>CM053785.1:828681575-829264075 GCA_028749045.1 Cupressus sempervirens | reverse complement strand
TCAAATGAGGTATATATCCAAAATAAATTTTGAAATATTATATTTATAACACATATATAATTAATATTTAAAATTGTCACAAAAACTAATAATATTTTAATCATAGAACTAAATACATATATTTAATTCTACAATTCAGCATTTTATTTTGTAAACTATTGATATACAAATTATTATTTTTAATCTACATTAATTTATATTTATTAAATTAGTTAAATTAAACTTTAAAAATGTTTATATAGATTTCTTGCTCTCCTTAGTTTAGTGACAAGTAATAAGGGCCCAATGCATGTATACATGCAGTTGATAAAATATAATCTTTACCCTATTCAAACATAGAAACATTCCATAGAGAAACAATCTTGTAAAGCATTAGAATCTCTTTTTGCAACAAAATAGAAGGAAACTTATTTTCATTCCTATTTTCTTTAAAGATTTCTTTGTTCTCATGAATTATTCACAATGTTTTGTTCGTAAAGAAGCATGTCTCTACAAAAATATAATATTTTTTACATGTACATTTTCCTTGAGATTTTTCTTCACATGTACATCTTTCTTGAGATTTTTTCATTTTATTTTTTTGTACTTTTATTTGTTTGTACTAGTGTTCTCTATCAATTCTTTTGTTATTTTTTCTTGAAAATTAATTTAAATATTTTCAATTCAAAATAGAATAGTTTTACAATATTTTTCATCAATCTAAGATAAAATTATTCTGGACTATGCTAAAAGTAAATAATAAAGTTTTGTCTAGAAAACGTGCTCACAAATTTCATAATTTAATTCCAATTTAACTTAAATCAAACGTAAAAATATTACATTAAAAATATTCATAATTGGTGAACTTAAAATGAAAGATTGGCATTCCTATTTTCTAGATATTGCAAGCATTTTCTATGAGATTCCCAATAACTTTTTCACAAAAAAGCAACAAATTTTAAATAAGAGTACAGTTTAGATTCGAAAATTGCAAAGACAAAATCACCATTCTATTTCAACCCCAAGTCAACATTTTATTATAATTACTAATACAATTTTATCCTTTACATTTTTTATACACACTAACCTAATTTTCTCAGAGTGTTTTAAAATTGATTACAATGTTGAAAGCATTACTCTTACTATACTTGATTCCCTCTCCTTTGCTTCAACCACCACTTCATTGCAAATCTTTCAGTTGACCCACATTTTTTATCAAGATTTTGCATGTATAAATAATTTCATGGAAAAAAATTGATTATATAGAGAATATTTTAATGATGAAAATGAGAAGAGAAAGGAGACATACATATCAAGAAATGTTTGCATAGAGAAATACAAACACAAATGAAAATGCAAAAGCATGAAAAAGATTCACTACCTCAAGAAATGTATTTCAAGGATAAAAGTGAAAAATAATGGTTCTTCAAGTTGTTTGAGAAAAAATACCTTTAGTGAATTATATTCATAAATTTTTATTTTATAGACAAAGTCTTAAAGAGAATTAAAAACTAATTGTCACAATTAGAAATATGCAAATTCTAACATTAAATTGGAATCTTATAAAGTGGTCATTACAATTAGAAACTTGTCAATTTTAAAATAAAAAAGAAAAATGAAAGGAAACTAAAATAACCAAAAATAGTTCAAAAATAACTGAAAATATATTTTTACAGTAGGGGTTGACAATTTTCTGGCAAAAATTTGTAAAATTTGGGAACAACGCTCCCACATATAAGTCTATTGGCTTAATTACATTTGCTAGTCATAATGAATTATTATTGGCTAAGTCTAGGAATTCATTTGTGCATAAAATCATAAATAATTCTCTCTCTCCAATTTGGCTTGCAAATTCCATACATTAAACAACAATATATTTCTCTTAATAATAGTAGAGAGAATCATCCATTTCAAGTATGGATTTATAAATATATAAGTGTTCATCATAGATAGATTACTTGATAAATCTACAAAATAAGAGGTAGGAGGGGAATAAGATCTGAGTTAATCATGAGATAATAATTTTTTAATAAAATATTTCATCTTGTTCCTTTTTTTTTGGTAGTGAAACATTGAATTATTTGGAATGCAAATATTCAATTTTCAACACAAGAAGATTGAATTTAAATTTTGAGTTGATGGAAGCAAGTCAATAATTTGTTTGGAGGACTCCTTATTGGTAAGAGGGGAATTAAATCTATTTTTCTGTATTTAACTAATCTTTTCATTTTATTGTTTTTCATAATTTTATAATCTTAATTGTCATGTCCAAAATATCAGGGGAAAAATACATGGAATCTTTTTTTAAAGTTAATTAATCCACTATGTTAATATATGTTTGACTAAGACATACGAGATACAAAAGGTTTTCTAAGGTTCCATATTTCATTTCGAGTTGGATTCAATCTCCTAGTCGAACTAGGTTTCATTATTTTAGAACGCTCATATAATTACCTTAATACGTGTTACAATTATTTAAATGAAATTTTAAAATAGTTAAAAATATTAAATATTGACTATTAAATTATTCAAGATACTCAACTCAAAAGTCAATTTAACATTTAACATCATACTAACCCTTAACCCTAGTTATTTATCATAGTTTTTTACTTGCAACCCTAATTTGACTTAGTCTTAACCCTAAAGAATATTGCTCTTAGTTACATATTCTACATCATCAAATCTACTAAATTATGGAAATTAAATTTCCAAAGTCATTAAAATATTTAAATTCAAAATGTAAGGCTCAAACATTTAAAAAATAAATCTATTCCCCTTTTAAATTATATTATTCCCAAATTCCCCTTTTCAAAATTAAATGACAAAATAACTAATTGTCAATTTTAGTAAAATCAAACAAGACTAATTGCAAATCTAACATTCTAATTCTAAACTAAACAAATAAACTTAATTTAAGAACATTCTCACAATTACCTTTAAGCAATTCTAAAACAACTATGAACTAAATCCACTAACCCAAAACTAATTTTGAACATATTAAAATTATTTCCTAACTACTAACAACTAACTAATCCTAACTAAACCCAAGTTATTATTAACAATTTAATCTTAACCATCCCTCTAACCATTTAATTAATACCTACTAACTCATAACTAACCATATCTTAACTAACTACTTAATCCTTACCTAACTAATCCCCAACCATACTAACCCTTGGCCCTTACCCCTTCTTTCTAACCCCATGTCTTGGGTGGCTCCCAAGACTATTAATGCAGCCCAAGTCCTAATTTTTGTAGGTCTTATTGTTCCCTTCCAGAACTTATGTACAATAAAGGAAATGTGTTGAGGAATGTGAAAAACTTGTTTCAAACCAATCCTTTTCAAAATGACCACACTGGATGTAGTTATAGGTAATTATTTAAATTCAAATAATCTTATTCCTTTTTGCATTTACTTATGTTGACTAATGAATCCTTGACCAATCCCTTGGCTTGCATACTTTCTTGTAGGGTGGGGTGATGTCAGCATCAGTGGATGCATAGACAAAGGTAATTATGTTTTAAAGTTTAGAGTGTGAAGGTGATGTACATAGGTTGAACTTTAATTGGTATTATTGTCTTATTGTATTATATATATATTTATTTACTATTTGAAAAGTGTTGAAGAATTTTAAGAGGAATCTTTTTTTAAGAATATTCTCTGTTGCAAAAAAGAATTAGAACTTTTTGCATGCAAGTTCTAGACAACATTTATGCACTAAAAATGATGAAATTTATTGAGGTTCATTTTTTCTCATCTAAGAGTTTTTTCTTCTTGTTTTTGAAATTTATTTCCTTATCAAGTGTTAAGTTTTCTTATACAATTTTTAACATGGCAAGGTATAGTAGTGTTTAACTCATTTTTAAGGATGGATTAAAGGCATACTTTTTTTATGATATATTATGCATTAAAATAGGAGTATATATATTTTTCAATAGTTACTAACAATGCAAAATAAAGTAACATTTATTTGAGTCAATTTTCCTCTAACCTAATCATAATTTAATTGAATAACTTCATATAACATCATTTTATATAATTTCAATTGATCATTTGAATATGGAATGACTTTTTAGGAGTGCAAGGAATGCCATAAGAAATAAATTTCTCTTTTCTTACTAATCCTAAGTGTACTAGCCACTTCATATATATATTTTATTCAAAAACCTGATTGAAGGACTCCGTTGGGAAAGAATCAGGGGAAAAAAGCTGATATCATTGTCATTATAAATATAAAGTTAACAATGAATTATACATCAAGATCATATTTTCTTGAGGAGAAGTCTCCATAACATTGGACTCAAGAACACCAAAATAATCTAGTTTTTCTCCATATCAAAGTATCAACTAAAAAATTTGCAAACTTACATAAAGATGAACATGGAGAACCAAACTTGACTTGGTAACAATCATAATTACTCACATAGACACGTTCAACAAACTAATCCCATCCAAGGCTTTTACAATAGGTTTTATATCGATCTAAGACTAGGGAGAAGGTGGATTTTTTCCAAGGTAGGATATGTCAATCACAATACCAAAACATATGCCTCTTTCGAGGCTAATAATCACAAAGAACATCCATTCTTTCACTCTTTAACTCCCCAAGCACAAAAAAATTTATATTCACAAGTAGGGCCCATAACACTCTACTTTTTCCCTCTCCTCATCATGGGGAGAAACTCTGCACTAACCCAGAATTTAATTAAGGCCCTCCTCCTATACATGGCCACTTCTGCCCTATCCAAGCATCAGTAATTCTAACACACCCTTAAAAAATTTCTCCACAAAGAAAAATGGAAAACATGAAAGAAAATAAAATAAGAAACCCACAATAACTCATCCCTCACATGTTTCATCATGCACACAAAATACACACACATGCAAGAGGTTTCCTTAAGAAAATAAAAATAAAGCATGAAGAACAATGTAGTGCCTACCCTAGTTTGCATTTTTGCTATCATTGCCAAACTCTTTTAAGCTAGTTTTATGTTCAATGATTAGTACTATTGTTTTGAGATTATTAGATATTGTTTTACATTTAGTTGACTAAATGATGAGATTACTTGGTACTCTATATTTCATGTATGCAAGATGATTATTTAGTGTTTTCAGTTATTGATGATGATTAGTTAGATGGTTTATTATCATATGTGTTTTCTTATAGATACTTACCCCATACTGCATGTGTATGCTGTGCGTGTTTGTTTTCTTTATGTATAGAATTTCTGATGTGGTTAAGGAAGGGAGTCATAGTCACCTGCTAGTCAAGATCTACACGATGCACCACTTCCTGCCATTGTCTATTTAGCTTAGACTATTATGTTTGTACATGTGTGAATTTTATACAAGTTGCAAGTACTAGGTATCGACTTCCCTAAATTGCCAGGATCAACATACCCTTTTGCATTATCTCAATGGTAAGAGAGGGGAGATAAATTCTTGAGTCCAAATCCTAAACCTTTAAGCCATTTGTTGTAATTGAAAATTAGGACAAGTACCTGAGTCGAGTACCCTACGAATGCATCAAATGATGTTAATTCATGATTATAACCATTTAGTTTTATTTTGTATGTGCTTTTCTATGATGGGTTTTTGTATGTTGTTTTATGAGTCTTTGGTGTATTTTTTTATTAATTAATTCAAATGAAAAGATTAAATTAATGATTTAATTTAATGGAAAATTATTATGACACTGTAATATTTAATTATATTTAATTAATTGAGAAATTAATTAAATAAAGAGAATTAAATTTTTAGATAAAAGTTATATAAGTTTAAATTTAGAATGTGATAATGTTTATTTAATTTAATAATAAGATATTTAGAGTTCATTTTTAAAAAATGCCAAATATTTTATCAATTAAGATTCAAAAATAAATTAAGAAGTGAAAAGACATTAAATTATTAAAATGTTTCAAGTTCGCATGATGAGTGCATGCGATTAAAATATAAGAAATTAATTAAAAAGATAAATAATGAACTTAATAAGAGTTGTGTAATGTGTGCATGAGATTAAGATAATAAATTATTTGAAAGCAAAGTCAAGTGAAAATTTAATTAAGTAATTTAATAATTCAATTAAATGTGCATGGGTAAAGATAAAGAAAAGATAATAAAAGTTAATATTGAGTTAAGGGTTGTGAGCAAGGAGTTCTCCTGAGTGAACACACAACTAGTGCCACGATTTATGGAGAGAACTCTTTATCACAATGGACGGGTTCGTTTTGGGGGATGATTTTGGATGCGAATTTTAGATGGAAAATTCTAGGAAAAAATATCAAAGAGAAGTTCTTGAAGAGAACCGAATTCTTTCACAATTTTTAAGTGGTTGCGTATTAGCATCAGGCTTAGGTAGGCTCTTGTATTTTGATCACTGATTAATTACACAGCTTTCCTTTTCTCTCTTCTTTGTGCCTGTGATTGTTGAGATCAAATTCTCTAGATGTCATGGTATGATTCTTTCATTCTATTGTCTGAATCTTATGATATTCGTATTATATCTCATCTATATGCTAAAATTGAAAGAAAAATAAATCAATTGAAAACCTCATCCATAGGCAAAAGGAAGTTGTATTTAAATGGGAAGGGTTTGAGATTTAAAAGAAAATTTAATTTAGAAATTTGAATGTCAATCAAATTTTCCTATTAGATAATTTGAGAAGATTTAAAATTAAAAATGGAAATTCTAAGTTGAAAATTCAAGTGGTTGGTTGTAATTTTTCTATCAAATTATATTTACAAATGATATATATATATATATATATATATTACTATATATTACTATATATATTATTACTATGGGGAGGGGTTTTTTTTAATTAAACAAAATCATATTTAAAAATTATTGTGGGATAAAGTTTATATAATTTAAATATTATAAAAAAAAATTAATAAAAAAAAAAAACATTGGGGAGGGGGTTTTATCCACCCCCTCAACTTAACTTATCAACTCGGCAGCTCATACTTGCCTGCGTGCATAGACTAAGTTGTTGCATGCAGTAGCACTACCAACTACCACTGGCGGCAGCGGCTAAGTCTGTGGCCACAACTTGTTTTAAAAGGACAATAGCCTATGTAAATATTAGATGATGTGTATAGATTTTTTTAAAAAAAATTATATTATTAAATTTGTTAATAGTTTTTAAATGTTAATTTTTAATTATTATTTTCATTAATATTATTTATTTAAATGTTTTAATAATATTGTTAATTAAGAATATTATTAATAAGATTTTAGTATTACTTAATTATATTTATTAATAGATTTTAATAATACTTATTAAATTAAATAATAATGCATTTTAAATATAATTATTATTTAATAAAATTATTTTATTAGTGAATCGTAATTACTAAGACATTTATGTAATTATTAATTAATTTAATTGTAATTTAATTAAGTTAATTGATAATTGAAGTTACTCAATGAAATTTAAATTTATTTAGATTATCGACAATATTGATCTTAATAAATTGTGAAACATTTTAGTTTAAATCAATATAATTATCCCCCTAATTATTTTTGGAAAATTGATTTAATATAATGGGAGGCTAATTTTTATATTTTATTCAAAGAGATAAATAGGTTAATGTATACGGGTTAATTGAGAATCATTTACCTGTAACATACTTGAAAAAATAAATTGAAAGAACCTTACATTAATTCAATAGTATGCCTTCAACTTAAACCAAACTATTAGACTATTATGTTTTCAATGTACTATCTATGCTTTGGGGGTTTTGGGGTTGATGAGATGTTGACCAATTTAGGTTGTTACTAGAGGCTTGGGGGTTGTGTGATGGTGATGTTATGATGTCTTAATCTTGATCTTTTAAAAACACAACCATGGTAATGCAATGGCATGCTCTATGATGTGTGTGGATTATTGATTGTTATTGCTTTCCAATTTCCTTGTGTGAAGCTGAGGTGTATGTATATGAGATACCTGACTTAACCATTTTTGAGTCATTGATCGGTTATATTTGTTTTTCTTTCTAGTCTCTTTGAGAGGACTGAGGTGTTTTGAATGATTTATTCTTGATGATATCATGTTGTGACATGTTTGAATTGACCATTTTGGAGTCTTCGATCAGTATTATTATTGAGATACTTTCCAGTTGCTCGTTGAGAACTAATGGATCTTGTGATTTATCTTTGATGCTTTTTTGGTTGCTCATTGAGAACCGATTTATATTGTGATTTATTATTTGGTGCTTTCTAGTTGTTTATGGGGAACTAATGTGAATATTGTGGATTATCTTTTGATGCTTTTTAGTCAGTTATATAGGGTTGAGGTGATTTTTATATGATTATTGATTTGTGCTTTTATTGAGCCTAGGGTAGGTTATCTATATGTAGTCTCGAGAAGTGGCTTGCAATGCGGCATGGGTGCCCTAAGTGGCTCTAGGGATAACACATTGTAAGTTATTTAATAAGTGATAACATTAAACTAAATACTAACTTAAATGAACCTAATAAGAGTTAATTGTATGTTCTCGCCCATGCCTCAAGTGCTAGTACAAACTAGGATGGGAGTAGAATGAATGTTTGGTTACGACCTTGCATTCCATAGTATGCCTTGTCAGTACAAGAGGATACTAGTGGCCACAGTGGGATCACTAGGGACCAAGGAGTCCTAAGGGACTACTCAAGTAACTCCAAGCATGATTCGTGCGATGAAACTTTCTCGCTTACATATTAGGTTTTCTAAGTGTCTTGTGTGCCTCTAGGTCTAGATGTCGATCTATGTTGGAACTTTTGAGTTAGTATACTTTTAGGATTTCCTAGAATCAGAGAGTATTTGTGTTATTTGATTTCATATCTTGTTTGGGACTTGAGACTATCTACTTAGCATAGTGGGAGTGGACCATATATGTTCCACACGATCGGGTGGTAGTGCTTTTTACTCTTACCATTGAGATCTGTCCATAGTCACTATGGTTGGAGCTTCTTGAGATTCTTTTTTATCATGTTTAGATGATGTTATTTACTGAAGCATTTCCTTATATTGATGATTATCATGTGATAGGTGATGTTATCTACTTTGTAGGATCATCTTATGCTTTAGTCTAGTATGATTGATTTCTTTATGTTTATGTTGTAGTATGTTTAATAGTGACATCCCTATTACGATAGTATCGATGATCTGATCGATGGCTTGGGATGTTAAGCACAGGGGATGGCTAGGGCCTATGATGATCTTATGATGCTATGGATGGTTGGGAGGAACTACACACTTAGTTGTGTTTTATGATAGATTGTTGTGTTTCATGTTGGATGTTATATCCTTTATGATGGATGGATGTATCATGTATGGTGGATGCTTTCATTTATATTAATGGAATTTGCATCATGGATTTGAGGGGGATGATGTATTTATATTTCTACATATTTATATTCTTTTTAAGCCTTTCGTACCCTATGACATGTATAGTGGATGATTGAGCATTCTGAATTAATTTGCCAAGAGGCATTTAGAACAAATGTATCTTATGGACTTTGGAATTTTTCTTATTCTTTCAAATGGATGTGGTAGTTGTTAGAATTATTATTGATTAGATTTAAATTTAATTCAATGTCATGGGATCCTTAAGGAATTTAACCTGTTATGTATGCTTTTAGATGATTACATGTTATTGCTTCCGCTACTATGTGTTTGATGTGAATGATCTATCTTTCTTGTTTTTTGTTTAAAATTGTATGAAAAACTTAGTAAAAATTTAGGTTAATTCTTTAGGATCCCCTGGTAGGGTGTTACATTTGGTATCAGAGCCCGAGTTTCTACATTGGGAGCTTTGGGTATATTGGGACTTCACTAGTGTTAACTAGTTGAACAAAAATGAAAAACATTAAACTATTATGTATATCTATTTCAAATTGAAACCTAAACTAGTTGAACTAAAAATAGAATTTAAACTTTTACTTGTTTATTTTGCATACTTCAACACTTAGACTTCAAAACTGAAATTGAAATTATTCTATTTGTAAAACATGTATCTTTCATCTATGCTTTAAGGTAGTATGTCATTGATTATCTTTGCAAGAATTATGTTGTTCTTGTTTAGAGAGTTTAGAAGATCTATTTCAGTAGTTGTTAAAAGGGATGAATGTTGGATCAATATGGTTTTTGGTTTACTATTAAACTAGAATCCTATTGCTCTAAGTGATTTAAAGTAGTATGTATATGTTTATGATAGCATCTTGTATCTGGATATTATTGTAAGATTGTATATGGGACAAGATCTTCTATTAAAGGCTATAGCCTAGGCCATGGTAGAGGCCATTGACAAGGCAGACCTATTAGTATCCATGAACCTATCCATGAAGAACCTATCCAAGATGGGAATAGGGAAGGGCATGTCAAAGAGCTTCAAGAAGAGAACCATAGAGAGTAGCAAGATGTCTTTGAGGAGGTTGATCTACGGAAAATGATGCAAACCATCATTAATCACCTACCTCCTATTCATGATCAAGATAGAGAACATTAGGTAGGACTTGAGCATAGACCTAAGTGTATGAGCTCTCATAAATCTCACAATTCATGGCATAATAATTGCCACCTAGCTTCTTTAACTATCTTAGGGTATTCCTTCTTCTATCAGTGGGGGCAGCGATTAGCAGTCTAGTGCACCAAGAGTCCAGCAAAGTTTCAATGGAGAGCATTTCTCATGTGGACAACGTGGACACAAGTTGCTTCATTTCCCTCAAGGGAAACCACAGGTCTAAGATTAGAGACCTGCGACTTCAGAACTTGCAATTGGTGATATGGGTAGATCCTAGAGAGTGTTCTTAGTGGAGATATATCCTCCTATAGGGGAAAGGGTCCAATAGGACCTACATAGTGAGTCCCTTAGTTTTATAATTCATGTAGGCTTCCAAGAGTAAGCCTAAGTCTAGGGGGGTGGATGTAGTGCTTGCCCTAGTTTACATTTTTTCTATCATTGCCAAACTCTTTTAGGCTAGTTTTATGTTCGATGATTAATACTATTGTTTTGAGATTATTAGATATTGCTTTACATTTAGTTGATTAAATGATGAGATTATGTGGTACTCTATATTTCATGTATGCATAAAGATCATTTAGTGTTTTCAGTTATTGATTATGATTCGTTAGATGGTTTATTATTGTATGTGTTTTCTTATGGATACTTACCCTATACTACATGTGTATGGTGTGCATGTTTTTTTTCTTTATGTGTGGCATTTCTGATGTGCCTAAGGAAGGGAGTTGTAGTCAACTGCTAGTTAGGATCTACATGATGCACCACTTCCTACCATTGTCTGTTTAGCTTAGAATATTGTGTCTATACATGCATGAATTTTATGCAAGTTGTAGGTACCAGGTATTGACTTCCCTGAATCGCTAGGATGAGCATACCCTATCACATTATCTCAATGGTAAGAGAGGGGAGATAATTTCTTGAGTCCAAATCCTAAAACTTTAAGCCATTTGTCCTAATTGAAAATTAGGACAAGTATCTAAGTCAAGTACCCTCCAAATGTGTCGAATGACATTAATTCATGATCATAACCATTTAGTTTGATTTTGTATGTGTTTTTCTATGATGGGTTTTCGTTTGTTGTTTTATGAGTCTTTGGTATATTTTTTTTATTGATTAAGTCAAATTAAAAGATTAAATTAATGATTTAATTTAATGAAAAATTATTATGACACTTTAATATTTAATTATATTTAATTAATTGAGAAATTAATTAGATAAAGAGAATTAAATTTGGGGACAAAAGTTATAAGTTTAAATTGTGATAGTATTTATTTAATTTAATAATAATATATTTAGAGTTATTAAGAAGTGAAAATAAATATTTTATTATTTAAGTTTCAAAGATAAATTAAGAAGTGAAAAGATATTAAATTATTAAAATGTTTCAAGTTCACATGATGTGTGCATGAGATTAAAATATAAGATATTAATTAAAAATGTAAACAATCAATTTAATAAGAGTTGCATAGTGTGCACATGAGATTAAGTTACTAAATTATTTGAAAGAAAAGTGAAGTCAAATTTTATTTAAGTAATTTAATAATTCAATTAAACGTACATGGGTAAAGATAAAGAAAAGATAATAAAAGTTAATATTGAGTTAAGGGTTGTGAGCAAGGAGTCCTCCTGAGTGAATGCACAATCAGTGCCCCGATTTAAGGAGAGAACTCTTTATCACAATGGAATGGTTCATTTTGTAGGAGGATTTTGGACGTGAAGTTTGGAAGTGAATTTCATGAGGGGAATTTTGGGGAAAAAATTCAGAGAGAAGTTCTTGAAGAGAAGTGAATTCTCTCACAATTTTTTGGTGGTTGCATCTTAGCATCAGGCTTAGGTAGGGTCTTGTGTTTTGATCACTGAATAATTATGAAACATTCCTTTCATGTCTTCTTTCTGTCTGTGATTGTTGAGATCAAATTCTCTAGATGTCATGGTATGATTCTTTCATTCCATTGTCTAAATCTTTTGATATTCGTATTGTATCTCATCTGTACGTTAAGATTGAAAGAAAAATAAATCAATTTAAAACCTCATTTATAGATAAAATGAAATTGTATTTAAATGGGAAGGGTTTGAGATTTAAAAGAAAATTTAATTTAGAAATTTGAATGTTAATCAAATTTTCCTATCAGATAATTTGGGAAGATTTGAAATTAAAAATGGAAATTCTAAGTTGAAAATTCAAGTGGTTGGTTGTGACTTTTCTATCAAATTATATTTACAAATGATATATATATATATATGTATGTATGTATGTATGTATTAAAATTTTATTATTGTGGGGAGGGGTTTGTTTTAATTAAACAAAATAATATTTAAAAATTATTGTGGGATGAAGTTTATATAATTTAAATATTATAAAAAAATTAATTAAAAAAATATAACATTGGGGAGGGGATTTTACCAACCCCCCAACTTACCTTATTAACTCAGTGGCTAATACCTGCCTGCGTGCATAGACTGAGCTACTGCATGCAGTAGCAGTACCAACAACTGCTAGCAGCAGTAGTTAACTATGCAACTGCAACTTGTTTTAAAAGGCCAACAGCCTATGTGAATATTAGATGATGTGTATAGTTTTTTTTAAAACTTTTAAATTTTTAAAATTGTTTATAGCTTTTGAATGTTAATTTTTAATTATTATTTTAATTAATATCATCTATTTAGAAGTTTTAATAATATTGTTAATTAATAATATTATTAATAAAATTTTAGTATTACTTAATTATATTTATTAATGGATTTTAATAATACTTATTAATTTAAATAATAATACATTTTAAACATAATTATTATTTAATGAAATAATTTTTTTAATGATTGGTAATTACTAAGATATTTATACAATTATTAATTAATTTAATTGTAATCTAATTAAGTTAATTGATAATTGAAGTTACTCAATGAAATTTAAATTTATTTAAGTTATCAACAATATTGATCTTAATAATTTGTGAATCATTTTAGTTTAAATCAATATAATTATCCCCCTAATTATTTTTGGAAAATTGATTTAATATAATGGGAGGGTAATTTTTATATTTTATTCGAAGAAGATAAATAGATGAACGTATAAGGGTTAATTGAGAATCTTTTACCTATAACGTACTTGAAAATGAAAATTGAAAGAACCTTACATTAACTCAATAGTATGCCTTCAACTTAAACCAAACTATTAGACTATTATGTTTCCAATGTACTATCTATGCTTTGGGGGTTTTGGGTTGACCAATATAGGTTTTTACCAGAGGCTTGAGGGTTGTGTGATTGTGATGTTATGATGTCTTGATCTTAATCTTTTAAAAACCCAACCATGGTAATGCGATGGCATGCTCTATGATGTGTGTGGATTATTGATTGTTATTGCTTTCTAGTTTCCTTGTGCGAAGCTGAGGTGTATGTAAATGAGATACCTGACTTAACCATTTTTGAGTCATTGATCAGTTATATTTTTTTTTTCTTTCCAGTCACTTTGAGAGGACTGAGTTGTTTTGAATGATTTATTCTTGATGATATCATGTTGTGACATGTTTGACTTGACCATTTTGGAGTCTTTGATCAATACTATTATTGGGATGATTTTCAATTGCTCGTTAAGAACCAATGGATCTTGTGATTTATCTTTAATGTGTTTCCAGTTGCTTGTTGAGAACTGATGGATGTTATGATATATCTATTGGTGATTTCCAGTTGCTCTTGGAGAACTGATGTGAATATTATGCATTATCTTTTGATGCTTTTTAGTTGCTTGTATAGGGCTAAGGTGATTTTTATATAATTATTGGTTTGTGCTTTTATTAAGCCTAGGGTAGGTTACCTATATGTAGTGTTGGGAAGTGGCTTGAAATGGGGGAAAGGGGCCCTCAGTGGCTCTGGGGATAACCCATTGTAAGTTTTTAAATAAGTGATAACATTACACTAAATACTAACTTAAATGAACCTAATAAGAGTTAATTTTATGTTCTTGCCCATGCCTCGAGTGCTAGTATAGATTAGGATGGGAGTAAAGAGAATATTTGGTTATGACCTTGCATTCCTTAGTATGCCTTGTCAGTATGAGAGGATTAGAAAAAAATTTTTGTTACTATTCCAACAACTAAAACAATGTCTGGTCTACTATGTACAATATATTGTAGCTTTCCAATCATTGACCTAGAAAATGCTCTATTTACTTTAGCAAACTCATCATTCTTAGATAGTTTATGCCCTGTTGCCATTGGTGTGCTAGCTAGTTTTGAGTCTTCTAACCCAAATGTTTTGAGTACTTCCTTGATGTATTTGAATTGACTCACAAATATGTCATGTTTCAATTGATGTACTTGTAATCCAACAAAGAATTTAATTTCTCCAAACATTGCAATCTCAAATTCATGCTTCATTTGATCTAAAAAATCTTTGCATAAAAGATCTTTTCCTCCAAATACTATATCATCAACAAAGATTTCTTATATCAAAATGTCTTTATCTTCTTTAGCTTTGATGTACAACTTTCTATTGTCATTTGTTCCCTCAAATCCTAATTTCAACAGATATTTGTGCAACCTTTCATCCCATGCTCTAGTTGCTTGCTTCAATCTATAAAGTGCTTTGTGCAGTTTGCAGACCATGTCCTTATTCTTTTCATCAAAAAATACCTCTATTTGTGCTATGTAAACTTCCTCTTCTAGTAAACCATTTAGAAAAGTAGACTTCACATCCATTTGGTACACTTTGAAACCTTTATATGCAGCATATGCAAGTAATGTTCTTACTCCTTCCATTCTTGCAAAAGGGGAAAATGTCTCTCCATAATCCAGTCCTTCTTCTTGTGTATAGCCTTTGCAAACTAGTCTAGCTTTTTTTATTGTTATTTCACCATTGTCATCTAGATTGTTTCTAAACACCCATTTGGTTCCAATCACATTCTTATTAGCTGGTTTGGGAACTAGAGTCCATGTTTTGTTCTTCTCAATCTGATCTATCTCTTCTTCCATGGCTTTATACCACTCATCATCTTGTAGTGCATCTTTCACTGTTTTAGGTTCAAATTTTCTTAGTAGACATGATTCATTCTTAAGCCTATTCCTTGTCATTGGTCTGGCATCCTTGTCACCAATGATTTGATCTATAGGGTGATGCCTTCTCACATAATTAACCAATCTTGGTTTAGTCCTTCTTTCCATGTCTAATCCTTCAACTTTAAAGTCATTTCATTCTTCCTCATCAAGCACTTCATCATTCCTTTCATGTGTACTATTTTCAAAGTTAGAATGCACATTTTCTATATTTTGTAGCTTGGATTCTGAATGCAACTCGACATTCACTGGTTGAGACTCAACAGATGCTAAAAATTGTTGTTGATTCCCAACTTGATTTGTAACATTGTCTTCAACTATCATTCCTTCATAGAAGTATACAAAGGATCTATAATCCTCTATTTGGTTTGACTAATCAACTTGATCTTTTTTATGCTCATCAAAATTTACATTTCTACTTTTCACAATTTTATTAGTGTTAATATTCAAACACTTATATGCCTTACTTCTAGTGGAGTATCCAAGGAACATGCCTTCATCACCTTTTGCATCAAACTTTCCATTTTTAGTATCTTTTAGAGTATAGCATTTACAACCAGATACTTTGAAATGTTTAACATTGGGTGGGTGACCATACCACAATTCAAAATCTGTTGCATTTGTACCTTTCTTGACTTGAACTCTATTCAGTGTGTAAACTACAGTACTTGCAGCTTCTCTCCATTACTTTAGTGCAACATTTTTCTCCATCATCAAGGTTCTAGCATAGTCAATCAGTGACCTATTCCTTCTTTTAGAAATACCATTATGTGGTGTTGTTCTTGGTGCTGATGTTTTCCTTTTGATACCTTTGTTATTGCAGAATATTTCAAACTCTCTTGATGTGAACTCACCTCCTCTATTTGACCTTAGGCATTTCAGGTTCTTTCTTGTTTCCTTCTCAACTCTGGCCAAATACCACTTAAACATTTTAAATGCATCAAATTTTTTCTTTAAGAACATAGTAGTCATCATCCTAGAGTTGTCATCTACAAATAGCATTATGTATCTGTCTCCTAGGTAGATTTTCACTTCTATTGGGCCACATAAGTCTATATGAACTAACTCTAGTACTTCATTGGAAGTGTATGTTTTGCTTTTTAAACTAGACTTGGTCATCTTCCATAGTTGACATTGTTTACATATTGTGATTTCAGGTTTCTTCAACTTGGGCAATCCTTTGACTTTCTTTCTCTTGCTAATATTGATCAGATTATTAAAGTTAACATGACATAGCCTTTTATGCCACAAACACACATCATCAAGTCTAAAAGAAAGACATGTTGCATCTTCCATATCTAGGTAAAATATATTAATCCAAATTTGTTCACCTTTTTCTATTAGATTTCCATCAATGTTATAGATCTTGGCAGTTTTGTTTCCAAATTTAACTTTGCAACCTATATTGCCTAACTGTGATACACTCAACAAGTTGTATTCAATCCTTCAACATAATATGCATTATCACACAAAATTTTCTCTATAAGTTTAATAGAGCCTTTTCCTTTGATTATTTCCATCATATTGAGTAAAGGTAATGAGCTTACTTTTATCTCATGTCATGTGATGTGAGCATCCACTGTCTATGATCCACTTGTCATTCTTGTTCACACAGGTAACCAATGTTGTTTCTTTATATTCATCTTTATCTAATTCATCCTTCATGGCCACATAGACTACTACATCATCATTTTCATCAAAGTCCTCTTCAACAATGTACCATCTCTTGCCTTTCTCCTTGTAATTATTGTTGTCATCTTCTTTCTTGTTCTTGTATTTGTTACATTCTTTGTAGTTCTTCTTCTATGGATATCTTGCAGCAATATGACCTACTTCATTGCAATTAAAACATATGATAGGGAGCTTACCCTTGAATTTTCCCTTACCTCTATGGAATCTCCTAGCCAGTAGTGCTTCTAATTGTTCCACATTTCCTCATCTATGCTGCTATCACTGGATGCAAGTTTTCCTTTTCTTCTCTTCTTGCTTGATGTGTCCTCCTCAATGTCTTTTATTTTCATCTTGGTCTTGAAAGAAGATTCAAGATTCTCAGGTCTTTAATTGTAAAAATTGGATAGTTCAAATCTAGTGAGTCTTCCCACTATTCCTTCAAAGGTTAGTGTGTTTCCTTGTACACACCTTAGCTCTTGGATGGCTGAAACTCTAATAGCATAGATGGGAAGTAGAGTTCTTAAGTATTTGCTAATGGTTATTTCTTCTTTCAATTTTCCACCTAGACTTCTTATTGTACTTACCACTTCTCTCATTCTAGTAGCATACTGAGTAGAATTTTCACCTTCTTCCATCTTCATGTCATCAAACTTTCCTCTTAGGCTTTCTCTTTTTGCTCTTTGGATATTTTGATCTCCTCCATAGATTTCTAATAAGGTTTTCAACATTTTGAATGTAGTTTCATAGTCTTTGATGTCATCATATTCTGCATAGCTAAGTGTAGAGGCAATCTCCAACATTGCTTGATTATGCTCCTTCTTTTTGTTCAAATCATCTGTAGTGAGAGATCCTACTGGAGTTACATGTTTTGTTCCAATTGAGGTTTGCGCATAGCCACCTATTGATCCAAGGTGAAATTTTATCAGAGTTTACCATGCAAAAAAGTTGTTTTTATTAAGCTTGGGAACTTCTCTCTTGGACATCTTGATCTTTCTACTTCTAGTACCTTGAAACTAAATCAGTAGATGGGTCTGATACGAATTGTTAGAATTACTTTAGAATAACTAAGGGGGGGCAGGTGGTGAATCAATTATTCAAGCTCGATATATCCTATTTAAACTTTTCACTAAGTGTAGTGAACCCATTCAATCATTCATTCATCCAAGCTTTAACTTTTCTAATTAGCAAGTTACTATAAATAAACATGCAAGCATAACACATAAAAAATCAACACATGACACAGTGATTTATGTGGAAACCCAATTTGGGGAAAACCACCAGTAACATGCTACTCAATTCTCACTCTTCTTAAGTGATGCTTTGTGAAAGGCCTACCTTATTAAAGGCTTACAACACACTATTAAATGTGACCTTGTTAGAGGATTTATCAACCCTGTTAGAAGTGGGCCTGGTTAGAGGACTTTAGAACATTCACTTGGAATGCCACCCTATTAAAAGATTTTAAAATGGTTATTAGGCTAACCTAAGTCCATAGGATTTTAAGATCTAATAAAATTGCTAGAGAGTATTAGAAAATCTTGACCTAACTACAACATACAACTTATCTTGTAGATCTCAGATCACTTCTTAGCTCATACCCTTGCTTGGCCTTCAATCTCTGCAACTTCTTGATAGCTTGGCCTCCTTTCAAGATTAGTCCCCTTGAGTCTCCATGAACTATGTACTAATGACCACTTGTAGAAGTAGAGCCTCTATTCTCTTCCTTCTCCTAGATGTCTCCTCCTTGACACCCTTCTAACTGCTTCATAGATTTGGCTCTTCAACAGAAGTAGTATTAGTAGCTCTTTGCTTCTTGGTATATGACTACTTAAATAGAAGTCTTGGAGTATCTTTTCATACTCAATTCTTCCATTCTTTAATTTCAATTCACATGGATTAGGTAGGATTCATTGCATCTAACCCATATTCTATTTCCTCTAGAAAATTCTTGAATAATCCTTTATAATTTGCTTTAAAATGGTTTACATAGGATTTTATGACACCAACTCATCATCCTTATCTTTAGAATCATTCAAAAAATTGAATGTAACCTCCATGTCAGCTTAGATTTGGAAAATCTTCATCATTTGAAATAATGCAATAGCTCGACACTATTGAAATACTGTTGCTCAACACATACTGTGTTACTCGACATCAATTGTGTTTTTCCTGATGCTCAGCACCTAAAGATCACTCAGCACCAACTAAATTTTTTCTAATGCTCGGCACCTAATTTTTACTTGGCACCTAAAGATCACTTGGCATACACTAGAATTTCTTGTTACTTGGCTTCTACTAAGAATATGGTCAGCTTCAACTAACTTGCTTGGCACCCAGTAATGATCTTAGTTTAAGCTTTGCATTCCTCCTTGTTACAACTTCTTCCTCCAATATTTCTAAGTGTGACCAACCTTTGTATCCTTGAGTGTGTCATGAATACATCATTTAACCATTGTCTTATATAATCCTTGCACTTCATCACAACATCATAACTCAACCTTCCCCTTAGGTTCTCTTGTTACATCTTGTTGATCAAGTCCTCTTCATCAATCAACTAAGTGATAGTAGTTGGATCTTATAATCAAATATCATTCCTACAAGTAGCAAGTTTGACATCAATGACAAAAAAATGATTGAAAAAATTCATTTAGAGTAATCTTCCTTTTTTGCAGCAATCTCTCTCTTTGATCTTCAGCAATGAGCTTTTCAATCAAATTTTCAACAATCTCCCTCTTTGGCATTAATGGAAAACCAAACTAATCAACCATCAGACTAAACTATTCAACCACAAGCTTACTAAATTCGAACACTAAGTCAAATGCCAAGAAGTAAACTGCAACTTCACATTCCCTTCTACGATTCTGATTGCTTTATTTTAGCTTCTCCCTCTTTGTTCCTGCCACCTTGTTCTTTGTCTTTCTCCCTTTGTATTACTAATCTTTTGCTATTCTGATCAACATCTCCCTCTATCTTCATTTGATCAATATCTCAAAACTTCTTTGTTGAACCTTATTATTTTTGTTGCTGTTGATTAGTTTCAAACATCTTCCTCCTCTTTGACAACAATGCCAAAGACATATTAGCATCTTAATATACAGGTGTAGCTCTTACAGGTTCATTCAATATCTTCCTCTATCACCTTACTTGTGACTAATTTGGAACTTTAGCATGTCAACTACTTTAGGCATAAATCCCAAAGTAAACATCATC
The DNA here is from genome assembly GCA_028749045.1 of Cupressus sempervirens. Lineage (NCBI taxonomy): Eukaryota > Viridiplantae > Streptophyta > Pinopsida > Cupressales > Cupressaceae > Cupressus > Cupressus sempervirens. The sequence continues at coordinate 829,243,654 of CM053785.1, read as the reverse complement.
TACTTTTGTGAAGATATCAGCAATCTATTCCTTTGAGCTAACATATTCCATCTTCACTTGTTTGTTTTCCACCAACTCTCTTACATAGTGATACTCGATTGCAGTATGCTTGGTTTTAGCATGCATTACTGGATTCTTTTATATAATGATAGCACTTGTATTATCACAATAAAGTATCATAGGCTTAGTTACTTCTTCCATCATACCTTGTAGAAAATGTTCGATCAATACAATATTGGTATAGTTTATAGTAGCTACCACATATTCAGCTTCAGTAGTAGACTGTGAGGTGTAGATTTGCATTTTTCTAGTCCATGTAATCAACCTTTTTCCTAAGAAAAGTTCTCCTCAACTAGTGCTTTTTCTATCATCAATATTTCCTCCCCAATCTACATCAGTGTAAGCTCTTAGTTCAAATTTCTCATTCCTTTTGTAGTACAAACCAAAGTCATTAGTTCCTTTTAGGTATCTCAATATTCTCTTCACTGCCATTAAGTTATTTTCTCTTGGATTAGCAAAAAATCTTGCTTCTATTATGTACAACATATTGTAGCTTTCCAATCATTGACCTATACAATGTTTGATTTACTTCAACAAATTCATCATTCTTAGATAGTTTATGGCCTGTTGTCATTGGTGTGCTGGCTGGATTTGAGTCTTCTAACCCAAGTGTTTTGAGTACTTCCTTGATGTATTTGGATTGAGTCACAAATATTCCATGTTTCAATTGATGTACTTGTAACCCAACAAAGAATTTGATTTCTTCAAACATTGACATCTCAAATTCATGCTTCATTTGATCAGCAAAATCTTTACATAAAACATCTTTTCCTCCAAATATTATATCATCAACAAAGATTTATGATATCAAAATGTCTTTACCTTCTTTAGCTTTGATGTACAAGTTGTTTTTGTCACCTGTTCTCTCAAATCCTATCTTCACAAGATATTTGTGCAACCTTTCATACCATGCTCTAGGTGCTTGCTTCAATCCATAAAGTGCTTTGTGTAGTTTGTAGACCATGTCCTTATTCTTTTCATCAACAAATCCCTCTGGTTTTTCTATCTAAACTTCCTCTTCTAGTAAACCATTTAGAAAAGTAGACTTCACATCCATTTGGTACACTTTGAAACCTTTATATGCAACATATGCAAGTAATGTTCTTACTCCTTCCATTCTTGCAACAGGGGCAAATGTCTCTCCATAATCTAGTCCTTGTTCTTGTGCATAGCCTTTGCAAACTAGTCTAACTTTATTTCTTGTTATTTCACCATTCTCATCAAGTTTGTTTCTAAACACCCATTTGGTTCCAATCACATTCTTATCAGTTGGTCTAGGAACTAGAGTCCATGTTTTGTTCTTCTCAATTTTATCTATCTCTTCTTCCATGGCTTTATACCACTCATCATCTTGTAGTGCATCTTTCACTATTTTAGGTTCAACCTTGCTTAGTAGACATGATTCATTCTTGAGCCTATTACTTGTCATTGGTTTTGCATCATTGTCACCAATGATTTGATCTACAGGGTGATGCCTTCTCACATACTTAGCCAATCTCGGTTCAGTCTTTCTTTCCAAGTATTAATCCTTCAACTTGAGAGTCATTTCATTCTTCTTCATTAGTAACTTCATCATTCTTTTCATGTGTACTATTTTTAGAGTCAGAATGTGCATTTTTTGTATGCTATAGCTTGGCTTCCGAATGCAGCTTGGCATTCACTAGTTGAGACTTAGTAGATACTAAAATTTGTTGCCGATTCCCAACTTGATTTGTAACGTTGTCTTCAACTATCATTCCTTCATAGAAGTATACAAAGGACCTATAACCCTCTATTTTCTTTGACTCATCAACCTAAACTTCTATATGCTCATCAAAATTTACATTTGCACTTTCCACAATTTTGTTAGTGTTAATATTCAAACACTTATATGCCTTACTTCTAGTGGAGTATAAAAGGAATATTCCTTCATCACTTTTTCCATAAAATTTTCCATTTCTAGTATCTTTTAGAATATAGCATTTACAACCAAATACTTTGAAATGTTTGATATTGGTTGAGTGACCATACAACAATTCAAAAGGTGTTCAATTTGTACCTTTCTCGACTTGAACTTTATTCAGTGTGTAAATTGTAGTACTTACAGCTTATCTCCAATAATTTAAAGCAACATTTTTCTCCATCATCAAGGTTCTAGCGCAGTCAATCACTAACCTATTCCTCCTTTCAGCAATACAATCCTATGGTGGAGTTCTTGGCACTAATGTTTGCCTTTTGATACCTTTGTCATTGCAGAATATTTTAAACTCTCTTGATGTGAACTCACCTCCTCTATCTGACCTTAGGAATTTTAGGTTCTTTCATGTTTCTTTCTCAACTTTGGCCAAATACAACTTAAACATTTTAAATGCATCAGATTTTTGCTTTTAGAACATAGCAGTCATCATCCTGGAGTAGTCATCTACAAATAGCATTATGTATCTATCCCCTAGGTAGCTTTCTCTTCTATTGGGCCACACAAGTCTATATGAACTAACTCTAGTACTTCATTGGAAGAATATGTTTTTCTTTTGAAACTAGACTTAGTCATCTTCCCTAGTTGACATTGTTTACATATTGTATTTTTAGGTTTCTTCAATTTCGATAATCCTCTAACTTTTATTTCTTTGGTGATACTAATCAGATTATCAAAGTTAACAAGACACAACCTTTTATGCCACAACCACACATCATCAAGTCTAAAAACAAGACATGTTGCATCTTCCATATCTAGGTAAAATAGATTACTCCTAGTTTGTTCAGATTTTCCTATGAAATTTCCATCAGTGACATAGATCTTGGTAGTTTTGATTCCAAATTCAACTTTGCAACTTGCATTGCCTAACTGTGATACACTCAACAAGTTTTAGTTCAATCCTTCAACGTAATATGTATTATCGCATGAAATTTTATTTACAATTTTAATAGAGCCTTTTCCTTTGGTTTGACATGGGGCATCATTACCAAATCTCACATTATTTCCATTATATTGAGTAAATGTAATGAACTTACTTTCATCCCTTGTCATGTGATGTGAGAATCCACTATCTATGATCCACTTGTCATTCTTTTTCACATAGGTAACCAATGTTGTTGCTTCATCTTCATGTTTAGCTAATTCCTCCTTCATGGACACATAGACTACTTCATCATCATTCTCATCAGATTCCTCTTTAAAAAAGTAGCATCTCTTTCCTTTCTCCTTGTAATCTTTGCTGTCATCTTCTTTCTTGTTCATGTATTTGCTACCTTCTTTGTAGTTCTTCTTCTATGGATATCTTGTAGCAATATAACCTAATTCATTGTAATTGAAACATATGATAGGGAGCTTACCCTTTAATTTTCCCTTACCTCTATGGAATCTCCTAGCTAGTAGTGCTTCTAACTATTCCACATCTTCCTCATGTATGCTACCATCACTGGATGCATATTTTCCATTTCTTCTCTTCTTTCTTGATGTGTACTCCTCAGTGTCTTTTATTATCATCTTGGCCTTGAAAGAAGATTCAAGATTCTCAGGTCTGTAATTGTCAAAATTGGATAGCTCAAATATAGTAAGTCTTCCCACTAGTCCTTCAAAGGTTAGTGTGTTTCCTTGTACACACCTTAGCTCTTGAATGGTTGAAACTCGAATAGCATAGATGGAAAGAAAAGTTCTTAAGTATTTGTTGATGGCTATTTCTTCTTCCAATTTTCCACCTTGATTTCTTATTGCACTTAACACTTCTTTCACTCCAGTAGCATATTGAGCAGCATTTTCACCTTCTTCCATCTTCATGTCATCAAAATTTCCTCTTAGGCTTTCTCTTTTTGCTCTCTAGACATTCTGATCTCCTCCATAGATTTCTGATAAGGTTTTCCACATTTTGAATGCAATGTCACAATCTTTGATGTCATCATATACTGCATAGCTAAGTGTAGAGGCAATCTCAAACATGACTTGATTATGCTCCTTCTTTTTGTTCAAATCATCTGTAGTGAGAGGTCTTACTAGAGTTACATGTTTTGTTCCAATTGAGGTTTATGCATAGTCACCTATTGATCCAAGGTGCAATTTCATTAGACTTTTCCATGTAGTAAAGTTTTCTTTGTTGAGCTTGGAAACTTCTCTCTTGGACATCTTGATCTACTGGCTTTTAGTAGCTTGAAACTAAATTAGTAGATGGCTCTGATACCAATTGTTAGAATTGCTTTAGAATAATTGAGAGGGGGGGGGGGGGGGGGGGGGGGGTTGAATAATTTATTCAAGGTCCATATTTCCTATTCAAAATATTCACTAAGTGTAGTGAACCCATTCAATCATTCATTCATCTAAGCTTTAACTTTTCTAATCAACAAGCTACTGTAAATCAACATGTAAGTATAACACATAAGAAATCAACACATGACACAATGATTTATGTGGAAATCCAATTTGGAGAAAACCACCAGTAACATGCTACTTTATTCTCACTCTTCTGAAGTGATTCCCTGTGAAAGGCCTACCCTATTAAGGGCTTACAACACACTATTAAATGTGACCTTGTTAGAGGATTTAACCACCTTGTTAGAAGTGGGCTTGCTTAGAGGACTTTAGAACATTCACTTGGAATGCCCCCCTATTGAAGGATTTACAAATGGCTATTAGGCCAACCTAAGTCCATAGAATTTTTAGATCTAATACAATTGCTAGAGATTATTAGAAAATCTTGGCCTAACTACAACATACAACTTATCTTGCAAATCTCATATCACTTCTCAGCTTATACCCTTGCCTGGCCTTCAATCTCTACAAATTCTTATAGCTTGCCCTCCTTTCAAGCTTAGGCCCCTTGAGTCTCCATGCTCAATGTACTAGTGTAATCATGTCTTCATGACCACTCGTAGAAGCATAGCCTCTATGCTCTTCGTTCTCCTAGATGTCTCCTCCTTGACACCCTTCTAACTACTTCACAAATTTGGCTCTTCAACAACAATAGTATCATCATCTCTTTGCTTCTTGGTCTATGACTACTTAAATAGAATTCCTGGAGTGCCTTTTCTTGCTTGATTCTTCCATTCTTTAATTTCAATTTGCATGGATGAGGTAGGATTCATTGCATCTAACCCATATTCCATTTCCTCTAGAAACTTCTTGAATAATCCTTTAGAATTTTCTTTTAAATGGTTTTCATAGGATTTTGTGCCACCAACTCATCATCCTTATCTTTAAACTTGTTTACAAAATTCAATGTAACCTCTATGTTAGCTTAGATTTTGCAAATCTTCATCATTTAAAATAATGCAGCAAGTCGTCACTCTTGAAATACTGGTGCTCGGCACATACTGTGTTACTTGGCATCAACTATGTTTTTCCTAATGCTTGGCATCTGAAGATCACTCGACACCAACTAAAATTTTTTTGATGCTCAACACCTGATCTTCACTCGGCACTTGAAGATCACTTGGCATATACTAGAATTTCTTGTTACTCAACTTCTACTAAGAATTTTCTTGGCCTCAACTAACTTTCTTGACACCCTTTAATGATCTTAGTTTAAGCTTTGCATTCCTCCTTGTTACAACTTCTTCTTCCAATGTTTCTAAGTGTGACCAACCTTTGTATCCTTGAGTGTGTCATGAATACATCATTTAACCATTGTCTTATTCGATCCTTGCACTTCATTACAACATCATAACTCAACCTTTCCCTTATGTTCTCTTGTTACATCTTATTGATCAAATCTATTTCATCAATCGACTAAGTGATAGTACTTGGATCTTATAAGAAAATATCATTCCTACAAGTAGTAGGTTTGACATCAATGACAAAAAAGTGATTGAAAACATTAGTTTACAACAATCTTCCTTCTTTGTAACAATCTCCCTCTTTGATCTTCAATAATGAGCTTTTCAATCAGATTTCCTACAAATTTTTTTGTTCTATTGTCTAAATCTTATGATATTCGTATTGTATCTCATATGTATGCTAAGATTGAAAGAAAAATAGATCAATTTAAAACCTCATTTGTAGGTAAAAGAAAATTGTATTTAAATGGGAAGGGTTTGAGATTTAAAATAAAATTTAAATTAGAAATTTGAATGTTAATTTAATTTTCTTATCAAATAATTTGGGAAGATTTGAAATTAAAAATGGAAATTCTAAGTTGAAAATTCCAATGGTTGGTTGTAATTTTTCTATTAAATTATATTTACAAATGATATATATGTATGTATGTATGTATGTATTTATGTAATTGATTTAATTAAACAAAATCATATTTAAAATTATTGTGGGACAAAGTTTATATAATTTAGATATTATAATAAAATTTTAATTAAAAAAAAAAACATTGGGGAGGGGGTTTTAACCACCCCCCAAACTTACCTTATTAACTCGGTGGCTTGTACCTACTTACATGTGTAGACTAAGCTGCTGCACAAAACAACAGTACCTACTATCGCTGGCAGCACCAACTAAGTCTATGGCCGCAACTTGTTTTAAAAGGCTAACGACCTATGTAAATATTATATGATTTTTATAGTTTTTTTTTTTAAAGTTTAATTTATTAAATTTGTTAATAGTTTTTAAATGTTAAATTTTAATTATTATTTTAATTAATATTGTTTATTTAAAAGTTCTAATAATAATGTTAATTAATAATATTATTAATAAGATTTTAGTATTACTTAATTATATTTATTAATTGATTTTAATAATACTTATTAATTTAAATAATAATGCATTTTAAATATAATTATTATTTAATGAAATTATTTTATTAATGACTGGTAAGCACTAAGATATTTATGTAATTATTAATTAATTTAATTTTAATTTAATTAAGTTAATTGATAATTGAAGTTACTCAATGAAATTTAAATTTATTTAGATTATCGATAATATTGATCTTAATAAATTGTAAATCATTTTAGTTTAAATCAATAAAATTATCCCCCTAATTATTTTTTGAAAATTGATTTAATATAATAGGAGGATAATTTTTATAATTTATTTGAAGAGATAAATAGGTTAATGCATAAGGGTTAACTAAAAATCTTTTACCTGTAATGTACTTGAAAATGAAAATTGAAAGAACCTTACATTAACTCAATAGTATGCCTTCAACTTAAACAAAACTATTAGACAATTATGTTTTCAATGTACTGTCTATGCTTTGGGGGTTTTGGGGTTGATGAGATGTTGACCAGGTTAGGTTGTTACTAGAGGCTCAAGGGTTGTGTGATTGTGATGTCTTGATGTCTTGATGTCGATCTTTTAAAAACCCAACCATGGTAATGTGATGGCATGCTTTATGATGTGTGTGGATTATTGATTGTTATTGCTGTCTAGTTTCCTTGTGTGAAGCTGAGGTGTATGTATATGAGATACCTAACTTAATCATTTTTGAGTCATTGATAAGTTATATTTGATTTTCTTTCCAGTCAATTTGAGAGGATTGAGTTGTTTTGAATGATTTATTCTTGATGATGTCATGTTGTGACATGTTTGACTTGACCATTTTTGAGTCTTTGATCAATATTATTATTGAGATACTTTCTAGTTGCTCATTGAGAACTGATGGATCTTGTGATTTATCTTTGATGCTTTTCTAGTTGGTCATTGAGAACCAATGTATATTGTGATTTATTATTTGGTGCTTTCTAGTTGCTCATGGAGAACTAATTTGAATATTGTGGATTATCTTTTGATTTGTTTCAATCATTTGTGTAGGGTTGAGGTGATTTTTATATGATTATTGATTTGTGCTTTTATTTAGCCTAGGGTAGGTTATCTATATGTAGTCTCGGGAAGTGACTTGCAATGGGGGATGGGTGCCCTAAGTGGCTCTGGGGATAACCCATTATAAGTTGTTTAATAAGTGATAACATTAAACTAAATACTAACTTAAATTAACCTAATAAGAGTTAATTGTATGTTCTCACCCATACCTCGAGTGCTAGTACAAACTAGGATGGGAGTAGAGAGAATTTTTGGTTACGACCTTGCATTATGTAGTATGCCTTATTAGTATAAGAGGATACTAATGGCTGTAGTGGGATCACTAGGGACCTGGGAGTCCTAAGGGACTACTCAAGTAACTCCAAGCATTATCTATGTGATGAGACTTGCCCACTTACATATTAGGTTTCCTATGTGTCTTGTGTGCCTCTAGGTCTAGATGTTGATCTATGTTGGAACCTTTGAGTTAGTATACTTTTAGGATTTCTTGGACTTAGAGTTTATTTGTGTTATGTGATTTGATATTCTATTTGGGACTTGAGACTATCTCCTTAGCACGGTTGGAGTGGACCACTTAGGTTCGACATGGTCGGGTGGTAGTGCTTTTTACTCTTACTATTGAGATCTGTTTGTACTCACCATGGCTATAGCTTCTTGGGATGCTTGATTATCATGTTTAGATGATGTTATTTACTGATACATTTCCTTATATTGATGATTATCATGTGATAGGTGATTTTATCTACTTTGTAGAATCATCTTATGCTTTATTCTAGTATGATAGATTTCCTTATGTTTATGTTGTAGTATGTTTATTAGTGATGTCACTATTATGATAGTACCAATGATTTGATCAATGTCTTAGGATGTTATGCACAAGGGATGACTATGGGCCATATGGTCTTATGATGCTATTGACAATTGGGAGGAACTGTATACTTAGATAGTTGTGTTTCATGTTGGATGTTATATCTTTTATGATGGATGGATGTATCGTGTATGGTAGATGCTTTCATTTATATTAATGTACACTGTATCATGGATGTGAGGAGGATGATGTATTTATATTTCTACATATGTATATTCTTTTTAAGACTTTCATACCCTATGACATGTACAATGGATGATTGAGCATTCTGAATTAATTTTCCAAGAGGCATTTGGGACAAATGTATCTTATGGACTTTGGACTTTTCATTATTCTTTTAGATGGATGTGGTAGTTGTTAGACTTAGTATTTATTAGATTTAAATGTAATTCGATGTCATGGGACCCTTAAGGAATGTAACCTATTATGTATGATTTTAGATGATTACATGTTATTGCTTCTATTACTATGTGTTTGAAGTGAATGATCTATCTTTCTTGTTAAAAAAATAAAAATTGTATGGAAAACTTAGTAAAACTTTAGGATAATTATTTTGGATCCCTTGGTGGTGCATTAAAAATAAGGCCATGGAGGATTCTACCTTCACAAGTGTTATGCAAATGTAGATTTTTAGAAGATCTAATCATTCTTCCTCTTCCAATCCAATCATGTCTCTCTCTAATTGTAGAGAATGGGTTAACCCTCTTCTATCCTCAATATGACAACTAAATAGGCTTCTAAACTCACTCACCTAAAATGGCAATAACTCTAGACATGACTTATTCCTTCTAGGGTCTTCCAAATTGATCCTACCATTAAGAAAATCTTTTTGGTGGTGTGTAAACTTGGTAAACTCATGGATATGTTTAATTTTTACACTAAAGGGAAAATAAGATATCTAGGAGGTCATAAAACTCAACAAAAGTATCTAGAAGTGTGGAAAATGTCCCCAAACCTGTCATGCCCGAGATTTACAAGACGAAACACAACTATTTTTTTTTTGAATGATAATCTTGGACCAAACTAGCACTCACTAATTGGTACTAGTTACTCCTCAATTGATCAATTATATGCTACCATAGCTACTATCGATTTATCTATGTCCATTTACACATTATGATTTACTTGCCTTCAATATTACCTTCAAACCCATGAATGTTTAATTACTAACTAACGTGTTCCCAATTATACTACTTATATCCTAACCATACTACATTAACATACTACCAATACATGTTAGTGAATGCTTGCTAACTAGCAATCTATGTGAATGACTAACTAATGATAATTATTTATTTTCAACATTATTACTTTGGCCACTTTCCTTATATCTTATAATTACTTTCTTATTTTATCTTATGATCATATTCTCCTATAACGTAATTGATTTCTTATAATATTCTAATCACAAGAATATTAGAATGACCCATACGAGATTACCCCACTAAGAATATAAATGTCAATTCCTAGTGTCTAGCTATTCCTAAATCCTAACACTAATCAATGACAACATCAAAAATTAAAACATGAACTTTGCATAGGATTTACTAACTCAAATTTTAATATAATAAGTTCTCCCTTATCCTATGAGGCTAAGAAACCTGCCACCCTATAGACTATCTATATACATATATCTATATTTTTTTTTTAAAAGCAAAATCTTCTCCCATTAGAAGTTCACGTACCTTTTCACTTTTCCCAAAGTGGGGTGACATGAGTCACATCCCCCTAGGACATCAAGAGGACAATCAGTCAAATGGTAGCTTGTCCCACAAGGAAAATTCGACCTATCGCATTCATTTAAACTTTTAACACTTTGCAAAAATTTCCCTTGTCCTACTTTATATGTGAGTTGATGGGTGGGAAGTGTAATTGATAACTTTTCACTTTACCAAGCATTAGGCGCCTAGGGAAGAGTTGCTGACATGATGAATCAGAAAGGAGTCATAAACGTATTTTTTTGCTATGTAAAAGTTAGCAACTAGCATGATTACCTTTTCTTGGTTTTCCATCTCTTTTAATGTTGGTCGCCTAAAGAGTGGGTTTAAGTCATGTCAAACGCATGGACAAGCTTTAGCCTTCCCAAAACAATTAAGAAGGGTAGGCACCATGTGTACCACTATCGCTTGTAAAGTTTTGAATTATATATTTTTTTTATTGTTTTCTTTTCTTTAAACTTTTATGAGGATGGCGCATCGTACCATGCAATTTCTTTTTTTTAGTATTATTATTGATATTAAATAAGCATGCTCTTTCCTTCTTTGTCATTGAATTAGAGTATATCAGATCTACTTTAGTCTCTTGCATTTAATAATACCTTGCATGGGATTGGATGGTTCTTTTTGAATATTTTATTGGTCTGTAATAGACCTAGGAATTGATTTTGCATTCCCATACAAAATCCAGAAAGATAAATGAACACCTACAGCAAGTGATTCTTATGCTCTTATACATTCTATATTATTCACTTGATATTTAAGGTAAGTTATTGCAAGGATAATTAGGAGATAATTATAAACTAAGTATAGTTTTAAAATTGTGAATCATTTAGCATTCAAAACATTAAACTTAATCCAATAACTAAACATTTCATGACAAGACTTTATATGCAATTATCTGGATTATCCCTATCTATGAGTTATGAAATTTAGAAACCATTTTCTCAACATTATCTTCTTATACAAATCTAGATTTGAATGTACATTCACAATTGGTAAACAATGGAACTAAAATGATAATAGCAATCCACCAGGATAATCCTTCCTATGAATATTATCTCTTCTATGATATCAAATTTCTTTTGCATTCCACTCAAGAGCATCAAGTAATTTGGATCTCTGATTGGTGTTACCATCCAATAAAACAAAAATATTATTACAATGAATTATCTTCAGTGATACCCTCATGATACACAAAAAGGTGGTGAATTCAACATATCATAATATACACAATGGAAAATACTTTTACTACACATGAGCACTCACAACCTTTCCATTGACAATCAAACTAAGACAGTAGCTTTCTCTTACAATGCACTTAGGCTAACGTAACAAAATGGAGTTTTTCTCTCTATCTCATCTCAATGCAATATTGTCTTCTCCTCCTATGGAGAAGGAAGATAACAAGGACTCCAAGTTTCCAAGATTTTTCTCTAAGAACCTGCAAATGTATCACAACAAAACAACAAGGACCATGGGTGCTTTCCACCCAACCATAGGCCTCAAAGAGACCACCCCCGCGCTAGGGGAACAAGGCTCAAACAAAATCCACATACACACTTGTAAGAAACATATACACCACATAACAAAACTGCAAAAAATCCCATCCCAAGGATATTTCACAAAGGCTCACCATTGGAACCTTGAACATAGGGTGAAGGTGGAAACACAAGGAGGTTTACCATTTCATATCTTATTTTCCATAAAACTCATGCCCTTTTGGGGTTAAATAAACCAAATACATGGTCCTTTCGAGGCTTCATAATATCATGCCCTTTCGGGGCTTCATAAACATCTTCCACCACACACACTACCAACCCAACATCCTCCACCACACACAACCAACAACTTTAGCTTCCTACAAACCCATACTTCAGTTACTTCCTTCCTCACAATTTTTTTTTTTTTTTTTTCTTATCCTTCTCCAAGGAAAAATATGAATATGACAATGACATACAATGGAGCCCATACTCCAAGGTCCTCAACTATGCAATCCAACTGCTGCCCGTTCACCCTGGACTTCTCTTCCCTTCCCACAAGGGTGAGTGTAAGTCCCACACCCATAACAACACTCAAGCACAAACAAGAAAACAAAACCAAGTAGAAATAAAAAAAATAAATTTCAAGAGCACATCACATTATCACAACACAATATCAACACCCATAATACAACAAGGAAATGGAGGAAATCCAAACCTCATACTCACAATATTCCACACAATACAACAAGATGCACAATGGTGTCACACTAATCTACATGGAATGAACACCATTCAGACACTCACATGAATGCTACTCCACAATGCAATGCAATGCATACTCCATTGGTAAACTCCACTCTTTTAGATTTGCTTAACCATGCTAAAAAAAAGAAATTGAAAAGAAGCAAGTTTGAGATACCAACCTTGGTCCAAGCTATGGTAAGGATAGTTGCAGTAGAGCTTCACTCCCTCTCCCTCCAAAACCTAACTGTCTCTAAGATTTAGAGAGTGGCCAAGTAGTTTTCTCATTTAGCCCTACCTCTATATATCCTTCTCATTTTCGGATTCCATAAAGAATGTCATTTTCATGGGGTCTCCTAGGTCCACTAGACACCCTAGGGGTCATTAATAGCTCCCTAACCTATAGTACTAACATAGGTAGGGTTGATTTTAATCAAAACTTACCTTAAAGTTATTTTATGACCCTCCCAAAGCTAGGTGATTCAAATTACAACTTCCCCAAGGTGATGACTTTGTCTCTTTTACTGACTAAGGCAATAATCAAATTCCTCAATTGAGGCATTTATCACAGAATAAGGTGGCCACAAGATCCATTGACTAATAACATGTCTCAAACGTAACAAGCACAAGTTTCAAGTGACACAAAAAAAATATCACATTATATTTTTTAAAAAAAAAAACTTATTTTACAATAATACATGAACTAGGCTACTACGCACACATACAATTCACATATATGAAATAAAACACATTACAATGAGGTTTGAATCTTTTCCACTAATTCAACCTTGGCTATGTCATGTTTGTAGTAGTTTTAGCCTTAATTCCCCTTTAACCCATGGTCAAATTCCTGCACACTAAACTCGAGCATCAGTAGTCCAAGAAAATCATATAAGCATATGTAAAATAAATCATTATCTCATTCAACATTAGGCTTGCATATACTTCATCATCTCAAATTAACTTTCCCTTTCTTAATCATTTCAAATATAACCTTCAAAATATTAAAATATCAAAACTTACATATCACATTTGACATTTGAGTTCCATACTTCATTCCTTTTAATTACATTACTTCTTCTAACAATTTCCATGTAAAATGTTCAAAATACTATAAAACTAAACTTTAATTATCAACATAACATGGTCAATTTAATATTTTGAATAACTTCATATTCTATGACAAGATGTTGTATCCATAACTATTGAATCCCTAGGTATGCGGGTTAGGTCTCAATGCATAACAAAATTTATCTTTTAACTCTAATTTACACTTCAACATTACCTTCTTATATTACAAGCATTTCTACCATTCAATTTCTATTAAAGCAATGTCAATAGCTTACAACATGAAATAGAATCATTAAATGCATCAATTAGGTCATAATATGCAGAGGTAATTGTGGATCATCAAAATGCAGATATTAAAATGACATAACCCTACAGTCTCAAAAGTGTATCAAACATAGAATTAAAATCACTGTAATGCAATTATCTCATTGGTACTATGATGAATTGGGTGAGGCTTCACATCGTCCCCCCCTAGGCATGAACCTCCTCCTGGAGTTCATCAACTAGGTATCAGTGTTGTGTTATTGCCTATGTTGTAATTATCAGAGCTGACCCTAGTTGAGTATTCTACTATTGGTGCCAAGTGATCCAATCCTTCCTTTACTAAGGTCTAACTACTAAATTTCTTACGTCCTTGCTTAGGGTCCCCAACATAATAGGCATCTATGGTCTTAACTAGTTTAATATACATAACATACCTATGGTAAAAAAGGTTGGTTCTTATTCCATAATTATGACATACAAAGCGGTTAGTGTCTTAGAAATCTTGTGTAGCAACTTTTCAATGGATAACTAGAAAGTTTATAGGTACATTAATTCCCTAAATGGTTTGTCAAGGATTCTCCTTGGTATGACCATTTCAATACAATCCAAGAAAATGCCTCAAAAGAAACTCACAAATAAAGGGAATATTTTACAAGAAAATAATGCGTATGTGGCCACATTAGCAAATTTTCAAATAACACAAGACAAGTCCCTGAGGCACAATGGGACCAACTTCAAGAAATCTAATGAAATGTGAAGTGTCAAATTATTGGTAGGAATAAAGATGATATAAATGTAAATTTTGAACAAATGACCAACAAGAATTCACATCAAATATGAAGCTCATAGAAATAACATAGCCATACCAAGGTTCCTTGGTGTAGAAGAGGATACATTGTTGTTTTATGGAACTAATGGCTTAGTAAGAAGTCTCATATCCCCTATGTCTCAAAGTGCTTCATCCATAGCTCGTGGTTTAATTGGGTGTACTAATACATCTTACACCAAGTGGTCATTTATTGCATATGTTGAAACATAATGGGTTAGGCACCTAGTGTTGTAACTAAACTCTGCAAATAGTTGATCTCAGAAGTAAACATATGCTTACGCAACCTTACTATAGAAATATCCTTTATCAATGATTCAATTTAACATCCTATCCTTGAGGGTAAGCATGATATCTATAAAGTAACATGTAAATTCTTTTTGAAACTTAGATTCCCAATTTGAATTGTGTCCAAATGGATGTGCCTAAATAAGTAATTATCCAGCTAATTTAACATGTACACTGCCTTAATTTATATGCTATATTTTTATGACACCTAGAACCTTCAACATTATTATTAATGATAATCAATTATAATCGTCATATATGTACAATTAATCATAAATAGTTAATGTTGTTAGTTATAGGAATAGTATTAAATTGGATCATAATATATATATTCTATTAAATATAATGGATAGTATACCTTGTACTTTTATATTTGTAATACCTCAAATTGGTCTAAAAAACTAACTTACTCCTAATCTTTCTAATGATCAACAAAATCCTAATTTATTAGGCATTTCTAGTCCTAATTGACTCTATTTGATTTAAATATCAATTGTAGAAAATCATTAATCTACAAAAATCATGACAAGAATTAATAAAGAAATAAATATAAATAAAATAATAAGCTCATGAATATCGACATCTTGACTATTAAACCCACTAAGTCAATTAACTTAATTAAAATTTTCCTAATACTTTGATTATATTAATTTTGATATTTTCTAAAATTACATGCAAAATGAATTTATTACTTATTTGAATTAAATATCTACATATATTTATTATTTGAATTTAAATATTCAAAATATGAGACATAATTTTAACAAAATCTCCAAAATCTTCTTTTGATTTGTTTTTATACAAAAAAATGGAAACATTGAGTGATTTTAAAAAGAACAAGGAAATAAATCAATTAACTCTCTCTTAAATGGAAACTTCCATTTCAAAGTGAACATTCATTCAATCTCCACCATTCATCTAATTGATATACACCATTGATTTATTTTGGATTTCTCTATAAATTGGGAACTTATGTCTCATTTGAGAGGATGAAATTTGTGAATGAATAAACTCTATCAGTTTGAGTACTCCACATTTGTGCTTTTTCAAAC
The DNA here is from genome assembly GCA_028749045.1 of Cupressus sempervirens. Taxonomy (NCBI): domain Eukaryota; kingdom Viridiplantae; phylum Streptophyta; class Pinopsida; order Cupressales; family Cupressaceae; genus Cupressus; species Cupressus sempervirens. Next base: position 829,227,604 of record CM053785.1, on the reverse strand, counting down.
AGTTTATTACATTCTCATTCAATACTTTCATTTTACATGTTCTACCTTCAATGTTTTCTTACTAACTCTTAGATTAAATTTGTATTTCATCTAGTTTATATTCATTTACTTGCATAAAAAATCTTAGATAAATCTTGCATTTATTTTCTTTACAATTTCTTCATTCTAGTTCAATCTATGGTCACTAAGCTCTCTTACATGCAGTGACAAATGTGAAATGCATTTAGGAACATTTTTGACACATAATATTAACTTAGTATTCCTTTATCAATGGAATGAGTAAAGAAATACAAGTTTTGCTAATGTTAGTTAGAAGCAAAACTATATAGATTATATTTATTTACTTTTAAAAAAAAGAGTAAAATCTTATAAAATAAATTTAATCTTTTAATTGAAATTCAATTCTTGTTTATTGTTGATTTCTTTCTTTTCTTATTTTCACTATAATGATATTAGTAGTGCCTCAGAAAGATCCTTCATCTAGGAATGTTAGAGGAAAATGTTTTTATATATGTCTTATCTTGAAGTTGAGAATGACACTAATGATAGATCATTGTTCACCTATGTGATAAGGAAAATGCTAGCTCCTTGATGCTATCTATATAACTCTTTAGATCTATATGTAAGTCCTTATTTATAGTAATTTTATGAAAATGGATTGTACTAAATCTATAAGTAGTGAGAGAACGATTTGGTGAATGTATTATTAGGGTTAATTATTTTATTTTAGTATTAATTTTCAAAATGAAATTATTATTACAATGATGAACAAAGTTACCTAGTACTAGGAGAATTATATTGGTTAGTATCATTTAGAATAATCTATTTAATATGATTAAAAGTCATTTATAAAAAAAATTGGTCAAAGGTTATCTTATCAATAGGTCAAGAACAATAAGGGTGTTATGCTTTAGTTGACTCTCTCATAGCAAATACTAGCTTAAAAGATGAGTCAATTGAAGTTTTTCTCTTTCAAAGGTAACATTTAAATTTTACATTTGTTTATGGACCCATCAATGCCCAGTGTTTCAACCCAGGCACTCTAATACCAAAATGTCATCCCCGAGATTTACAAGACGAAACACAACTATTTTTTTTTTTGAATGATAATCTTGGACCAAACTAGCACTCACTAATTGGTACTAGTTACTCCTCAATTGATCAATTATATGCTACCATAGCTACTACCGATTTATCTATGTCCATTTACACATTATGATTTACTTGCCTTCAATAATACCTTCAAACCCATGAACGTTTAATTACTAACTAACATGTTCCCAATTATACTACTTATATCCTAACCATACTACATTAACATACTACCAATACATGTTAGTGAATGCTTGCTAACTAGCAATCTATGTGAATGACTAACTAATGATAATTATTTATTTTGAACATTATTACTTTGGCCACTTTCCTTATATCTTATAATTACTTTCTTATTTTATCTTATGATCATATTCTCCTATAACATAATTCATTTCTTATAATATTCTAATCCCAAGAATATTAGAATGACCCATACGAGATTACCCCACTAAGAATATAAATGTCAATTCCTAGTGTCTAGCTATTCCTAAATCCTAACACTAATCAATGACAACATCAAAAATTAAAACATGAACTTTGCATAGGATTTACTAACTCAAATTTTAATATAATAAGTTCTCCCTTATCCTATGAGGCTAAGAAACTTGCCACCCTATAGACTATCTATATACATATATCTATATTTTTTTTTAAAAAGCAAAATCTTCTCCCATTAGAAGTTCACGTACCTTTTTACTTTTCCCAAAGTTGGGTGACATGAGCCACATCCCCCTAGGACATCAAGAGGACAATCAGTCAAATGGTAGCTTGTCCCACAGGGAAAATTTGACCTATGGCATTCATTTCAACTTTTAACACTTTGCAAAAATTTCCCTTGTCCTACTTTATACGTGAGTTGATGGGTGGGAAGTGTAATCGATAACTTTTCACTTTACCAAGCATTAGGTGCCTAGGGAAGAGTTGCTGACATGATGAGTCAGAAAGGAGTCATAAACATATTTTTTTGCTAGGTAAAAGTCAGCAACTAGCATGATTACCTTTTCTTGGTTTTCCATCTCTTTTAATGCTGGTCACCTAAAGAGTGGGTTTAAGTCATGTCAAATGCATGGACAAGCTTTAGCCTTCCCAAAACAATTAAGAAGGGTAGGCGCCATATGTACCACTATCCCTTGTAAAGTTTTGAATTGTATTTTTTTTTTTATTGTTTTCTTTTCTTTAAACTTTTATGAGGATGGCGCGTCGTACCATGCAATTTCTTTTTTTTAGTATTATTATTGATATTAAATAAGCATGCTCTTTCCTTCTTTGTCATTGAGTTAGAGTATATCAGATCTACTTTAGTCTCTTGCATTTAATAATACCTTGCATGGGATTGGATGGTTATTTTTGAATATTTTATTGGTCTGTAATAAACCTAGGAATTGATTTTGCATTCCCATACAAAATCCAGAAAGATAAATGAACACCTACAGCAAGTGATTCTTATGCTCTTATACATTCTATATTATTCACTTGATATTTAAGGTAAGTTATTGCAAGGATAATTAGGAGATAATTATAAACTAAGTATAGTTTTAAAATTGTGATTCATTTAGCATTCAAAACATTAAACTTAATCCAATAACTAAACATTTCATGACAAGACTTTATATGAAATTATTTGTATTATCCCTATCTATGAGTTATGAAATTTAGAAACCATTTTCTCAACATTATCTTCTTATGCAAATCTAGATTTGAATGTACATTCACAATTGGTAAACAATGGAACTAAAATGATAATAGCAATCCACCAGGATAATCCTTCCTATGAATATTATCTCTTCTATGATATTAGATTTCTTTTGCATTCCACTCCAGAGCATCAAGTAATTTGGATCTCTAATTGGTGTTACCATCCAATAAAACAAAAATATTATTACAATGAATTATCTTCAGTGATACCCTCATGATACACAAAAAGGTGGTGAATTCAACATATCATAATATACACAATGGAAAATACTTTTACTACACATGAGCACTCACAACCTTTCCATTGACAATCAAACTAAGACAGTAGCTTTCTCTTACAATACATTTAGGCTCACATAACAAAATGGAGTTTTTCTCTCTATCTCATCTCAATGCAATATTGTCTTCTCCTCCTATGGAGAAGGAAGATAACAAGGACTCCAAGTTTCCAAGATTTTTCTCTAAGAACCTGCAAATGCATCAAAACAAAACAACAAGGACCATGGGTGCTTTCCACCCAACCATAGGCCTCAAAGAGACCACCCCCGCGCTAGGGGAACAAGGCTCAAACAAAATCCACATTCACACTTGTAAGAAACATATACACCACATAACAAAACTGCAAAAAATCCCATCCCAAGGATATTTCACAAAGGCTCACCATTGGAACCTTGAACATAGGGTGAAGGTGGAAACACAAGGAGGTTTACCATTTCATATCTTATTTTCCATAAAACTCATGCCCTTTCGGGGCTAAATCAATAAAATACAAGGCACTTACGAGGCTTCACAATATCATGCCCTTTTGGGGCTTCATAAACATCTTCCACCACACACACTACCAACCCAACATCCTCCACCACACACAACCAACAGCTTTAGCTTCCTACAAACCCATAATTCAGTTACTTCCTTCCTCACAATTTTTTTTTTTTTTTTCTTATCCTTCCCCAAGGCAAAATATGAATATGACAATGGCATACAATGGAGCCCATACTCCAAGGTCCTCAACTATGCAATCCAACTGCTGCCCGTTCACCCTGGACTTCTCTTCCCTTCCCAATAGGGTGAGTGTAAGTCCCACACCCATAACAACACTCAAGCACAAACAAGAAAACAAAACCAAGTAGAAGTAAAACAAGAAATTTTCAAGAGCACATCACATTATCACAACACAATATCAACACCCATAATACAACAAGGAAATGGAGGAAATCCAAACCTCATACTCACAATATTCCACACAATACAACAAGATGCACAATGGTGTCACACTAATCTACATGGAATGAACACCATTCAGACACTCACATGAATGCTACTCCACAATGCAATGCAATGCATACTCCATTGGTAAACTCGACTCTTCTAGATTTTCTTAACCATGCTAAAAAAAAGAAATTGAAAAGAAGCAAGTTTGAGATACCAACCTTGGTCCAAGCTAGGGTAAGGATAGTTGCAGTAGAGCTCCACTCCCTCTCCCTCCAAAACCTAACTGTCTCTAAGATTTAGAGAGTGGCCAAGTAGTTTTCTCATTTGGCCCTACCTCTATATATCCTTCTCATTTTCGGATTCCATAAAGAATGTCATTTTCACGTGGTCTCCTAGGTCCACTAGACACCCTAGGGGTCATTAATAGCTCCCTAACCTATAGTAATAACATTGGTAGGGTTGATTTTAATCACAACTTACCTTAAAGTTATTTTATGACCCTCCCAAAGCTAGGTGATTCAAATTTCAACTTCCCCAAGGTGATGACTTTGTCCCTTTTACTGACTAAGGCAATAATCAAATTCCTCAATTGAGTCATTTATCACGGAATAAGGTGGCCACAAGATCCATTGACTAATAACATGTCTCTCATGTAACGAGCACAAGTGTCAAGTGACACACACAAAATATCACATTATATTAAAAAAAAAAAAAAACTTATTTTAGAATAATACATGAACTAGGCTACTACGCACACATACAATTCACATATATGAAATAAAACACATTACAATGAGGTTTGAATGTTTTCCACTGATTCAACCTTGGCTATGTCATGTTTGTATTAGTTTGAGCCTTAATTCCCCTTTAACCCATGGTCAAATTCCTGCACACTAAACTTGAGCATCAGTATTCCAAGAAAATCATATCAGCATATGTAAAATAAATCATTATCTCATTCAAAATTTGGCTTGCATATACTTCATCATCTCAAATTAACTTTCCCTTTCTTAATCATTTCAAATATAACCTTCAAAATATTAAAATATCAAAACTTACATATCACATTCGACATTTGAGTTCCATACTTCATTCCTTTTAATTACATTACTTCTTCTAACAATTTCTATGTAAGATGTTCAAAATACTATAAAACTAAACTTTACTTATCAACATAACATGGTCAATTTAATATTCTGAATAACTTCATATTCTATGAGAAGATGCTGAGTCCATAACTATTGAATCCCTAGGTATGCGGGTTAGGTCTCAATGCATAACAAAATTTATCTTTTAACTCTAATTTCCACTTCAACATTACCTTCTTATATTACAAGCATTTCTACCATTCAATTTCTATTAAAGCAATGTCAATAGCTTACAACATGAAATAGAATCATTAAATGCATCAATTAGGTCATAATATGCAGAGGTAATTGTGGATCATCAAAATGCTGATATTAAAATTACATAACCCTATAGTCTCAAAAGTGTATCAAACATAGAATTAAAATCACTGTAATGCAATTATCTCATTGGTACTATGATGAATTGGGTGAGGCTTCACAAACCCATACACATATCTCCTAAGCACTTGGATTGTATCAGTTGTGGCGTCTAGGATCATTTTAGGACCTATAAAATGGCTTAAAATGTTTGAACTTTCTAAAAAATCCTAGGAATGTAAACTTTCCACTAAATCTTAATTAGGGTAATTAATCTAAGTTACCAACTAATTAGTATTAGGTTTCCAACTTAATCAATCTTAGATTATTGTGTTATTTTGCTAATACTAATTAACATGTTGATACACATGTACTAATTATGAGTGTCAACTGACACCATAAGATTCACTATTGTGTAACATTAAACACCTTACCATTATAGAATGATACACATTCAAATTAAAATACAAAAAAACAATGTCTGAGTCTCTTCATTAGACTCAACCTTAGTTTCATAGATTGAGCATAGGGTCAATTAGTGATTCTTCGTTAGATTCCATGGTTAATAATCTTGCACACTCAGTTCAAACATCAGTAGCTTGAGAAAAATCATATGCATGTATTTAAAACTCATTTGGATAATCACATTAATCAAAACATAAAACTTTCATTTACTTAACCTTTATCTCTTTTCTACTCACATATTCAACCATTAAAAATTGTATAATCAAAGTATTAATCATATTCCTAATCTTTAATTCATTTATGGTAATAAACCATCATCATGCATGCTTATAAAACATCAAATAACATTATTAGGAATTTTTAAGTAAAGCATTACATGATACAAAATAATATAATAATGTCCTATCCATCAAATAACATCTTGACATATCAAGTCATAATGTGTCTAAATAAAAATGTATCAAATGTGCTATGATTGATCAGGGTGAGGCCTCACATTAATACATCTATCTTCCTTTTTTTTACAAGATGGACTTCAGTGGAGGTGGGTATGAAAACAAGGTATTGAACTAGACCACAAAAACCTAAAAGGCATGTTACATGAGGGAAGCCATTTTCAAGTTTAAGCTCAAGAACCTAAATTAAGAAGTAAAGTACAACATCTAGAGCAATTAAAGTGCATGTTCAAATTAAGGTCAAGATGGTCCTAAAGACAACCTTATCAATTTTTAAAATGTAATCAAGTATAATTTATGTTATGTTAAACTATGAGGAAGGATGAAAAGTATGAAAAGACTCATAAGAGGAAGCAATTTGGGAATATGAGACATCACGGTCATCCTTTAGTAATCAATTTTTTTGGAAGAGTTAATCAACTTTAGAAATTTTGATTATCAAGATAATTTTTCTCCCCATCAAAATGATTACAAAGATCTATGAATAAAGATGATGAGGTGGCATTGAGTTATCTCCTCCAATATTCTAATTGTGATTATCATTCAATCACATCATTTTAAGTACCCAATCTTCTCATTGTTTGGAAAAATATTTTTAATATTTATATTGCATTGTAATGTTGTGCCCCCATGTGATTGATTATAAATTTGGGCACTGTAAACAAGGTTTGTGGGAAGAAGTCTTGACCCTTTATCTCGAAATGACCTCAGCCCTTCATTATAACTAGACATATATAAAAGGCCAAGGCCTTATTATTTTTAATTCATTAGTTTAGGAATTGGGATTAGAGAGGTATGGCATAGTAGGCTATCTAAGAGAGAGACTTGATTGAATTATTTCTATGTTGTTTTTAAATTAATGGATCATTCATTCTTGGTTCTTCATAGAAAATTACTTGGTATTGATTTGAATTTTTTTATTGGCTTCCTTAATCTTTCAATTGTAGTATAGTTATTTTCATGTTGAATAAGTTTTGTTCAATGAGAGTATTTGTGAAATTTTATTTGATTGACTTGAACAAATCTAGGGTAGTATGTTCTTGTTCACTATAAGAGTGCCTTGTGTGGTGAGCCAATGAAAAAGATTAACTTCTATTCAACCTTTGGATTACATCCAAATGATGAGCTTGGTGAGAGGATATCAAAGTAAAAACTAACTACGCATTCCTTAGAAGATTACACTAGATGGGTGGAGTTCATGATTAAACAACAACTAGTAGACTCCAAGTTCATTCATGATTTTTTTCATTCATAGATAGAAGTAGAAGTGGAAATTGGCATTATAATTCTAAGTTGGATTTGAATTGGAAATGCTAGCAAATAAAACTACATATTATTTATACATTGTTACGAAAAATCTTTAGAAGTGCAAGAGATAATATCAATTAAATGACTAGTGTAAGTCCCTTTTTGATAACCTAAAATATATCATATCATAAAATTATGTAATGTGTATGATTAATATGGATCCTTGAGATCATTTCACAATCTTCCCTTGTAAGCAGAACATGAGATAGCCTTATATCAAGAAAGGATTGAGTGTTCGGCATTTCTCTATGAAATATATAGTATTTGATTTTGTATGTTGTAGTGGAACAAAAATCACATCAACAATACTTTTACAAGTTTGTTAGAGTAAAATTTCTAAGACCCAAATAAATTGTGTTTCACAAAATTTTCTATGTTTTCACATTTTCCTTTAAGGTTTTATTTTTTCTTTTGAGTATTTATTTGACACATATTCATTGGTGCATATAAATATGAATCAACATAATATATTTTTCGAAAGTTCTTCCTTTTTTTCTTTCATTTTCTTTCCACCAATTGCCCATTTAGGATATTTAATTTCTAACTTAACTACAAGATTTGGGTTTCCAAAAATTGATAGTTTGATCACATGTTTTTTCTTGCACAATAGGATCTGGTTGGTGATTTCATTCTCTAAAATTTTGATACCATTCACTCACCACTAGAAGTTTGTGACATGTAGATATGCTTGGAAATATTTACAAAAGCTCAAGATAATAAAATTAGAATATATATTTTAACACTACCCCTATCTTGAGGCAACACATAGGATAAAAAATGTTCCAAGAATAATTGCGCCCAATCTTGATCAGTCTTTTACACTACATATGTAACTATGTATAACTAAGATCTTTTCTCCTATAAGGAATTATTGGTTTTAGATTAATCATTCATTCCCTCAACTATATATTATTGTTTTCAATGATTTATAAAATATTCAAGTTGTAATCATACACTCTATTAAGAAATTGGAAAATCTGTAATTATAAACTAGACAACTATAACTACTTTTAATGGGTCATAAGAGCTACTAACTAAGGTTTTTCTCTGTTATATTAAATTGATCAATCTCTTCCTCAAATTTGTCAACAACACCTAGAGTATACTTGAGAACCTCATCACAAGCTAATAGACAATGAATTGTGCCAAAGGTTATAATCTATGTTTGGCATGAATTTGAAAACCTTGAGAGAAATTACAAAGATGGTGAGGTACCTAGACATACATTTTGTAATTTATTTTCTAATTCTCTATTTGGGTGCACCAAATCAGAATTGTAAATAAGAACATGTATTCCAAGTTTGGTCCAAAAATGACTATTTACAATCCCACCTAAATAGGTGGAATTGGAATATGTGTTCCTATTATAGTTTTATTTATTTTAGAAAACATAAGTTTTTGGCTCCGTGAATTCCCCATAAAATTCCAACCAAACCAAACAAGAATAGGAATATGTATTCTTATTTTCTATTCTCTTATGCTTATTCCCACAACCAAATAGACCCTAATAAGTGAAATAGACATTGGTTATCTTTGACTTGTAGAATGCAAGTACATGAAAAGATTAAAGATGTAAAACTAATTCAAATTTGCACTTATTTTATCTCATAGTTAACTAATAAATCAAGATAATTTTCTTAAATACTTAATAATATTAATTCATATAATGCTATCTATAAAAAAACAAAAAAATTATAAATCTAAAATTATTTAAACAAAGACTCTAAAAGTTACATTCTTTGCCGATATTTCACTTCCTAGCTTAGTTTGACTATAAAAGTTTCAAATTTACAAAGACAAAAGCAAACAAACAAAACTTATTTAAAAAAATCATGAGCATTCATGGGTTATCTCTGTCTTTTCTTCCTATATTTAAATATATCACTCAAATTAGAGTATAAAAATCTAGCAGTTGCACATATTTGGTGTTTGCAATGATAAGCCGATAGCTGCTCGATAATAAAAAATTTATTTTTAAATACAATCTTATGTGAACTAATTAGATTATCAATAATTTTCAATTTAAATAACATAATATTTACTAAAACCTTTTTAAAATAGATTAATAAATTTTTTTTTATTCAAATTCAATTTATCAAATATAAAAGGAAAAGCATTTAAAAAAATCCTATTAAAAAATCTATTATGAAAAATTAACAAGAGAAATACAAAAACATAACATGAAAAAATGATGTGTCTAACAAGTATTCTATTGACTAAATAAATTATAGAAACTAAAAAATAATATTTAAAGAAAACACTAAACTAATATAAAAATAATTTAAAAACTAAAACCTAAACTAATTTTAAATATCGAAAGTTAAATAAAAAGAGATCACAACATGAGCTAATGTGGAGATCACAAGTAATTATTTTTTAAATAAACAAAAATAAAATAAAAAATTGGAGATTTAAAATATAATCTTATTTGAATAAATTAGATTATTAATAATTTTCAATTTAAGTAACATAATATTTACTAGAAGTTTTTAAATAGATTATTAAATATTATTTATTTAAATTTAATTTATCAAATATGAAAAAATAATCATTTAAAAAATCTCCATCAAAAAATCTATTATGAAAATTTAATAAGAGAATTATAAAAAATTAATATGAAAAAATAACAATGTCTTTAACAAATATTCTATTGATCTATGTATATATTAGGTATGATGTTGGGTTTTCTTGACTGATTCTTTCCCAGTTGACCTCATTGAATCAGACTTAATAAAATATTATAGTGGCTTGCCACTTTTGCCTAAAAAAAAAAAAAAAAACAAATATTCTATTGACTAGATAAATTATAGAAAGTGAAAAAATAATATTAAAAGAAAAACTAAAATAATATAAAAAATAAATTAAAATAATTTAAAAACTAAACATGAGCTGGATCACAATTAAGTTTTCTAAAAAATAAATAGAAAAAGAAAAACGATAGTTAATAGTGGAGCTAACAACCAATAAATATCAAAACAAGACTTAAAAGTGGAGAGAGATAAAAACTAAACTGCAAATAATTAATGGGAAGGATTCACAATTTTTCTGCCAAACTAATATTTTTTTGGACCAACTAACAACTTTCTTGACAAATTGACAACATTTCCATTAGAATTTCAATTTGTAGGAAAAAGTTCCCACAAATAGCCTATCAACTAAGTAAAATTGTCGAAACCTAAATAATACGGATTCTCAACATTATTCACATTTTAAAGTAACTTAACACATAATTCAAATTACATGTTTTCTAACTTCATCATAATTTTCCATGGCCATCATCGACCCACATATAATGACTTTTTCATTTTGCAGTCAAATTTTCATGTTGGGAAAGGAAAAATATTTGAACTTACTTCCATAATGTGCTTGCTTGACAATCAGTAGAGCGTAAGTGGAGAACTGAACCAACTTCCATAATATGCATATCTTTGATATGGATGCTACTTAGGTTTCTTAGAATATTTCCTTCAGACACATAAATGCTCCAAATTATTACCATTGATTGGTGATGTTAAAGAGATTCATTTGATGTGACATGTACATGACCTCTCATTCACTAGAGTGTAGTGCCAAAGAATGGCAATGGATATGCAGCCACAAAAATTGAAAAGCATATAAAGGGGGTTTTTGGGACTTAGTTTACTTATTTTAAACTGTCCCTTGTCATATTAGTTGTTTTCATGGTTACATAGCCACTATGCCAAAGACTGGTGTGAAGTACTAGTTGCACATAAATACCCAACCATTATAAAGACTACAAACTACTCTGTTCACCTTTATAAAAAGTTTCAAAGGTCAATTCTCTAACCTTTTCTCTATTGGGGTTTCATGCTTCTCTTGTGTATGGCTCTCTGCCCAAGCTCTACTGAGTTTACCATCTAGGAAACCACATGTAGTGCATGAGTTTGTAGGGCTAGTTTATAATGGTTTTGATCAGCTGTGACCCAGTAGTTGATACTAGTGGTCACGTTGTTGCTTCGGATAGCCATGGCACCTCCATTGAACAAATGTCCTTGCAATTTCATCCCAAAGATATTGCACAAGGTAATCCTAATATAATCCTTCCTCTGGAAGAATATAATGTTGCATGTGATTGGTTAGAACCACATACATTGATAGGTTAATTTGTGGGTAGGGATCCTCCTAAAGTCATGCTTAGAGAATGGGTTACTAAAAGCTAGACTCCTCACAGAGTCGACCTTGATGTTGTGCAAAACCTTACCAAAGGTTTTTTTATTCCACTTTTCTAGCCCATCCTAGGCTGATGTGGTTTTTGGCAATGGCCCTTGGTTAGTTCATTCCTCCTTGCTTGTATTTCAAAGGTGGTCTTGAGACTTTATATTGTCTAGTGAAAAAAATATTAGGGTTCCTATTTAGGTTGATTTTCCTGGTCTTCCCTTTCCTTGTTGGTCATTTATTGAATCCATTGCCAACACTATTGGCAAAGTTGTTACTAAGGAACATGATAAGTTTATTAATGTTCACCCTTAGAAATGCATTTGTATTGAGGTTGATCTCTTTAAGGATCTCAAGGATTCTTTGTAGATTCTGGTTGGTTACTACACCTTCTCCAAGAAGGTGCTTTATTTGAGTATGCCAAACATGTTTCATAAGTGTTAATTGGCTAAACAGAAGATCAGGGATCACCCTTTGGCAATACCTAGGGTTAAACTCCCACCCAAGGATGCTCCTATCAAGCCAATAGAAGGAAACCAAAAGGAGGCATGGAACATTGTCGAGCATAAGGGTAAGGCTTCCTTGGCCCTAGAAAAATTGAATTTTGGATCACCTTCTGCTCCTCCTATGTAGAATGGAGCACAAACCTTAGCCATTGCAGGGTCAATGATGGTTTCCTTGGAGTCATTTTTAATTGTTTCATAGTTTTCAAACCCTATTGTTTCACAAGGGATTGAGGTGGCTATGAGGCATACTACTCATGTAGTGGTTCACACTCTAATTGATGTGACCTCCATTGAGACATGGAATTTTTGAGATTATTGCAATCCTCCTAGGTGTGCTAAGAAACTAGAAGAGAAGTAGTGGGTCATGACTCCTAGAGGATTTCCCTCTAGTTTCAACCCAATTTATATTTGTTTGAAAAATATTTACTCCTCTCTTGAGTAAAAAATAGATATGGAAGATTTTTCATTAATTTTTTATCATGAAATGTGTGAGGTCTTATAGACCTCTCTAGAAAGTACAATGTTTGGGACACCCATAATAGACTTAGTAATCTAGATTTCCTTTGTATACAAGAGGTAAAAATCTATGGTTTCATGCTTTCTTTTTCCTGTTGCATCATTTGGTCAGATGACGTTATGTTTGAATCTTCTCACCACAAAAATAGTCAAGGTGGTGTAGTTACTCTCCTATCACCTTGTCTTCATTCTTTCATTATTTCTCATGATTTTGACCCCATGCACAAAATCATTTAGATTTTTCTTTCAATCAATAATCATTCCTTTTGTACAGTTAACGTTTGTGCTCCCAAAAATGTTGTGGAAAGATCTAAACTTTCATTTTGGATGGCTGACAACTTGCCTATAGGTGTAGACACCTAAAAACCTTTAGAAAATAAAGTATTTTTATTTTCTGAAAAAGTCCTAATGACATCATCATTTATTAATTAATTATTTAATTAATTAATTAATTAATTTTTATGCCATTAAATCCCTTTATCTTAATTAAAAATATTTAATTAAATAATCCCTCCAAAAATTGTTTAAATCTTATTTAAACATTATTTCTTTATTTATTAATTATTTAATTAATAAATTGACCAAAAAACCAAAAATAAATAAAAAATTTATATTTTGCCCAAAACTTGGCCAATTTCCTTAAGACCACTAACCTCTTCCAAAATCTTCTAAATCCTTCTTTAATTTCGATTAAAGGCTAATCCCATCATTTCCTACCCCTAATCCCAACTCAAAATATTTAATTAAGATTAAATATTAATCCTCATGTTTATTAAAAAAGTTTTAATAAATATCTCCTCAACCCAAACCCTTGAAATAAATAAAACTTTATTTATTTCCTAAAAATCTAATTTATCCTCATCCTAAGAAGTTCTAGACTCTTCTAGAAAGTCTTCATCCTCATCCTAGGAAATTCTAGACTATTCTAGAAAGTCTTTATCCTCATCCAAAGTCTAGACTCTTCTAGAAGATGTCTTTAAACCTAATCCTAATCCCCTCCTAACCTTGTCACATTCCCTAAACATGGGTTAAGAATTACTAACCCAAGCCAAAGTTAACAAATATCTCCTCCTTCACCCACCCTCATTAAATGCCATCCACTTGCCTATCCCTAAGCTAATCCTAAACCATCCTAATCCATCCTCTAATCATTTTCACAAGCCTAAGCAAGCTTAAAACCTTCCTAATCAAGTCCAAGTCAAAATTTCTCTCATCACCCTCAATATATCTCAACCATAAAACTTTATGAAGTCCACTAGGTCATAAATGACTCTTACAAGCCCTTTTATGGCTCTTACAAGTCATTATGAGGGTCTTTATGAAGATTTTATCCCTCGAGCCTCCTTTGTTGACTCATCCTTCCCCTTTCCTCCATCCTCTCACCATGTGACATGTGTCACTCTTTGATTGGCTATAAGGAAGCACAATCCATGTGCTCTCTTCTCATGCAATCTGAGCCCTCCATGAGCTTTTTCCCATCCTTGCATCTTAGCCCTCAATCCCTCAAGCCTCTTTCCTATAAATTTGATCCTTCCCCTTTGCAAAATAACACAATCCATGAAGTAAAGTCATAATGCCATTTTGAGAAGCCATTTTACATCAAAATCATACACTCACACCCAAATTCCAACTCCATTTGAAGCCCTTTTTGAAGCATAAGCTTGAGCATACATCCTATCTATTTAGACAAAGCTACTCAACAAGAGAGCTTCTCATTGAGAGAGCCCATTAATGGCTCATATTCTCAATTGAGAGTTCATCTTAGTCTATCTTGAAGTTTATGAATTTTGTTTAGTTTGTAGAAGCTTTATTTAAATTTGGTTTCTATTAGCATACTAACATTGCTCATATACATTTTGGCACGCCCGGTGGGACCCCGCATGGGTCATCTTCATTAGCTTTTTTAGTCAAGTTTTGTATGTCATTTGCTGATTTTGGCTAATTTTTCTTGTTTTTGTGATTGGTAGGATTGTATAAATTGGTTTTGTAGGTCCAGATGAGCATGAAGAAGACAAAGGAACTCATAGTATATCTCATAGTGTTTGCAGATTTATCAAGCTTATAGGTGGACAAAGAACTTGGAATTCTTCTTCCTCTTCTTGTCTATATTCTTCTTATTCCATCTACTTCTTCTTCTTCTTCTTGTGGGAGATCTTGGCCATTTTTTTTAAGGAAGCAAAATCATATACACTTCTTTTTAGTGCTTAAAATGAACCCCCAAATCATACTTAAATCCATTAAAAACTAAAAATTTGCCAAAAAAAAAAAAAATCTTTTAACAAGTGAAACTAAACCAATCCAATCATTTGTATCCTTGCAACATCAAGGTTTTAGATGCATTTATGCAAAGTTAGGAACACTTAATTTTTGGAAATTTAAAAAGAACTTCAAGTTTCCATTTCAAACGGTTCAAAATCAACACTAAGTGCACACTAAAATCTAAATCAAACTCAAAGCATCAATCAAGGATAAAATGAACCTCATTTGCAAATATTTTAAAGTTCTTTTAAAAATCTCATGAAAACTAAGAGTCCTAAATGGTTGCCAAAATTGTCCTAAAAAGCTTTGTTATTTGTTCCAAACAAATGTCTTGTTGCAAAATCTTGAATGTTTCTTAGGTTTTTCATGCATCAAAACAATCTAGGAATATCATTTTTGGGCTTAAAATATGAAAACTATAACACAAAATCTTGAATGAAAACCAAAGTCCAAAGAGTCATTTTCACTTTTGAGTCCAAAACAATCTTGAATGATCTAAGGTTAAAACAAAGCACTTGAAAATTCTTAAAACAACACACAAAATCTCAATCTTGAATGCTCAAAGGAAAAAACTTGAATGTTTAATCACTTGTCTTTGAATGCATGTTGCTAAACACACTCTTGAATGGCATGGATTAAAATCAATTTTTCGTTGAATGCATGATTAAAACAACAAATCCAATCTTGAATGCCAAGGATCAATTAACCATTGCAATATCAAACACTTTATTTGGAGCTTTTAAAATTGAACAAAACAAATCTCTTTTCCACATGCAATTTAGGTAAAGTTTGATTTTTGGACATTTAAGAAACTTTGTTAAGTTAAATACAAATTTGCAAAAATCAATTTGAGTAGTTCCTTGGACTCACCTCTTTTCTAATCACCCATCAATTCAACCATTGGTTGCAATCTCAGCGCCATTTATGGGGATGGGTCTACTTGAAAAAGGTATTAAATGTTCCACAATCTAACTCACTCACTTGGTCTTTGAACGTTTGCTTTAACTTTATCAAAAAATTTAGATGACCAAAACTCTAGATTAAATCGATCACATTTCAAGTTTGGGCACTAAAATTGAACAACTATTGACATGGAGGGCCTCTGAGCGCGCACTTGACAAATCGAGTCTCACACATCTTTGCTTTGGGCTTAAAAAAAAATCACACCAACTCTTGAATGCTTTAAAAGAAATTAATCGATACTTGACGTGGAGGGCCTCCGGGCGTGCGAGTTTTCTTTTGTTGACCCTAACTCTTCTTCTTGTTTGCATTCTTTGATTGATTTACTTTTGTTGGTGCTTCAAGTTGGAATTGAACATTGTCTCTTAAACATGAGTGCTTGTAAAGTCTAGATTAGCACACATAAGAGTTAGTTGGTAAAAGAACAAGCATGTTTTTTTTAGCCCACGGTCATCCAAGTCTTCTCTCCCCTTATCGTCTTTTGAGGCCATCTTGGGTGCATAAGATTAGGATCCAAAACCTTGTTTCTTTTTAGGAGGCCTGCTTGGGGATTTCATCACCCCTTGGATGACCTCAACTCCTGCGTTCCGACGGAGTATAAGAACCGGGAGGTGAATCGAAAGACACCTCTCTTGGGATCAAGATTTTGTCACTCGGGCTAAGCCTCAAGGAACTTTATACCCTTGAGAAGTGAAAGAGGAGAAGTGGGTTACCACTCCTCTTGGCTGTGTGACATGTTTTTGGTTTCATCTATGGATTTGGGCCTCACGTACCTTGGGTATATCGAGGACTCCCTAACTAAACCAACTGTCAGCCTTGTAGACAACCATCTAGGATGTTAATGTGCTTGAAGTGACTGATCAAAACATTTGTATAACACACACACTCCTTGGCGCAAGTATCACATTCTGGGAATCAAAACTTCTATCTAGTTGTTTCTATCTATTGCTTGGTCTTTTACTTATTGAATGAATGTTTGCCAAACTTGGTCAATCCTAGCTTAGGGTACACTTAGAGTAGTCATTGCCTATTCCATAAGTTGAAAAAGTTGAAGCAAAATAACTGAGGTCTCTCAAAGCCAAGCAGATTCAAGAATTGATGTCAGAGATACCCAAACCCAAACAGAAGTTTCATAAAGTTAAACTCAAACCATCTCAGGCATACCAAGAACTTTCAGCCAAGAGAAGGGAACTAACACAAAGTCCTCAAATTTCCAAACTCCACAAAGTAGAGGACAAAGCTGCCAACAAAGCACTTCAAGAGGCCTAGTTAGAGTGCACCATCAAATTTAGCCAAAATCCAGGAGTTAATCCTACTTATGCCTTACCAACTAGGCATGATTTCTATGATTAGACCCCCTTGTTTCTCCACATCTTCTTGGATAAGCTTCACTTTAGAGCCATCTTTGTAGAAAAGCCAGCCATTTTAGGTTATCCCCTTAAGCATTATTAGCTCATTCATCTCATTTAGAACCAAACCATCTAGCCAGCAATCAAAACCTCACATCCAAGCCTTCAAAATTGTTGTCACTTTTGCCAAAAGTTTGCCACTCCTAAAATCTTCCAAATCCATCAATCTCACCAAGGTTATCCCTTTGACAGAGATTTTTCTAGGGTAATCTAGCTTTGTTACTTGTTATCCCTCATCACCTTGAGCTAAAGGTTGGGATCCACAAGTGGTCAATCTCGTGTTCTTCCTAAAGGATCATCAGTCTATCCTTAAGTTGACACAATCACCACCAAGCTTGCACATAGGAAAGCAGACCTTTCGTGCTTTGGCAACATATCTTTGAAGTTAGAATCTCCAACCCAATCCTCCTTAGGTTTTTTCATATAGCTTTGCCTTAACCTAGGAAATCATTTGCATAGAGAAGCCTTCCCCCTTTTGCATCCATTAGCATTATTGCATCTCATCCCTAGGATCATTTTTCATGCCACCCGTCACTCGGTTAGCCAAGAAGAAAGAAAAAATGGAGCCCTATCATTTGGATTGAATAGCCTCACCCCCCTTGAGCACTCAGCCATCCTTCAGCCCAGAGAAAGCTATGCCATCATCTACTGACATTGAAGCTTTCATGAACCAACTAGAAAATGCAGTATTGGTAAATGCCATTATAGACAAGAACAAAGAGACAATCATGGCTAATTTTTGAAGGGACAATGTAGGAAACTTTGACTTTGGAAGACCCCCTCCATTATCAAATCCATCTCACCCATTGTTTGGGCAGCTACCACCACCCATAGGCTCTTATGATCCAAATTATCCTCAATATATGCCAAAAGAAGAGCCTCCAACCAATCCATATGATCCAATAAACCCAAACATACCATCATCCACCCAAGTTGAAATCTCCATGCCGCAAGCCAACCCAGCCACCACCACTCCATCCTTGGTTCATACCTCTCCGCTCCAAACCCCCTTTACCCAAAACACCTCACCATTCACCCCCTTCACTATTGCTACTGCTGCTCGCCAACCCAGCCTTCCAAATCCACCCATCTTCCAAATCAGCGCTAGCATCTTTGGCCAACCTCAGCAATATACAACAGGGATTCCACCCATGGGGCCAAGTAATCAACCTTTCATTACCCCCAGCTTGTTCACCGCAGCCCAAAGCACAATCAAATCATTTCCATTAGGTCTTGGGAGCTCAATACCATTAGCCACAAATCTATAAGCTATTACCCTCACTCCACAAAGCTATCAAATCCCACAAGCTACTACCAATTTTCTACCAAGATCCCAAGTGACCCTAGCCCCTGCCACCACTCTACCAAGCTTCCAAATCCAACCACAAAGCTATCAAACCCCATCAGTTCCATTCCCAAGATTTCAATTCCCACCACCTCCACCACCAACTAATCCATTACCTCCAATTACCAACTACTTTTCAATGCCACTTCTAGGAGGTAATCCACCACCCCAGCCAACCACTAATTATTTGCAAATACCATCCCAAATGGGGGCACAACCCACATATATTGGTCAAACCCCACATGCCCCCCGATCCTTTCCCCAAGCCTCACAACCATCTTATACCTTACCTCCACAAAGCAATCCATTTATCCCATAGCCAGCTTATGTTCCTCAATCCCAACCTCAAATCCCATATCAACAGCAAGCCTCGCAGCACATGCAGCAATATGCGCCACCTCCCCCTCAGCAACCTGTCATCCACCATGTAGCTGCCCAAACAATGTACAATCCCTATCAGCAAATCCCTCACAGCCATCCATATTCAGTGGCCCCATCCAACACATACCTACCTCAAGGTACTCCTACATTGGGGGCACCCCAGCCATCACCTATCAATTCAGAATGGGAGCAAATGAAGACAGCTCTGAAAGCCACCCAAGAAGGGAATGATCCAAAGACATTCAAGTTTGAGAATGTGTGTCCTTACCCATTTGACAAAGCCATTACCATGACACCATTTCCCGAACACTTTGAGGTACCCAAATTTGACAAATTCAGAGGAAAAGGAGACCCTGTCACACATATCAAAGAATTTTACATGCACTGCCAGGACGTGGTATACAATGATGTCTTCCTCTTGCGCCTTTTTCCAAAAATCTTGGCTGGACCAGCTCTTGAATGGTTTTACAGAATCCCCTATGGCACAGTTAAAAACTTTGCTGAATTATCTAAGGCATTCATAGCCCAATATGCCCATCTTGTTGAAACAGAGCTATCAATAGTTGACCTTGTCCACACTAAGCAAAAAGGTGGAGAAAGCCTTGCTGAATACCTACAAAGATGGCAAACCCTTACCACTTGCATATCCTGCACCTTGCTAGAGCGCCATGTGGTGAAAATGTTTATTGATAATGCCCATCCCAGCTTGGCTCACCACATGACCATGAACTGTTTGCAAACCTATAAAGATATCAAAGAGAAAGGAATGATCCTTGAGCAAGGACTCATTAAAGATGGTGTGGTCAAGATTTACAAAGAGGCCAACCAGAATCAATCACATTCCAATGACAAGTCTAGATATTGGAACAAAAACAAGCACGTTGCAACAGATGGCGTCATTGACACCAAACATGTGAATATTGTTGGTCCTTCTCACAACCAGTCCAACCCACCATATCAACCGAACAATCAACAAGCTATCAACTACCAACAACAGAATAACCAAAGCTATCAAAACCACAATCCAAGACCCAACTTCCAAGGGTCTAGCAATCAAGCTAATGCCATCAATGTAGCTGCAGGACAAAAGCCCAGATTCCAACCTACACCTAGAAACTATACACCCCTTGGTGAGCCATTGGATGTCATTTTTGAGAAATTAGTCAAGCAAAACCTCATCAAATTTCCTCCTACCCAGCAAATTGACCCAAGACAATCCAAAGCTGCATGGTACAAAGACAATGAGTACTGCAAATTTCATAGGGTAAAAGGTCACACTACCCTCAGATGCATGAAACTGAAAGACTATGTGCAGGACCTCATTGATCGGAAGGAAATCACTATTGGTGCCCAAACCTCTCCCAATGCAGGATTACAGATCTATCAAAATGCTTTTCCTCCTCACAACAATCAAAATCTTGGAAAAGCACCTATCCAAACCAACAACAACAACACCAACAACCGTCAGCCAAACCAACAGCATGGGAAGAACAATGACCACACTTCATCCTATATAGACTATGGTAGCCTTATAGGTTGTATATCCAAGAAAGAGCCTTCTATCAATGTTATCAATATCCAAGGACCAAACAATGAGTGTGTAGTCACCACTCGAAGAGCTCAATTTAACATCGCAGGCCCACCCATTTCACCAGCACCATCAGCTCCATCAAAAAGCCAGTACAATATCTCGAAACACCTTGGGAACATGCCAGCCCAAATCTCCATTTTAGACCTTCTTCGCACTAGTCCTATATACAAGAACATCCTTGACAGTGCTCTCATATAATCTCATGTCCCTTTTGATATCAATTCTACTAATTTTTGTAATCTTGTTGGACACCTTTCATCCTCATGTGCCCTATCGTTCAAACCCACCGACATACCCGTGGTCGAGCCAGATCACACCCTTCCACTTCGCATAACCATCATGGTATCCAATTTTACCGTGAAAAGAGTAATGATAGATAATGGATCAGCCTTGAATATTTGCACCCTAAAATTCATAAAACAAGCTGGGTATACTGAGGTAGATATCATCAGTGAGGTTATCACCATCAAAGCTTATGACAACTTGGAAAGAACCACAGAAGGAACTATTTTGCTACCAATCAAGGTTGGGCCAGTCATCCAAGAAACACTCTTCCATGTTATTGATCTAAACCTACCATTCAACATCCTCCTCCGTCGCCCATGGATTCATGCCATGAAAGCCGTTCCATCCACTTACCATCAGTGTGTCAAATTTACACATCAAGGCACTGAGGTAACCATCCATGCCGATCCAGAACCCTTTGCTTACTGCAATGCAATTGAAGCTTCATATACAAACCATTGCCCTGGAATTGATATCAGCACATCCATCGCTAGCTCATCCCACACTTATAATGACCCAGAAACCATCCTCGCCTCTACCCTGTCTACCGTGAAGATCAATAACAAAGGTTGTGGAGAGTATAGTCTATCGGATGCATTTGTTTTCGGGGCACTCCCACTTGATCCACATGCCCATGGACGACCGACATATCATAAAGCTAAGGAGATTCCACCTCCTCGATACAAACAATTTGGCCCAACAACCTTTGTATCCTCGAAAATCCCTCTTGATGAGGAGCTCACTCCAGATATCAACAAATGGTTACATAAGGATGCACCTCCAAGAAATCAACCACACCTTGATCACTTCAGCCAAAAGTACCCCCAAGAACATAAGCTCATCACTAAAAAATGGAACTATCAAGGTGGTGGCCTAGGACCAAAAGAAAGAGGCATGCAATGCCCCATCGAAGCACACAAGTGGGAAACAAATTCAGGTCTTGGCTTTGGCATATCCACAACTGGGGGCACCAATGAGAATGGTCATTCTTTTTCGAACATTCACTGCGACCTTATTGAAATCGAAGACATTCCTGAGGAAGTTGAAAAGAGAGCCTACGATGATATCCTAGACCAAATCTCCCTCGGAGACTCTGTTCTCCAAGAACTATCCATCCACCTCATTGACGTACCACTTGCCAATCCACAACTCATAGATTGGGACAAACCAAGCGTCATACACATTGATGAGTTCACATCAAAGGAAGCACTTATGAGATTCATGGGAGCTGAAACACCTCACAAGAAAACAAAGCCAGATTCTGCCTATATCTACAAGCTAGATCCCAAGGGGTATTTTGGAGAAAATCCCCAACCTAGTTTCGATACACCCAAAACTGGAACTATGGTGAATCTGAGACTAGCTAAGGTAGCGAAGAGGACCCCTCAGCAAGAACATCCAGAGCCACAAGTAGAACATGAGGATTTAGCATTACCTCCTCATGATAATTGACCAGAGATATCTTCTATTCTAATTGAGGATACTAGGGAAGTCAACATCGGTTCTTTAGAGATCCCTAAGCTTGTTCACATTGTTGCATCCCTATCACAAGACCAAGCTGATCTCCTCTTTGAGGTCTTAAGAGAGAACATTGGCCGATTTGCATGGTCATATCAGGACAGGCTAGGGTTGGATCCAAAGCTTGTAGTTCACCATCTTGCAGTCGATCCAAAGATCAAGCCCGTCAGACAAAAGCTTAGAAAAATACACCCCAAGGTGGCATTATTGGTCAAAACTAAATTAGAAAGAATGTTAGTTGCTAAGGTTATCTGCCCTATCGACTACTCAGAATGGATCTCCAACATGGTCCCCGTAACTAAACCTTTTGGTGACATCAGAATCTGCACTGATTTTAGAGATCTTAACAAAGCTTTTCCAAAAGATTATTTTCCCTTACCCAACATAGATATGATTGTACATCTTACAGCTGGACATGAAATTTTGTCCCTCATGGATGGATTTTCTGGGTATAATCAGATCAAGATTTCAGAAGAGGATCAGCATAAGACAACATTCACTACCCCTTGGGGAACCTTTTGCTACAACATGATGCCTTTTGGCCTAAAGAATGTTGGGGCTACCTATCAAAGAGCTATGACAGCCATTTTTCATGATCTCATCCATAGCATTTTGGAGGATTATGTGGATGATATCTTGGTCAAGTCTCATACCTTCATGGATCATCTTGCTGACTTGGAGAAAGTCTTTGATAGGTTAGCCAAATATCATCTCATGCTGAATCCCAAGAAATGTGTCTTTGGGGTCACATCTGGCAAGCTTCTAGGATTTATAGTTTCTAAATGAGGTATAGAGATTGACCCTAAGAAGGTTAAAGCTATCTTAGACATGCCTCCTCCCCAGACACTATGACAGCTTCGTTCTCTTCAAGGAAAGCTTCAATCTGTTCGGCGCTTCATCTCCCAACTTGCGGATATGTGTACACCATTTTCACATTTACTGAAGAAGGATGAGACCTTCAAGTGGGATCCTTAATGTCAGTGCAGCTTCGACCATCTCAAGCAGTATCTCATCAATCCCCCTATCTTGGTTCCACCAGTTCCTGGTCATCCCCTCATTTTGTACATATCAGCAACACCTACTGCTCTAGGGGCACTTCTAGCATAGCTCGATGACTACAGCAGAGAAAGAGCCATCTACTACATCAGTAGAACCCTAGTTGGTTATGAACTCAATTACACTCCTATGGAAAAAGCTTGTTTGGTAGTTATTTTCTCAACCCAAAATCTTCGCCACTACATGCTAAGTCATACCATCCAACTAGTCTCCAAGATTGACCCTCTCAAGTATATGCTCTCTAGAATAGCACTTTCAAGCCGTTTGGCCAAATGGGTTATGCTCCTTAGTGAATTTGACATCCAGTATGTGGATAGAAAGGTAATCAAAGGGCAAGCTATAGCAGATCACCTAGCTGATGCACCTCTAATAGATGCTTATCCATTGATCACAGAATTTCCAGATGAGCATATCTATCTAATTGAAGAACAACCTCCATGGAAACTTTATTTTGATGGCTCATACACATCTCATGGATCAGGGGCAGGAATATTGTTGTTCACACCTCAAGGAGATTACATTCCAAAATCTTTCAAGCTACAATTCCCTAGCACCAACAATATAGCTGAATATGAGGCCCTCATAGCAGGATTAAAGATAGCTGTAGAATGGAACATTGCTGAGCTACAAATCTTTGGTGATTCTCAGCTCATCATCAAGCAAGCCCTAAATGAATATCAAACCAAAGATGAAAAGTTATTACCCTACAAAGAGCTAGTTGATCAACTAACCCAGCATTTTACAAGGCTTCAGTTTACACAAGTGCCTCGAATACAAAACAAAGCAGCAGATGCTATGGCTACTATAGGCTCGCTCTTGGAAATTCCCCAAGCAGCTACACAGTATGACTTTTTAGTGGAGCAGCTCCTCACACCCGCCTATGGGAATGAGGATTCAAATCGTGTTTGTATCTTGGTTGGTCCCCAATCCCCTTGGTACCATGAGATTCATGCTTACCTTAACGATGGTATCATATCCCCTCACCTCACACGTACCCAATGCCAGAACCTCATCCGAAAATCATCCTGCTATGTTATCATAGCCAATACCCTATATCGTCGGGGTTATCACGATACTCTCTCTCGATGTTTAGACCAAAATGAGGCCGCGATGGTGTTAAAGGAAGTACACTTTGGACTTTGTTGTGCCCACACGAGTGGTATTGTCCTAGCGCTAAAAATCCTTAGAGTAGGCTACTATTGGCCTACCATTGAAGAAGATTCCTGTGACTTTGTCAGAAAGTGTCTCCCATGTCAACGGCATGCAAATCTTGTGCATGCTCCAGCACAAGATCTACAGCCTATTGCACCACCTTGGCCTTTCGCTTGTTGGGGCCTTGATCTAGTTGGAACTATCACACCCCTCTCATCTAATGGACATAAATGGATAATAACAGCTACAGACTATTTCACTAAATGGGTGGAAGTAGTCCCCCTAGTCTTAACTACAGGAGTTCAGGTCTCCAAGTTCATCTTGTACCACATTGTTTGCCGCTTCGGCATCCCATCCACCATCTTCATCGACCATGGAGGTAACTTTGAAAATCTCTACATGGAAGAATTATGCACTTCCCTCCGCATCCATCACCACTTTTCTAGCCCATATTTACCACAAGGTAATGGCCAGGCAGAGGCAACTAACAAAACCCTCCTCAAAATCCTAAAGAAAGTTGTCAATGATTCCGGCCGTGATTGGCACCTACAAATAAATCCAGCCCTATGGGCCTATCAAACTTCCTTCTGTACATCCACAGGCACAACTCCATACTCCCTACTCTATGGTGTCGAAGTGGTACTACCTATAGAGGTTGAACTTCCCTCCTTGCGCATATCTTTGCAAGGGCAAATATCAGATGAAGAATATAGAGTAGCTCGGCTCACCCAGCTAGATCTCTTAGACGAGAAGTGAAAACGAGCCTATGATCATCTCACAGTCTATCAAACTCATCTCAAAAGGAATTTCAACAAGAAGGTGCTTCCATAACACTTTCAGCTAGGTGACATGGTCCTTAAAGAAAATATGAAAGTCCAAGAAGATCAAGAAAAGAAAGGCAAGTTTGAACCTACATGGCTTGGTCCTTATGTTGTCACTGCTTCCTTTGGCTCCGGAGCCTATCAGCTATCTACACCAGAAGGAGAACTCTTGAATGATCCTACTAACATCATTCATCTCAAGAAGTTCTATGCTTGAAGATCCTTGGTATACCTAGCTTTTGAAAAATATTTTTAAAAAAATAGTAAAGAGAAATAAGCGTCCAATGGTGCAAACTTGGCAATTCAAGTGCCTTGGATAGGTACCTTGGTGAAAACTTGGTAATTCAGGCACCTTGTGTACTAAAGACTAATCCATTATCTATCACTATCATATCCCTCATCCATTCACCCACCATCCCATAAGACACACTTGCTTTTTCCCTTGGTGTTCCAACCAAATATCCAAAATCTGATGAAGCTTGTAAATACCTCCTGTACAGCTTGTAAATCTTGTACCAAAGCTTGTATTATACCTTGTAAATCTTGTACCATACCTTGTCTATCCGAATCTTGTCCAAGGTTTGTACCATATTCCAGCCTATAAATAATCTTGTATCCTAGCTTGTATACTATCACGTGCACACACAAAACCCCATTTTCACTTAAACTTTTCGCAAACCATCTACATATCCACCTATCACCTATTATAGACATCCCATCCTTCACAAACATTTCCATCTCACAAAAACCAAAACATGAACAAACTTGTACATTTGTAACATATCTTGGTCCATCAGCTTGTACATCCTCTTTAACTTAGTACCATTGTATCTATCTAGCGTTCGTGTTAGTTCGTCCTTGATCAGCATCTTGCACCCATCACACATCTTGGTTAGCTATTCCAATGCATCCTTTAGCTAGATTTCATGTCACCAAAGTGTTATCTTTTTTAGTTCAGCTTTCCAGACGCATCACTCATCCAAATCCACCAGCTTTGGTGCTCTCCGATAGGTCCTTGCAGTATATAACTTTCCTCATGTCTGATCTTGGTCCGTTAGTACCTTGTCCTACCCATCTCGTTGGCAAACGGCTCTCTTTTGGATTTTCACTTTCTTTTGATTTGGGATCTTCCCTTTTGGGTCTTGAAGTATCTTTTCCAAGCAATCTCCTTGTTCCCTCCTCAAGGTTGCCATGATCTTCCATATCATGGTATGCTGCGAATGGGGCAATTAGAGCGTACGGTCTTGATCAGGTCTTTCATTTGTTTTTCTTTTCTGCTTGTGGGTTCTCCAGTGTCATTTCCACGCTGCGTCCTCTAGGATTCATGTGTGATGCTGGGGCAATCCTTGCGTGTTTGTTTTGAGTTAGTTTGTCAGTCCTTTGGATGGTTGGTGAAAAGGCCTTGATGTTCTTGGTAACCTTGGCAATTAACCAATAGTCCTATAGCAAATCTAGTGCTCAACTACATGGTGGTACTTCTCTTTGAAGTATCCCCCCGCTCAAAAAGCTTCAATGGTTTTCTTTCATCTCCATTATCCCCCATCCATATTTAGCATCCGTCTCTCCTACCCTAGCTTATGCATCAGTATCTCTTTGAATCACTCATCACTCTTAGCTTTAGGGATCCACAATCCTAGTCTTAGGGATCCACCAATCCAAATCAATCCACCAAGCCTCATCTTTCGAGATCCACAATCCTAGTCCTAGGGATCTTCGAAACCCATCTTCCGCCAATCTGACTCTTTGAAATCCTGTTGCATTAGCTTTTTAATCCCCTCATCCATCTCCCCATCCTGAATTCCTTTTATAGTGCTCTGCTCCTTCATCCTCCCCCCAATCCCAAAAGTCTTAAGATTGTTTCCTCTTATGCCCCTGATTTCCCTTTATCATCCTCTCGTAGTGAGAGTTTGAGCTAATTCAGCCCCTTCTCTTTGCCAAACCTGTGTCTTAGCTCATCTCAATTTCTTGTACTTTTCAAGAAGTTGTCGAGTCTTGCTTTCTCTCCCCACCACCTTCTTGAGGGGGCATCTTGCAGTCCATTCTCTCCTCTTTTGCTCTAGCCTTGGGCATCTTATTTTCTTATCTTTGATGCCATGCCACTTGCGGCATCACATCAAAGAGGGGCAAAATGAAGACACCTAAAAACCTTTAGAAAATAAAGTATTTTTATTTTCTGAAAAAGTCCTGATGACATCATCATTTATTAATTAATTAATTTTTATGCCATTAAATCCCTTTATCTTAATTAAAAATATTTAATTAAGGAATCCCTCCCAAAAATTTTTAAATCTTATTTAATCATTATTTCCTTATTTATTAATTATTTAATTAATAAATTGACCAAAAAACCCAAAATAAATAAAAAATTTATATTTTGCCCAAAACTTGGTCAATTTCCTTAAGACCACTAACCTCTTCCGAAATCTTCTAAATCCTTCTTTAATTTCGATTAAAGGCTAATCCCATCATTTCCTACTCCTAATCCCAACTCAAAATATTTAATTAAGATTAAATATTAATCCTCATGTTTATTAAAAAAGTTTTAATAAATATCTCCTCAACCCAAACCCTTGAAATAAATAAAACTTTATTTATTTCCTAAAAATCTAATTTATCCTCATCCTAAGAAGTTCTAGACTCTTCTAGAAAGTCTTCATCCTCATCCTAGGAAATTCTAGACTATTCTAGAAAGTCTTTATCCTCATCCAAAGTCTAGACTCTTCTAGAAGATGTCTTTAAACCTAATCCTAATCCCCTCCTAACCTTGTCACATTCCCTAAACATGGGTTAAGGATTAGTAACCCAAGCCAAAGTTAACAAATATCTCCTCCTTCACCCACCCTCATTTAATGCCATCCACTTGCCTATCCCTAAGCTAATCCTAAACCATCCTAATCCATCCTCTAATCATTTGCACAAGCCTAAGAAAGCTTAAAACCTTCCTAATCAAGTCCAAGTCGAAATTGCTCTCATCACCCTCAAACTATCTCAACCATAAAACTTTATGAAGTCCACTAGGTCATAAATGACTCTTACAAGCCCTTTTATGGCTCTTACAAGTCATTATGAGGGTCTTTATGAAGATTTTATCCCTTGAGCCTCCTTTGTTGACTCATCCTTCCCCTTTCCTCCATCCTCTCACCATGTGACATGTGTCACTCCTTGATTGGCTATAAGGAAGCACAATCCATGTGCTCTTTTCTCATGCAATCTGAGCCCTCCATGAGCTTTTTCCCATCCTTGCATCTTAGCCCTCAATCCCTCAAGCCTCTTGCCTATAAATTGGATCCTTCCCCTTTGCAAAATAACACAATCCATGAAGTAAAGTCATAATGCCATTTTGAGAAGCCATTTTACATCAAAACCATACACTCACACCCAAATTCCAACTCCATTTGAAGCCCTTTTTGAAGCATAAGCTTGAGCATACATCCTATCTATTTAGACAAAGCTACTCAACAAGAGAGCTTCTCATTGAGAGAGGCCATTAATGGCTCATATTCTCAATTGAGAGTTCATCTTAGTCTATCTTGAAGTTTATGAATTTTGTTTAGTTTGTAGAAGCTTTATTTAAATTTGGTTTCTATTAGCATAATAACATTGCTCATATACAATAGGTACTTTGGGTATGTGCGACAATTTTAATATGGTTGAGCTAGCTTCTAACTAGGAAGCTATTTTTCTTTTTCATTGGAGAAATAGGGAAAGGGAAGTATGGTACTACATGCACAATAAATTGGGCCTCTTTTATCCCAATGCTAACCACCACTAGTAGAGTGTAGTCTAGCACACTTGATCTAATTTTTGAGCCAGGTCCATGTATTACTGGACAATTTTATTTTCTTCTTTTCTAAAGATTGAGATGTCACCTATCATTCTTCTGTTGAATGTAATGTTATCTGACCATTATCCCATTTGTTTTACCAGTTCTTGGAAAACTACTACCCAGTGATCTATTAGAACATAATTTTTCCACAACATGTGAATATTGATGGATACTTCCACTATTTATCATGTCCTACATGTTTAGAATTTGGAGCCACAACCACATTCTCAAAAAGGTTGGATTCATTGGTGCAATGATGTTGTTAGAAAAACCATTAGGTTTCTTTGCATATATGGGAGGCAATTGGCTATTTTTAGAAAACATTTGTATCAAGCCAATACCAAAGGAAACATTAAATTCATACATAAAGCTAGTGAGCCTAAGGATATTTGCAACTGAGAAACAATCACCTTGCCTAATGTGTCATACAAGATCATTGCTAAGGCCTTATGTCTCAAGATTCTACATCTTCTTCCATTAATTGTATGACCAAATAAAATTGGTTTTATCAAGTCCAAGTATGTTCTTGACAACATCATTGTTGTTTGGGAAGGCATGGAGTGGGCTTGCAAGTCCAATTAATAGACACTATTTTTGAAAAGGAAATTTTACCAAAGCTTATGATAAAATAGAATGTCCCTTCATTTTGGCTATGCTCTCAACTTTGGGTTTTGGCTCTAACTTTCTCCAGTCTATGGAAATGATTTTTGGAGATGGTAATGCTTGTATTACCATTAACAATTCTCAATCTGAAGCCTTCGGACTCTTTTAATCTATCCAACAGGGTTGTCATCTGGCTCTAGCTTTATATCTTCTTTTTGCTAAAGGGTTTGGTTACTTACTTGCCCACTTTGTTTCTTCTTGTTTGGGTTGTGGCATTCCCTTCCCGAGTCTTCTTCCTAGCTTGTCAATGGTCACTTTGTTGATGAATTTTTTCTCACTCTCCTAGAGGACAAGGAAAGTATCACTAATGCCTTGCAATCCTTGGACACCTTTTGTTAAGATTTTGGTTTAGTTATTCAATGACACATGACACTCGATTATAAGCAATATTTTCTTCTGATGCCACCCTGGCTTACTCAATTTGAGAGAAAATGGGTTACTCATAGGGAGATATTTGATTTTTTGGACATCCCCTTTGCCTTTCAAGCTTCTTCGATGGAATTATGGAATTTTTTTCTCATGAAAATTAAGAAATTTTTTGATTACTAGATTACTAAACCACTTTCTCTTGTAGCAAAATTCCAAATTTTCTTGAAGATGTTATTAGTTACTCATGTGTATTACTCTAATTTCTGGGCTCCTTCCAAAGTCGCCTACCTCAAGATAGAACATTTTCTTTGTCACTTTCTTTGAGCTTCTAGTTTTGATCATCATGGATTTTATAGGGTTGCCTTGAATTTTTGTTGTCTCCAAAAAGAGTTTAGAGTTCTTTGCCTTTTTTACGCATCAAAGAAAGGGATCATTCTTTGTGATAAGTAAATTATTCATGCTCTTACTAGTAAGGAAGATTGGAAAGTGTTTGTTAAACACTATATCTCTTCTAGATTTCTTGTTAACAGACCTATGTGGAAGGAGATTGGTCTTCAGACCATTTTCATCATGCAGGAACCTATTAATATCTAGAGCTCTTTTGTTATCAAGAGCATTTGGAAAGCTTGGGAAGCTATGATGACTTAGCTTCACTGGGATGGTGATGGGTCTTGTGATGGGCTTTCTTTGAATTAGTAGAACCTTTGGTGGTCCCAACTATTTTTCATTTAGGGTGTTCCTTTGGCCAAAATTCAAGGTGTCAGTGCTTTGCATTTTTTCAAATGTAGTGTCAAGACTCCTATGGACTATTTTTCTAGGATATCTATGAGTCTCAAATCTTGGGAGGATATGTAGATAAAGTTTCATATTTCTCATCCAAATCAATACACTTTTGATCTTCTGCTCTCTACCATTCTAGGTCATTTAACTCACAAGGTGGGAATCTAGTTTGTGAGACCTTCGAGAAAAGACTGGAACTAGTATCCTACTACACTCTTCACTCATTACAAGCCTAGCTTAGGATATTGATGGCTTTCTCCCCATTTCCCTATGGAGGATACTCTCAACCAGCACTAGCATCTTTAGTCTTCTCCTTACAATTGGAGGTTGTGATTTGATACTATTTGGAGTGCTATAACTAAGCCTAAGATTTTCAATCTTTCTTGGTGCCTACTGTTTCAAGGGCTTCTGCATGGGCCATGACTCAAGAATATTGGTGTTCTAAATCCTCAGTGCCCTTTTTGTGGGCATCCTGAGTCTTTTTAGCATATTTTTTGGTTTTGTAGGTGTGATTAGAATTATTGGCAATAGATTCATTATTTTTTCAAGCCCTTCAAGCTAGAACCCTTTTCTTGGCACATGATTGTGTTAGGTGATTCCTCCAAGATTCCTAGGTAAATTTCTTAGACCTAGCATAAGGATGGAGATTTTGTTTACTTTTTGGAAAGATAGGAATTCTATTCTTTTCACTCAAGCTTTCTTAATATCAATGTTTCTATATACACGAAAGCACACATTTGTAATAATGTCATGTTCCAAATTTAGGTTCAAGCTAATAAGGTGGCACTGGAGGTGGCTCACCTTTAGGAATTGCTCAATCTCACAAAAGTTCCTCCTTACTCCTCAACTAGCCATATTCCACCATAGTGCTATCATTGGGGTCATAGTTCTTCTACTCTTTTCTCGCATAGAATGTGCTTATAGGCTCCCCACAATTGCTCTCCTAGTGGTGGCAATGCTGGTTGGTGGTATTTCTTGACTTCTCTACCGTGCCTTGGCTTTAGCTAGTCCTTAGTTCCTATGGCTCCCTCTCCTATTGCTCCTCCTACCTCTAGTGGCTCTAAGTGGTCTTTCCCCCACTTAGATCTAGTTATTTCAATACCATGGGTAGAGGAGAAAGACAAATAAAAAGTTACTAATAATGACATTGTTGTGGCTAGACTGTTCTTAGTGCTCCTACCAATCCTACGAATTCTTGGGGTCATAATGATTGTGATGATCCACCACCCTTGATTGGCACTACTTTGGTAGCCTGAGTTAGCCATTTATATGTTTTTTTATGAATAGTTATTGATTCTAGATTTGGCCATGTGAACTTTCATGGGGTGGTCTTGTATTCCTAACCTCTTTTTTGTGAATTTGTAACTAGTCTATTAATTTATTAATAGAAAGGGATTATTCATAAAAAAATATCTACACATGTCTTCAAATGAGAAGGTTTATTTTAATTTAAAAAATAATAAAATTTAAGTTTTGGAATTACATATATAACTATGTACCATCATATCATAAACAATAATGTGTTTCTTTTTGGCTATTGCATTTTTAGTATTATGTGTATGGTATGTTTCATCTCATGCATCTCTTAAAATATCTCACCTTACTTGATCAAGAACTATTATCACATTTATCTCATTCTAAACAAGAAGATATGTCTTATGGGAATTTGAGCTCTGCAACTTCTACTTCTATGACTCTAGTGTTGACTTTGACAAATGGTGGTTTCTTTCCAGGTAGAACCATCCCCTCAAGATCTAAAAGAGTGATACCCAGATCTACTTGTTGTCATCTCTTCTTATGGGGACTGCCCTGTATCTAGGGGACTCTCTAGCCTAGATACACAGTTGACTTATGAAATTAAAATGGAGGTTCCTAATTACTTGGAACTTCATTGTAGTTCATGTCCCAAGGAAAACCTAGGGAAGGCTGGGAACGTTGCAATCCCAAAAATGGACTAGAAAGGTCTCTTGGTGGGTCACTCTAATCTTGGAACCCCATGTAGGGATATGCCAAAAAATTTACATGTGAATAGTGTACCGTAGATCCTTGTATTGGATTTTGTGGTTCAAAATATGTCATGAATCTTTTCTTAGAGTTTTGTTTGAAAGTTTTTGTTGTTCATACCAACCATTGATATTGTTAGGAGATGGGTTTCAACTAAGTGGAAACTCAAAGGATCAGTAGAGGTGGCTTCTATGATGGGGCCCTCTTCTTATTTAAATTTGGGGTGGAGGAAGATAATAAACATGTTTTGGTAGGAACATGGAGTTTTGGAAAGTATTCTTTGATTTTGGACAAATGAAAACTCAATTTTGACCCTAGTGTTGATCTTTATAGAAAGGCCCTAGTAAAGGTTAGAATTTTTTGTCTACCTTTAGAGTACTAGGATAAGAAGGTCTTTAGATCAATCAGACACTCCTTTGGTTGCTACATGGGTTAGTGCAAGAAGTTGGGTCTCACTTTTGGCCAAAAAGTGGAAGTGTTTTTCCTGTTTATGAAATATTTTGTCAACTGATGCCAAAATTTGAGCCATTTGGAGATTAAATATAAAAAATATTTAGAAATAAAAATTGTAGTGCCTGGAATCTTCTTTTTGAATATGTAATTTATTTGTATACCCATGTGATAGATTATTTTTTTCGTATGGATCTTTAAAAACCACCTTTTCAAAATGCCTGTTTCAGGACCATACCACGTTTGTGTACGGACACCATAATTTGACACAAATGAATGAATTTTTGTGAATCATTTTAAATGGAGTTACTTGACACACCAAAGATTGATGAGAATATTTTTCTTGAATTTTTTAATGAGTATTTTTTTAAAAAATTAATTTTTAATTGGCTACAAAAGAAAATTTTAAAACCTCTCGTGTACGGACACCATAATTTGATGAAAATTTCACTTTTTTCATTTTTTTTTTAAACTTCAAAATAATTGAATGTAGATTGATGAAATATAAATTAATTTAAGAAAAAATATAAAATAAAAAAGTTATTAAAGTTTTAGTGAACATTGCTATTTTACATTTAGGTACCACCTTTGATTAAAAAAAAAAAAATAGTAAATAAAAACATAACTTTATAAAATTTATATTTTTGAAATCGGGACAGTGAGAGCTCTAATGGGTTTTTGTTTCGTAAAAAATTTTTATCGGGAAGACCCTCTAAAAATTATGGCAAGGCATGAATTTGTCAGTTCAATGCCTTAGCCAAATCTTAAGAGGCTAAGGCATAGGCTTGGTCTCACCAAGCCTGTCCCAAACCAAAATCTGAGGCAGGAAAAAAAAATCCCGCCTCATGTTGTAAGAAACGGACACCCGTTATTTGAATTTCAAAAAACGGGTACCCATTTTGAAAAGCTAAAAGCAGCATGTAAAATCCCCCAAAAACTTAAAAAAATGAATTTTTAAGAAACGGGTACCCGTTTTTTACTTTTAAAAAATGGGTACCCATTTTTTATTTTTTAAAAATGGGTGCCTGTTTCTTTAAAAATTTTATTTTTATTTTTTTGAGAAACGGGTACCTATTTTTTAAAAATAAAAAATGGGTACCCAATTTTTAAAAATAACAAGTGCCCGTTTTTTAAAATTGGGTACTCGTTTCTAAGAAGTTTCATTTTGCAGATTTGACTTCCATGAAATTGCGACCCAACTTGGTGCATTCACCCGCATTCAGGAAAATTTTGTAACCCTTTTTAAATCTTGACTTTAGTTTTCTAAGTTTAGTGTTAATGTGGCTATAAATGAACCCTTCCCCACCATCATTTCTTTTAAATATAAATGAGGCACTTGGACACAAGCTCTCACTTATGAAAATATAGATTCTTACTACTACAAGTGTAAAAAGTGTGGGCGCTCCTTAATTTATAGAGTATTCTCAAGTACTAGAGAAGCTGAAACTTATTGGTATTATGCTTTGAATTGAAATGAAAAACTAATTAAGGAATTAAAAACATACATAGTACTAAATTTGAGAAAAATCATGATGTATAATGAAGCACTAAAGCACAATAAAGAAGGACCCAAAACCATCATCTATATAAATATGAAGGAAAAATAATGCAAAATGCATGAGCTAGAATTAATATGCATCTCCTTGCAATATGCAAAAATGAACAAGAAGAAATAATTGAGGAAAAAAATCTAAGGGATTAACCTTATAGGAAGGTCAACCCTAAAAGAAATCCTAAAAATAACTCAAGCTAAACTGTATGTTCAAAATTAGAAAAAGAAATCTATTCTCAGATATAACTAAAAATGTTGCAAAAAGAGATATAAAATTTCCCAAAACTGATAGCTAAAGTACTCAAAAGATTTCCTTAACTGATAGATAACTTAAAATCTACCCAAAAGTTCCTCTAGACCCTGAATATTTGCTAAAAAATACTTCAAAAAAATTCAAAAATAGTGATCTTACCCATCCATCATATGCTTAGGAAAAGAGCAATGGATATGAATGTGGCTTTCATATAATCGTCCTTATTGAAGCCTCAATATGTGACTAACAAATAGTGCACTCAAAAATTTTCCAAGAGTGCTAAGAACTTCCTCAAACTACTCATTAAATTGAAAATTTTCCCTTCGATACAAATATAGAACATGCAAAAACATAAAACTTCCCCCTAATCTAACCAAGCACTCAATTAAACAAAACTATCAACTTGGCCAAAATAGGAACTTTGCACGATAGACAAATGAAAAGAATTTATGTTCTACTAAAGATATATTATAAAACAAGTTAAGTTTATTTCCATTTTCAAATATATTAACTTAATCCATCACCCTTGGTATAGCTTTACCTTTTTAAGAGTGGTGATTAAATTATTTAATAAGGTATTTACTAATTTAAAAACTCCTAACGTTACTAATATAAATACATCAAATACGAACTTCCTCTTTAAAAAATTAAAAACTTTAGATTAATTTCATTAAAATAAAATAATATATATATCAAGTCATATAATAACTTTAATGATATTTCTATTATATTATTGAAATTCAATTAAATTAAAATTAACAACTAAGTATTTAGAGAGCTTCATTTAAGTACATTAGTTTAAATTTATCAATGTTTTAAAAATAAACAAAATTCAAAACCCTCTCCTTAGGGATACCTGCAATTTTATATAGTCCATTTAAAATCTCAAAGATGTCCCTCAAAATTAGTTATTTTTAAAAAAAGGGACCTTCTTTTGTATCTTGACCTTTAGATGGTATACCTTTCTTGAAATGCTAGAGATTTTGTTAGTGAATGACTAGGATTAGGGCTCAAGGAAAAGCTCCTAGCAATCACTTATTGGTAAGTTTCTTCATTTGGTATACTTTTTAATTTAATAATTCTTTCTTTTCTAATTAATTGGGCACTGGCTAATCTCCAAACAAAATGCACCAAAGACAAACAAAATGGAAATATGATTCTTTTTCGGATTCACAAAAACACATCAAAATTTTCTAAAAAGAATTTGTTGTTTTTGATCACAGGATATACAGATCATGAAGATCAAATGCTAAAATTTAACAAAAAAATCATTGTTTTTTTGTCTTTTTGAAATTCAGTCAATGGTGCAATTTGTAGGGAGGATAGTTGCATCAACTTAATTGAGGTACTTGTACTACAAGGTTTTATTTATATGGCCAACTATATTCTCAATACCTTGTAGTTGCATTTAGGTGCTATATTGGTTGTGCCTCTAGGTTAAGTTTTTTACATGACATTGGCCATTGCAAATGGAAATGTTGCATTTTACCCTTTAGTTTTTTTCTATTGACCCTTTTACTAGGAATTAAGAAAGGATTCGTTACATGTTACTCTACTGCTTAGCCACACCCAAAAATTTGCAAAGCTATGAGCTTTACACGTCCTAAGCTCATAATATTTCCCTCCTTGACTCAAACTAGCCATTGGATGGACATTAGACATCCTCTATATATGAAATTCATGCTCCTCCACAGTTATTAATCTCTACTTCTTCAATGTAAGATGAACTATTTTATTCATAAATTTCTTTGTTAAACCTTCAAGATTTCTTCTTGTGCTTAAATTATCTTGTGATAACTCTTTGACACACCTTTGCACTATTATAAAATAATCTATCATACTTTGATATTTCCATGAATTTACCTTATGAACTTGTTACTTCTTTTAGTTCTTTAGACTTTTGATATCTAGAAAATAATGCATGTAGGATTCCCCTCACTTTGTTAGAACTCCATTTTGTATGTGACTTTCCTGAATAATCTAGTTAGCTTCTCTTTTATAGTGCATTTTTAGGAAAATCACCTTTGTTCCCCTACTAGAAAGTTTGGTTTATTTTATAATGAAAAAAAATTGAATATCTTCCTTCATATATCTAACCATTAATTTTTCATTTAGGAGCATATATATAATTTTTGATGCATAGTACAAGACTTGTGTGAGGGTAATATAGGTTACTTCTTTCTATCTATACACTTAAATTACTATCATTGCCATAGAAGCCTGTTGTTGTTTGAAGAATTTTTGAAAATGGCCCTGTGTAAAATGCCTTACCAAGATTTTAATAATACACCCCTATTTGTGTGTCACTTTTAGTTAAGCCATTGATGACTTTCAATCACTTGCTTTTCCTTTTTGTGCACTATTTAGTTTGAGTGGTTTATTTGATCAGTATGTATGTTGTTTATCAATCAGTTTGTACCTTTTCTCTTACTCCTATTTAAAATTATTGAAATATTATTACATTTCATAATACTTGGTTCTAAATTATGTATCAAAGAATCCATTTATCCCTTTCCAAGACCTATACAATTTTTTTTTTTACTGTTTTATTCATCCCATGGAAAATGTTTTCAACCCAACAAAATCTATTAAGCCCCTAAATGAGGCTTTGGTAAAATCATGTTCTCTATAAAACCAAATGCCTCCTTCATCAATATTTGGTAAACTTGTGTAGTGTCCCTATTCTCCCTATAGTAAATGTGGGTATGTTTCCTTTTTTGTTTTCTCATTTTATTATTTTATGCTAAGACTAGATGCATCTTAAGGGCTCATGCGTTGAATTGTATTTCTTCACTAACATCAATATGCTCATATTTATCAAGAATCCTTGAGTAATTTATTAGAAAAATAATAATTTGGATCTATCTTGTGAATTGCCTCCTTTCTTTAGATTTTTCTTTGTAGCACTTCAACAACTTTGACTAGAAATTATGTGATCTACTCTTTTATAACCATGTTCCTATTGATAGCTTTGTGTCATATGATGCGTTCAACTCTCAATTTTTTTCTACTCTACTTCTTTTGATGGTTTTTTCCTGTATCCTTACTATCATTTAGCTTGCTTTGTAACTTGTTATAGCTTCAAATTAGCACCAACAGTTTAGCCAAAATGTTTCATATGAAAATATAATGCATCCCTTTGATTTGTAACTTTATCAATAACTATATTTACATATTTAAACAACTTGTTAGCATAAAACACATTTTCTTCCAGATTTTTCTCTTTCTTTTATATGATGAATTTATATTTTTTGATCATGTAGAATAGGTAGCTTTAAATGTCAGGTTTGTATTTTTTGATCTTCATAATTTCTTGTGACTGGCATCTTTTTTCTTTTCTTAGAAGTGGCATCATGAATGTAGGTCCCAAAAAATCAATCAATTCCAACTGTTGCTTTCTTTGATGTATGAACAGAAACCAAAGTCCTTACTTTATTACTACTCATTCTATGTGCTCAATCAATGTATTCATTAGATGTAGAAAATAATTTTGATCTTTTCAAGAACTGAATATTTTATGTAAAGACTTTTCAATTTATGAATTTCTATACATTGTACCATATTTTAATCAAAATAATGAATTCAAAAGTTTCTTTCATACTTTCACATATTTCAAAACTTTCCTTATTTTAAATGTAGTTTGCGTCTACATGTAGCAATGACGTGATAGATGTTGAGATCTGATTGAAAAGATCATTATTGAAGAAGAGAGATTATTTGCAAAGAGGGAGATTTCTGATAAAGAATATTTTCAATCATTGTTTTGTCAATGATGTCAAACCTATTATTTGTTGGAGTGACAATTGCTTATAAGATCCAAGTACTATCTACATTCTTAGCTCTCTCATGAAAATCCTGATGATGGATCATGGAGTATGATCCAAAACATTGATTTAAAAAAAAAATATTACACAATCTCACCCAGAAGCTCTAATACAAGATTTAATCAATAAGATGTAACAAAAGAACCTAAGGGAAAGGTTGAGTTATGGTTTTGTAATGAAGTAGAAGGATTAGTTAAGACAATGGAAAAATGATGTATTGATAATACACTTGAAGATACAGAAGTTGACTACACTTAGAAAGTCTGAAAGAATAAGCTATAACAAAGCTATCTACAAAGCTTGACTAAGTTCATTAGTGGGTGCCAAGAAAGCTAGTTCATATTGAGAAGATTATCAGTAAGTATTGAGAAAATACAAAATCTAGTGTGTGCCAAGAGAAACAAAAGGAACTAAGAAACTTCAATTTCCAAGCAAGTAATAGGTGATGAGCATTAGTAAAAACTTAGTTGATTCTGAGTGAATACATAGTAAGTTTTGACCATCAATAAAACACAGTAGATGCCGAGTAACACAGTATGTACCAAGCATTAGAATTTCAATAGTGCTGAGCTATTGCATTATTTGAAAAGTCAAATATTTGCTAGATATGAGCCAACAAGTTTGTTATCTTGAATTTTTTGAACTAGATGGAGGATAAGGATGATGAGTTGGTTGCATAGAATTTTAGGTAAACCATGTTTGGGTGAATGCAGGTGGATTTATCATGATGTTTTCGGAAGAAAAAAAAGGGTAGATTCATTGAATCTTACCTAATCCATTCAAACTAAAATTTAAAGTGGGAAGATTAAAGAAGGAAAATTATTCTAGAAATCTATTTAAGGAGTTACAGGTCAAGAAGTAAGAGTTGCCAAGTTGAGTGGTTGGTTGGATGTCAAGGTGAAGATATCAAGAAGGAGGAATAGAGTACAGAGACTCTACTTTGATAGGCCACCATAGAGGAGATTGCATTGGTATATCAATCATGGAGACTCAAGTAGACAAAGCTTGAAAGGAGGACAAGCTATTAGAGCTATAAAGACTGATAGCTAGGAAAATTTGAGAGTTGAATTGAGATCTAAAATTGGCAAGATATGTTGTCAGTTGTATTAGATCAAAAGCCCTTGTTATTACTCTCTAACAATTATATTAGTTAGGATAAAATCCTATGGACTTAGGTTGGTTTAATAGCCATTTGCAAATCTTTTAACAGAGTGACATTCCAAGTGAATGTTCTAATGTCCTTTAACCAGGCCCACTTCTAACAAGGTGGTTGAAATTCTTTAACCAGGTCACATTTAATAGTGTGTTGTAGCCTTTAACAGGGTAGGCCTTTCATAGGGCATCACTTCAAAAGAGTGAGAATTGAGTAGTATGTTACTAGTGGTTTTTCCCAAATTGGGTTTCCACGAAATTGATGTGTTATGTGTTAATCTTTCATGTTTTATTCTTGCATGTTTTTCTATAACTTGCTATGTATAATTTTTAGATTGGATGCATGATTAGTCAAATGGGCTCACTTTACTTGGTGAAAAAGTTTTATTAGGACATTTGGACCTTGGATAACTGATTCACCCCCCTCTCAGTTATTCTAAAGAATTTCTAAAACCTAGTATCAGAGCCATCTACTAATTTGGTTTAAAGGTACTAGAAGTAGGAAGATCAAAATGTCCAAGAGAGAAGTTCCAAAGCTCAATAGAGATAACTTCACTGCATGAAAAATTTTAATGAAGGTGCACTTGGATCAATAAGTTAGCATGCACAAACCTCAATTGAAGTAGAACATGTTGATCCATTTGTACCCACTATAGAAGATATGAAGAAAAAGAAGGAGCACAATAAGGCAATGCTGGAGATTGCCTTTACCCTCAACCGTGTTTAATTTGATGACATCAAGGGATGTGACTCTACATTCAAGATGTGGATAGCCTTGACTAATATTTATGGAGGAGATCAAAATGTTCAAAGCGAAAAAAGAGAAATCCTCAGAGGAATGTTTGATGACATGAGAATGGAGGAAGGTGAGAATAGTGCTCAATATGTCTCTAGAATTAAAGGAGTAGTAAGTTCAATAAGAGGTTTGAGTGGTTATTTAGATGATGAAAGTGTCAATAGAAAATTCTTAAGAACCTTGCTCCCCATCTATGCTATTAGAGTGTCAACCATCCAAGAGTTAAGATGTGTACTATGAAACAAGCTAACACTCGAAGGTATAGTGGGAAGACTTACTGCATTTGAGTTATCCAACTTTGATAACTACAAACCTGAGAATCTTGAATCTACTTTCAAGGCCAAGCTAGTGTTGTAAGACACTGAGGAGGTGAAATCAAAGAAGAAGAAGAAAAAGGTAAAATATGCATCCACTAATAGTAGCACTAATGAAGAAGATGTGGAACAACTGGAAGCATTGTTGGCCAGAAGATTTCATAGAGGTAGAGCTAAATTTAAAATTAAGCTACCTATTATTTGTTTTAATTCTACAAGATGCACATAGAAAAAGAACTATAGAGAAGGCAACAAGAACAAGAATAGAAGAAAAGATGATAGTAGATATTACAAAGACAAAGGTAGAAAGTGCTACATTGTTGAAGAAGAGGATTCTGATGAAAATGATGATGAGGTAGTCTATGTAGCCATGAAGGATGAGTCAGATGAAAATGAGGCAATAGCACTAATATCCTATGTGAAGAAGAATGATAGATGGATCATAGATAGTGGATGCTCACATCAAATGATAGGAGACAAAAGTAAGTTTGTTACCTTTACTCAGTATGATGGAAATAGTGTTAGATTTGGAAATGATGTTGCATTTCTAACCAAAGGAAAAGGTTCTATTAAGCTTACAGATAAAATTTCATGTGATAATGCATACTATGTTGAAGGATTGAACTACAATCTAATGGGTGTGACACAGTTAGGCAATGTAGGATGTAAAGTAGAATTTGAAAACAAAACTATAAAAATCTATGACATTGATGGAAATCCGATAGCAAAAGGAGAACAAATTAGGAGTAATCTATTTTACCTAGATATGGAATATGCATCATGTCTTGTTGTTAGATTTGATGATGTGTGGCTATGGCATAAAAGGCTATGTCATGTCAACTTTGATAATCTGATTAGCATTAGCAAAATGAAGAAAGTTAGAGCTTTTCCTAAATTGAAGAAGCCTAAAAATACAATGTGTAAATAGTGTCAACTACAAAAGATGACCAAGTCAACTTTCAAAAGAAAAATCTACACTTTCAAAGAAGTACTAGAGTTAGTGCATACTGATTTATGTGGCCCAATAGAAGTGCAGAGCTACAAAGGAGATAGATATATAATGTTGTTTGTTGATGACTACTCTAGGATGATGATTGCCATGTTCTTAAAACAAAAATCTAATTTATTTCAGATGTTTAAATGGTATTTGGCTAGGGTTGAGAAATAAATAAGAAAGAGTCTAAAGTGCCTAAGATTAGATAGAGGAGGAGAGTTCACATCAAAAGAATTTAAGACATTTTGCAATGACAAAGGAATTAAAAAATATATATTAGAACCTGCAACTCCCCCATAGAATGGAATTGTAGAGAGAAGGAATAGATCAGTGATAGACTATGCTAGAACATTAATTTTGGAAAAGAATGTTGCTCTAAAGTACTGGAGAGAAGCTATCGATACTGCTGTCTACACCTTGAATCATGTGTAAGTCAAGAAAGGTACAAATGCAACACCTTTTGAATTATGGTATGGTCACTCACCCAACATAAAAAAATTTCAAAGTATTTGGTTGTAGATGCTACATTCTTAAAGATACTAGAAATTGAAAATTTGATGCAAAGAGTGATGAAGGAATATTCCTTGGATACTCCACTAGAAGTAAAGCATATAAGTGTTTGAATACTAACACTAACAAGATTGTGGAGAGTGCTAATGTAAATTTTCATGACCATGTAGAAGTTCAAGATAATGAACCCATTAAGGAACCTAAAGAGTACAAATCCTTTATATATTCTATGAAGGAATGCCTACTAAAGAAGACGCTGCCAATCAAGTTGGGAATTAGCAACAAGCTTCAGTATTAGTTGA
Organism: Cupressus sempervirens; assembly: GCA_028749045.1. Lineage (NCBI taxonomy): Eukaryota > Viridiplantae > Streptophyta > Pinopsida > Cupressales > Cupressaceae > Cupressus > Cupressus sempervirens. The sequence goes on along the minus strand of CM053785.1, from coordinate 829,184,165 downwards.
GTCACAACTAATGAATGTTGAGCTGCATTTAGAAGCTGAGTCGTAGAATGAAGATAATGTGCATTCTAATTTTGAAATTATTACACATGAAAGAGATGATAATATACTTGAAAGAAATGTGCATAGTGATTTTGAAGCTAAAAGAGCAAACATGGAAACAAGGCTATCCAAGTGTGTGAGTAGACATCACCCTAAAAATCAAATTATTGGTGACAAAGAAGCCAAACCAATGACAAGGAACAAACTAAAAAATAAATCATATCTATTGAGCAAGATTGAACCAAAAATAATGAAAGATGCACTACTAGATGATAATTGGCATAAAGCTATGGAAGAAGAGATAGATAAGATAGAAAAGAAAAAAACCTGGACTTTAGTTCCAATACCAATTGATAAGAATGTGATTGGTCCCAAGTGGGTATATAAGAACAAGCTAGATGAGAATGGTGAGATCACAAGAAATAAGGCCAAAGTAATCTACAAAGGATATACACAAGAAGAAGGATTGTACTATGGGGAAACATTCACCCCTATTGCAAGAATGGAAGGAGTAAGAACTTTACTTGCATGTGCTGCTTACAAAGTTTTTAAAGTCTACTAAAAGGATGTAAAGTTTGCTTTTTTGAATGGCATACTAGAAGAGGAAATCTACATAGAAAAACCAAAGGGATTTGTTGATAACAACCACAAAGATATGGTTTTTAAACTACATAAAGCACTCTATGGTTTGAAACAAGCACCTAAATTATGGTATGAGAGACTGCACAAATATCTTGTGAAGATAAGATTTGAGAGAACGAATGATAACAACAACCTGTATATCAAGGTAGAAAAAGGTAAAGACATTTTGATATCTTAAATCTTTGTTGATGATATAATATTTAGTGGAAAAGATGACCTATGCAAAGATTTTGTTGATCAGATGAAACATGAGTTTGAGATGTCAATGTTTGGGGAAATCAAATTCTTTGTTGGATTGCAAGTACATTAACTAAAACATGGCATATTTGTGACCCAATCAAAATATATCAAGGAGATAGTCAAGACATTTGGCTTAGAGGTTTCAAAACCAGTCAGTACACCAATGGTAATAGTACAAAAGTTATCCAAGAATGATGAGCTAGCTGATGTAAATCAAACAATGTATAGATCAATGATTGGAAAGTTACAATATGTTGTGCATAGTAGACTAGACATTCCATTAGCTATTGGAATAGTGGCAAGATTTTTTGCAAACCCAAGAGAAAATGTAGTAAAAAGAATATTGAGGTACCTAAAAGGAACTGATGACTTTGGATTATACTACAAGAGGCATTAAAAGTTTGAATTGAAAGCCTACACTGATGTAGATTAGGGATGCAATATTGATGATAGAAAAAGCACCAGTAGATGAGAACTTTTTTTAGGTAAAAATTGGTCACTTGGACTAGCACAAATAAAAGTTGTTCCTCATAGTCCACAATAGAAGTTGAGTATGTTGCTATTGCTATCAACTACACCAATATTGTATGGATCAAATGCCTGTTGAAATGTATGAAAGAAGAGGGAACTGAACCTGTGATGCTCTAGTATGATGACACAAGTGCTATCAACATATCAAAGAATCATGTGATGCATTCCAAAACAAAGCACATTGCAATTAATTATCGCTATGTAAGAGAATTGGTGGAATACAAGCAAGTGAAGATGGAATATGTCAACTCAAAGGAAGAAATTACTAACATCTTCACAAAAGCATTACCTAAAGATGCATTTGAGTATCTTGGAGGTAAGTGTGAGGTGATACCCCTATCCAAGGCTATTTAAGCAATCACAAGACTACCCTACATCAAATGACTTAATTGTTAAAATGTTATAAGTTGATGCAGAGGATACTTACTTTAGGTTTTTTCCTAAAGTAAGCAAAGTATTGAAATTCCAAACAAGTCACAAGTAATGTGACAAAGGGAGAAATTGAAGTTCCTAAAAATGCTACACTTGCATTATAAGATGCTGAAATAGTATGTATTTGGCATTTTTGTCAAAGAGGGAGAAATAGAAAAAGTGATCAAAGTAAAAAGAGGGAGATGATACCAAAATGATAGAAACTGATCACACATGTAGAGGGAGAAATAACAAATTTACAGGATCAAATGTGTAAAGGGTGAAATAGAAGCTCAAAAGAAAAAAATAGTGTAGACAAGAATCAATTAGAGAGAGAGTAGAATAAAAGAGGAGAAGATGGTGTATCAACAAAAGAGATATTCCTAATACTTTGAAAGATGGAGTTACTTATAGAATTCAGAGGGAGTCACAAGCTAGTTTATGTTGCTCATAGAATGAACATTTTTGGATAAAATTTTCTTTTTGGCATTTGATTTACTTTTATAACCTAGTTAGCATTTTGATAACTTGGTTGATTAGTTTGGTTTTCCACCAATGCCAAAGAGGGAGATTGTTGAGATCTAATTGAAGAGATCATTATTGAAGAAGAGGGATTGTTTGCAAAGAGGGAGATTATTAATAAAGAAAGTTTTCAATTATTGTTTTTTTACTGATGTCAAACCTACTATTTGTTGGAATGGTAATTTTTTATAAGATCCAAGTACTATCACTTAATTGATTGATGAAGACAATTTAATCAATAAGATGTAACAAAAAAACCTAAGAGAAATGTTGAGTTATGGTTCTATAATGAAGTACAAGGATCAATTAAGAAAATGGTAAAATGATGTATTGATAATACACTTAAAGATATAGAGGTTGGCTACACTTAGACACCTTGAAAGAATAAGTTGTAACAAAGCTATCTACAAAGCTTGACTAAGTTCATTAGTGGGTGTCGAGGAAGCTAGTTCATGCAAAGAAGATTATTAGTAAGTGTTGAGAAAATATAAAATCTAGTGTGTGCTAAGTGAAACAGAAGGAGCTGAGCAACTTCAAGTGCTAAGCAAGTAATAGGTGTCAAGCATCAGTAAAAAATTAGTTGATGCCAAGTGAATCCGTAGTAGGTGCCGAGCATTAGTGAAACATAGTAGGTGCCGAGTGACATAGTATGTGTCGAGCATTAGAATTTCAATAGTTTCGAGCTACTAAATTATTTGAAAAGTCAGTGATTTGCTAGATCTAAGCTAACAAGTTTGTTACCTTGAGTTTTGTGAACCAGATGGAGGATAAGGATGATGAGTTGGTGGCATAGAATTTTAGGTAAATGATTTTTGGGTGAATATAGGTGGATTCTTCATGATGTTTCTAGAAGACACAAGATTAAGGGTAGATTCATTAAATCTTACCTCATCCATTCAAATTGAAATTGAAAGTGGGAAGATTAAAGCAGGAAAGTTATTCCAAAATTCTATTTAAAGAGTTATAGGTCATGAAGCAAGAATTGCAGGTTGACTGGTTGGTTGGATGTCAAGCTTGAGACATCAAGAAGGAGGAATAGAATATAGAGACTCTACTTTGATAGGTGACCATAGAGGAGATTGCAATGGTACATCGAGGATGGATACTCAAGGAAAAAAAGCTTGAAAGGAGGACAAGTTATCAGAGTTGCAGAGACCAAAATCTAGGCAAATTTGAGAGTTGAATCGATATCAAAAATTTGTGAGTTATGTTGTGAGTTGTATCAAATTGAAACCCCTTGTTGTTTCTCTCTAACAATTGTACCAGTTAGGGTAAAATTCTATGGACTTAGGTTGGTTTAATAACCATTTGTAAAGCCTTTAATAGGGTGACATTCCAAGTGAATGTTCTAATGTCCTTTAACCGTACCTGCTTCTAGTAGGGTGGTTGAAATCCTTTAAACTAGTCACATTTAACAGTGAGTTGTAACCTTTAATAGGGCAATCCTTTCACAGGGCATCACTTTTGAAGAGTGAGAATTGAGTAGCATGTTGGTGGTGGCTTTTCCCAAATTGGGTTTCCACGTAAATCACTGTGTTATGTGTTGATCTTTCATGTTTTATTCTTGCATGTTTTTCAATAACTTGCTAAGTAGAATGTTTAGCTTGGATGCATGATTAGTCAAATGGGCTCACTTTACTTGGTGAAAATGTTTTATTAGGACATTTGCACCTTGGCTAACTAATTCACCCCCCTATTAGTTATTGTAAAGTATTTCTAACAATAGAACCTATAAACCTAGAGATTTCAAAAAATTTCATATAGGGAAATTTTATGAGCCATGTAATATTTCAATACGAAGATTAAGTCCTCTAATAGAAGGTTTGTGGAACACCTGATGATTCTCTTCTCAATTTGGTATGAAATAGGCTCCACTATTACACAAACCCATATTATATAGTAGAATACAAAATATAACTATAAAAATATCAGAAAAATACTATAAATCATGTTATTAATTAAGGATTTCCTTTATCAACTATTATGAAGGAAGGAAATTTTATCACACTAGTTCACACGAGTTTGATTTGTAAAGACATCACTACCTGAATTACCTTTAATTTTGAAATATTTACAATCATTTTGAATAAGGATTTTGATATCCTTGGGGATAATATCATTAGTCCCTTACCATAAAATATTGGGATACATCATCACTTATTTTTTAAACCTATCGATAACCTTTCTTCCCTCTCAAAACACATAAAATTTTAATATCTTCATGGAACTAAACATATAGATACTTTACAAAATTAAACTCTTTATAGTCCAAATTGAGGTCTAGATCCTTCTAACACAATCAATGATGTGTAATGAATCATACTTGAGCCAAACCTTGGTCAAACCCTTAGGGACTACCATACTCAACCCAATTTAGGCTACATAAGCCTTAACTTAGAGGCTTGGTTGAGATTCCAAAGAGAGGACCATAGTCAAGATAAATCTTCCATTATTATCACAAGCCACTCCATCAACTTGTTAACTAAAATCAAAACCATTGAATGTTCTTTCCAAATATCACTTTCCCTAGCACTTTTAGAGCAATCAATAAGGGTGTTGAGATTCTAAATGAATTATCCCCTATTGAAGTTTGCTAACATCATAGTAGGAAGGACATGATAGGGGACAAGAAGCTTTGATATTATTGCATTGCACCAAAATAATTTTATTAGTGGTCACCTCTATCTTTAAAGGCACAAGATCTATATGACACTTGGAATCATTGAAGATATTGATATTCCTCTAATTTGAAAAATGAAATGAAACATCAAGAGGGACAAGGTACTAGATAGTCCCAATAGATGGACTATAAAAAGAGTTTTTCCATTTTCTTCAATACTCTAAAAGAAAGAAGGGAAAATACAAGATAAAAAATAGCTTATAATTATGTAACCATATATCTCTATGGAACAAGTACTTAAGGAGAATATGCATATAACTCTTTGTAGTAATTATATATATATTAAAGTATCTATTATAAATTTCCAACCCCCTTTTATAATTTTTATCAACAATTAGAATTTAATTTTAAGTGAGAAGCCAAAAAAAGATGTTAAACTTTAACGATGACAGTAGGACTCTAAAATAAGGCCTAAAAAGGTTGAGAATAAAGAAATTCAACTTGAATCATGAAGGAATTAAAGAAAATGTAGCAGCAACAAATAGTTGTAATCAAATTATTTAGATTAAGTCAATGTTGAAAAACATTGGGCTTGCGTTTATAGAGCATATAATCATAAATTGTGATAACACAAGTATAGTGAGTATGTCAAAGAATATAGTTTTACACACAAAGACAAAGAATGTATCTGTTAAGTATCACTTTTTAAGAGAAAATGTTGTAGAGAAAGATATCATATTGAAGTATATTTACACAAATGAAGAGATAGAAAATATATTTACAAACCTTTGGTGAAGGAAACAACCTTTGTCATAGGATTCACAACATGGGTTAACTGCCCCCTATGATTCTATAAGACTATTGGTTATATCAAGCATTGATAGGTCAATCTTTTGGGGCAATGACAACTCTCTCCTTTCTAACAATTGGTATCAAAGATTGATAATAGGTTTAAATCTTGTAGATCATGGTGAGTGACATTGGGAGGGAGATTGTTTCTAGTGGGCCAACTTCCCTTTCACAATTCACAACATGGCTTAACCACATCCTATGGTTCTAAAAGACTATTGGTTACATCAGGAATTGATAGGTCAATCTTTTGGTGCAATAAAAAATCTCTCCTTTCTAACAGAATATACAAAAATTTAGGAGTCAACAATCTAAACCAATATGATATAAATGTTAGATAACAACTCTTACAAAGTATCCAAAAATGCACTAGTAGTATAATAATTTGCCCAATTAGAATTAAAAATATATTTAGTACCCAATAATTGATCCTTTGAACATAGAGGTCCTTAAACCATCTAGAAAAATTGCGTAATGTAAGAGGATAGTATATAATCAACCACTTATTTTAGAAGATGATCTTCTACCCATCCAACTATGCCCTTGATAAATTATAGAATTTGGGCTTGAGATGAAGCTCTACAACCTCAATTAAGAGGCCATAGGTTCTCTATGAGTAATAAAAACATGAAAATGATATTAAGAAAATAGTTATTTCTTGTAAATAATATGAATCCATTAATTCTTATCTTTGAACCTCCTTGAAATATTTCTAGCAATAGAAATTTATTTAATCTCTTTGATCTTCTAGATGGTTGAATCCCTATCTTACTATATAAAAAATGTTTTACCAAGTATTCTATTTTTTTTCTAAACCAATATACCAAAAATTCCATTGAATCTTCTATATCTTAAACAAATATTTATTGGTACAATATATAGGTGGGTTATACAAGAGATCCTTGGTTAATAATATTTTAACTTCTTACTTTAATAAGAGATCCTTCCATCTATCCAATTTAGATTGGAATATCTCAAAGATTTAATCAAAAGGAATATAAAGAAATGTTTGGAGGTAATCCAAGGTAGGTGAAAGGAATTCTTGCATTATGAGAACTAAAAATTTCTACAATTATATTTTTACTTCTCTTTAGGGTATTGCAAAAGGAAATATAACTTTTAGGTAAACTAAGGAAGTTCATATTTATTTAAAGTAATCTTAATATTATTTTCTAAAAAATGGAGCCATAAAAAATAAGAGTGTCATAAAAAATTGTCACTGACAAAACAAATTATCAATTGAGGACAAGGGGATCCCTTTTAAACTACCAAAGTTCACTTGCTTCTAATTATGTCTATGTGACGTCTTCACCATCGAAATAAAAATGAATGGTAAAATATAGCTCCCCTATTTGATCTCCCTAGTGTTGGAAAAAAACCAATGGTAGAGGCATTAACATGAAAAAATAATCTAGTAATAGAAACCAATAAAAAAATTAGCTAAATAATATAACAACTAAATGTCAAAGTAGAAAGAACCCTTAATAGGAAAATATAGTTCACCCAATCATAGATGTTATGAGACCCATGGAAATAAAAAAAACATGAACAATTCTATTCATATTGAAAAGATGAATGTTCTCTTGAAAAATCAATATAGAGTAAATAATTCAGTGCCCCAACACAAAACAATTTTGTGAATAAAAATGAATGAGGGGAGAATCTACTTCATATGGATCAATAGAATCAATGGAAATATTTATATACAAATAACTTCATACAATAACTAAGCAAATATATTGAAAGGAATGAGAAACAAATTTCTTTAGGATAAGAAAAGTAAAGGGTTAATTCACATCATTTGGGATGGATCTCAATTAAAATAATTCTATTGCAACTAAAATACTATTATTTATCATAATATCCCCATAACTTTGGAAGAAAAAAATGGGGAAATCACCAAGTTTGTGAACATTATTTTCAAAAGAGGACATAGTAGCATGAACCTCATTGTCCAAAGAAACACTCAAAAACACCAAATTCATATCTTCTAAAACAGGAGAAGTAACTTATCTCAATAAATATTATTTTCACTCTATGTCAAGGATCTAGTCATCCAAACCTAAGGAAGAGAAGAAATTCATAGCAACCTAAATTATTTACTCATATCTATCAGAGGTCTTACTATTATTATTGATAGTGTGAGTTTTTCTAGAGGCTTAATGCTTGAGATTAAACATATGAAAAGCTATTTATTGTAATCATCATTTTGGATTTAGATGGCACAAGACCTCTTTTTCCTAGGTAATAATGCAATCAATATGGAAATTAATCAAATTTTCTTGATTGACAATGTTAGTCAAGTCCATGTGATTGATTTAGGGATTGAATATCATATAAATCACTTGAAAAATATCTCTTTATATTAAAGATATGAGAAAAATACAATGTTTTCCATTTCAAAACATTATATTTGACCAAATTTTACCTTACAATAAATGAATTATAGAGTTTTAAAATGTTCTCTACAACTTTTGAGTAGGATTTTGTTGAAGGATGAGCCAAAGTCACCTTAGGGAGTGGTTCACATGTGATGGTAGGGGGTGTTGTTGTTAATTTTGATGTCTTAGGTGTGGATAGTTTTTAACAAGATGGTGGTAGGAATTTTGATGGTGATTCTTCCTATACATGTGTCTCTTTATCTACTCTAATTTCTAATAATATTACAAAGGAATTACGCTTGAAGACCCCATATTTGGTGGCTCCCCATTTGTTGATGGCTAACAATTCAACCCCATTGACGAGACTTGAAATCCATTGTTTTTAATGTGCCAACACATCACCTGGGTGGTTTTTTGATCTATAAATTGGTTGATAGAATTTGCGCCCATCTATATGATTCTTTATTAGACATAAATTTTTCTATCTAGGCTACCTCATATTTTAGTAAGTTTAGTGGGAGGAGTGTTGGAAGCATAAATGTCGATGATATTACTATAAGGAAGTATTATAGAAATGTGATTAGACCATTATCATGATGATATGTTACATTCATGACTATGTTTGCCATTGATGTCAACATAGTAGTTTTTTGTGGTAAATGATAGAAGAACAATAGAAAGATCAAGTTAGTACAGACATATCATTGAGTAATTTCAATACCAAGGTTAAAGGGAGATTATACTATGTGTCTGGTATATTCAGCTAACCTTGAAAACATAGGATATTAAGTCTAGAAGAAGTTATGCAAGTTTTGGTAAAGACTATTATGAGATAGAGTTTATAGAGGCATGTTCTAATAAACTTGTTGTTTCTCTTAGTAGATTTGTTATTTTGAGAAGAAAAAGTTAAAGATGTGAAGAAGATATATCAATGATGATGTGGCTAAGCTCTCTTGTCATAATGTTACATGTAAGGAAATTTATTTAAAAGTCAAGGAAAAATATTAATGTTATCGCTAAGCATAACATGTTCTTAATGTGGTCTTATAATAATTAATTGAGAAGGTGTAACAATTGACTGAGGGAATTTTTTTATGGATTCAATATAAAGGAAGGACATTTTCCCTTATCATTCATGATGGATGTATGGAGAAATGCAAATGATTGTAAGTAGCACAAAGAGCATAATGCAAAGATAAGTAGAGCAGAGTGATGGTGAAGAAACCTTCATTGCCAATGCATTATTGTGTGATCAAAAGTTGGATACTTGGATGAGGTTTGTGACCTAATGTACAAGGTCTTACACTAATTGGTCTAGTTGAAAAGATAGAGGAAACAAGTTAAAGTATATTACCTAGAAATATTCTACAAGGAATATTTGAGAGATCAGTTGGACAGTGAGTTTTGTGGTCTTGCCCCAGAAGCTATTTTGGACAGTGGGTCCTTATGTCTTCCACAACTCTTAATAGGGTTGGAATCTTCTAACAAGGATTCAAATTCTCCTAATAGGGACTCATATATACTAAATATTGTAACAAGCTCCTAAGAAGGTCCATCCTCTAATAAGAAATATTTATATTAGTACATCATCTTGTGGGCATCATTCCCACCAGGGTTTCCTCTTTGATCAAAGGGTTTTCCTATTTAACATATTAGGTGTAATTCTCTATGTGCATCTTGCTATGGTTGTTTTTTACTTTGGTTGAATGGATAAGGTTTTTTAAGGTTGATAAATGTTTTAAATATTGGATAACTAATTCACTCCCTCCCCCCTCTCAGTTATCTTGGTGGACTATTGTTTCTAACAATTGGTATTAGAGCATTAGGTCATTGAAGATAAATCTTAACCAATTTGGAAGATCATTGGTGAGTTATTTCATAAAGATAGTTCTAAGTCTAATGTAAGAAATTTTGGCACCTAGAAGATGAAGCTTCTTGGTAAGAGATTAGAATTGTGTACAGAATTGAGCATTGGGTTTCTGGATAGAGGCATAAGTAAAGATAGATTGAGATCTGAAGAAGACATGGAGATCAAAGAAGGTATCAATTTGCTTATGAAAAGAGGAAAAAAAGGTATGGAAATTTTTTCTTGTTGTATATGTAATGATTTTGGTCATTTTTCATCTACATGCCCTAAGAGAGTAACAAAAACTAGAAAGAGTTTGTTTTCTGGTGATGATGAAGAATTTAAAGAAAGTATGGAAAGTTTCTTGAATGATTGTGATAAGAAAATTTGGTGAAGAAAGAGGAAATATTAGAAGAGATAGCTTTGGAAACTATTGTTGATCCTAATGCTAACCATGAAAACGTGGAAGTTATCATTAACAATGATTTGTAAACTGGAAATCAGATTGAAGAACATAGATCTGATCCTAGAGCAAAAGAAAGAGTTGAGTTGAAGACTCCTAAAAAGAATTGGATTATTAAAAGAAGAAACAGGCTAGTAATAGAAGAAAAAAGAGCTATGTTTGTTTGAATGATGTATCCAAGATGTTCTGGAGAGAAGTTGTGAATAGAATAGTCTACACTATGAATAGAGTGTAAATTAGGAAAGACACAAAAAAAACCCCTTATGAAGTGTGGTTTGGTCACTCACCTATAGTTAAGTATTTTAGAATTTTTGATAGTAAGTGTTATATCAAAAGAGATGATGAAATTGGTAAGTTTGATACTAGAAGTGATGAAGGTATGTGTCTTGGTTATTCATTGAAAAGTAAGGCTTATAGATATTATAATATAAGAACGAAGGCTACTATGGAAATTGCAAATGTAAGAGTTGACAATAAATTTAGGATACAAGAAAGAATAGTTGATTACAATTCAAATGATGATGTTGTTGCTAAACCAAAGAATGATGAGGTATTCTTTGAGACTAACAAAGATTTATAGAATGAAGGAGAGCTAAGATAGGAACAAAGCTCAAAACCTTCAATAGAGCCAAGAGTTGAGATAACAACTCCCACTTTAGGTAAGAATATGACAAAGAATCATTCACTTGAATAGATCATGGGAAGCAGAGATAAGGTTGTGATGTCAATAAGTAGAATCAACAAAGAACTATGTTTGATATCTGAAGTTAAATCTAAGAATACAGATGAAGCATGTAAAGATGACTATTGGAAACAAGCTATGAAAGATGAATTAGATCAGATAGTAAAGAATGAGACATGGGAATTGGTTCCTAGAATAACAGACAAGAATGTGATAGAATCTAAATGGGTATTAGGAACAAGATGAGTGAACAAGGTGAAGTAGCAAAGAACAAGGGAAGATTAGTATGTAAAGGTTACTCATAGTAAGAAGGAATAAACTAAGATGAAACCTATGCTACCATGGCAAGAATAGAAGTGTTAAGGCTCTTCTTAGCATGTGCAAAATATAAGAAATTCAAAGTATATTAGATGAATGTCAAGTTAGTATTTCTAAATGGAGAACTTGAAGAAGAGGTATACATAGGATAGCCTAAACGTTTTCATTTAATAGATTACAAGGACATAGTATACAAATTGAAGAAAGCATTGTATCACTTGAAGCAAGCACCAAAAACTTTGTATGGAAGGTTGGACAAGCATTTGACAAAGCTTGGATATAGCAAAGGTATGGCAGATTGTAATCTCTATTGGAAAGAAATTGGTGATGGATTAATGATTTTGGTAATATCTGTTGAAGATATCATAGTGCAAGGAAATGATGATGAAAGTGATAGGTTTGTAGAAGAAATGAAGAAGGAATTTGAAATGAGCATTATAGGAGAAATGAAATAAAGTCTAGGATTATAGATCATATAGGACAAAGAAGGAATCTTTATTTATTAGACTAAATATTTGAAAGATTTTGTAAAAAGGTTTGGTTTGGAAAAATGTAAACCCATTCAAAAACCTATGATAATTGGACACAAGTTATCTACAAAGAATGAGATACCTAGTATTTAGTAGAAGAAGTAGAGATCTATGATTGGAGGATTACCATATCTTGTTAGGATTAAACCATAGATAGAAATAAAAATTACATGCAAATATAAACAATATCAGAAAATAATAGATCACGTAAAAAATAACACAAGACACCAAGATTTAATATGATTCACCCAAATGCTGGGCTATGTCCACCAAATAGCAAGTCCAATATTATTACTATCCAACAATTACAACCTGATCATAATTTGTAATTCCTTATAGCTCAATACTAACACAAAAACCAATTTTTGCATCACAACACTAAAACAGTCCCTAACCCTAAGCCCTCTTAGACAAGTATTTTTACCGCTTAAGGGTTATAATTAATAATTACATGTTGACCCAAAATCATGAGCTGCAAAGAATTTATGAAGTATGTACAATACTTTCCTAATCAATCACCACAAACTAACAATCTCTTACTTGGGGATTGATCAAACTCCACACTAAAAAAAAATGTCCCACTTGGAGACTAATCCTATAGCAATACTACTACCACATGGGGCTTCCACTGGATCAAACCACCATGGACTCTATTGTTCTATTATTCATGTTTAATCTAGACTAACCAAAGCTAAAGAGAAATTCAACTTCTCTCATGTCACTACCTTGGTAAACATATCCACTAGATTGTCATCTATATGTATCATGTCTACCTTTAACTATCCATCATCCAAAACTGATCGAATGAAATGGTACCGCAACTGTATTTGTTTGGTCTTTGAATGTAGAGCTAAATTATTTGCAAGGTGAATGACACTCTGACTATCTATAAAATAATAATTATCCTTTTGAGGGTGCTTAATTATTCCAAGAAGAACTAAGGCCATATCATCTCCTTTGCTACCTCTATAGCACCAACATACTCTACCTCTATAGTGGACAAAGAATTAACCTTCTGTAATCGAGAAACCCAACTCATAGCTAACCCACCAACAATAAATACATAACCCATAGTACTCTTCCTAGTATCAATATCCCCTGTCAAATCTGAGTCAGCATAGGCCTATAAATTAGTAGTAGAGCCTCCAAAGTGTAAACACTTACTGGATGTTCCTCTCAAATATCTGAGAATCCATCTAACTGTATTCCAATACTGAATTCTTTAATGACTCATATACCTGCTAATGACTCCCACTACATGTCTAATATTTGGCCTTGTACATACCATAGCATACATCAAGCTACCTAAAACTGAAGCATAGGGTACCTTTGACATCTTATTCTCCTCTTCTTGTATCTTGGGACACATTTCCTTAGTCAACTTCAAATGACCAAGTAAACGTATACTGATAGCTTTAGCATTCTCCATAGAGAAATGTTGTAGCACCTTCTCAACATAATCAACCTGAGATAGTATGAATTTCCTATTCTTCCTATCTCTAAAAATCTTCATACAAAGAATTTATTTTTCTGCCCCCAAATCCTTCATAGAAAATACATGTGGTAACTAGTGTCTTAGCTCCTTAATTTGATCCATGTTAAACCTAGCTACAAGCATATCAACATATAATTATAAATTAATGTAGCTATCACCATCCAACCTCTTAAAGTAAATAGAATGATTTGAATGACACCTACTATATCCATGCTCATGCATAAAACTATCAAATTTCATATACCATTGTCGAGGTGCTTGCTTCAAACCATATAATTTGCACACTAAGTTATCCTTACCTTTGATTTCAAATCCCTATGGCTAAGCCATATATATCTCTTCAACCAAATCACCATGAAAGAAGGTTGTTTTAACATCAAAATGTTCCAAATGCAAATCTTTAATAGCCACAATACTTAAAATAGTATGGATAGAAGTCATCCTAACAACATGAGAATATATCTCATCAAAACCAATGCCCTTTTTCTATGCAAATCCTTTTACAACTAACCTAGCTTTAAATCTTTTCTTACCTCCATCCTCTTCTTTTAACCTATAAACCCACATATTCTATAAAGCCCTTTCACCTATAGGAAACTTACATAAATCCCATGTCTTATTTTTTAGCAAAGAGTCCATTTCATCTTTTATTACAGACTTCTACTAAATCTTAGTATCCACCTGCACAACTTCATCATAACATTTAGATTCACCAGCATTGGTAAGTAAAATAGAATACAAATAGAAAAAAAATCTTTTTGGAGGTCTAATTAGCCTTGTTGACTATCTAACATTCATTACTATGTGTGGTATTTTTTGTTGTGGTTGTTGCACATCATGAGGAATGGCTGGAACATCATCTTTTGGAGTATAACTAGCACTACATAAACATCTTCTTTCTTCTTATGTTGCTACAATAGATCTTTGTACAACACTTTCTCATTGAATATGACATTCTTACTTCCTACAATTTTATGATTTTCAAAATCCAAAAGCCTATAACCAAATTCATTAATGCCATATCCAAAAAATACACATTTCTTTGACCTAGCTTCTAACTTGGTTCAATTTTTAGAATCTAAATGAGAAAATGCTTCACAACCAAAGGTTTTGAGAAAAGAATAACTTACCTTCTTACCAGTCCATGCTTCCTTTGGAATAACACAACCTAAAGGAGTAGGGGCACCCTTATTAATAAAATATATAGTAGTATTGACAACCTACACCCACATGTGTATGGGCAACCCACCATGCAACCTCATGCTCCTTGCACACTCTATTATAGTCTTGCTCATGTATTCAACCACTCCATTTTCCTATAGAGTCCTTGGAAAAAATTTATGTCTACAAATACCATTAGTGGAGCAATAATATTCAAATTTATGACTATAATAGTCACCACCATTATCACATCTGAGACATTTTTTATTTCTTACTGGTCTCATTTTCAACCAAGCATTTCCATTTTTTGAATGTTTGAAATAAATCAGATTTATGTATAAGGATATTAATCCATACTTTTCTAGTTGCATCATCAATGAATGTAACATAATAATGAGAGCCACTAAGGGAAGATACCTGAGCTGGTCCTCATACATCAGTATGCACAAGCTCTAATTTCTCCTTTTTATTTTCCTTCCCAGTCTTCACAAAACTCTCTTTCTCTTTTGCTTTCCATACACATGACTTTCACATAAATTCATATTAACACATTTTAGACCAGAAATACTTTTGTTGAATGAAGTACTTTCATACCTTTCTCACTCATGTGCCCAATTTTGTTGTGCCATAGTGCTGTATAAAAATTTACAACAGCTATTTGTTCTCCTTGCTCACTTGCAACAACTATTCCAAAACATTCCTTTTTCTCTAAAATAATTAAAGTAGAAGGAACAATATGACTTCTACAAAGATATAAGGTTCCTTCTTTCACACCTTTTTCTATTACAAGGGAACCTTTTTAAACCTTCCAATTTTTATCATTAAAAGTAACTACACAAACCTCATCACCAAGTTACCCTACTGAAATTGAATTCCTTCTTAGCCTTGGAACAAGTCTTACCTCATGTAGTAGCCAATGATTCTTATTCTACAACTTAATCTTAACTTTTCCCTTTCTAAAAATATAATAGGGTTCATTATCCCCCAAATAAATAAATCCAAAATCCCCTTGGACATAATCAATGAAATAACCTCGATGAGGTGTACCATGAAATGAAGCTCTAGAATCTAAAACCTATGAATTGTCAACACTTTCTAAAGACAAAAGAAAACCATTCTCTTCAGATTTGTTACTTACCACATTTGCCTACTTGTCTCTATCTAGATTATCTCCTTCATTTTTCCTTCAAGTCCAACAATCTATCTTTTTATGTCCTTGTTTCCCACAGTACCAGTAGTTGTTTGATCTTCTCAATTGAGATCTCCTGCCCTTTGACTTTCCTCTTGATTTCCCACAATTTCTAGATTACTTCCTCTCTTAGTCATTCTACCTCTATTTTCTTCATTCAAAGAAATTCCTAATGTAGATCAACCTAAGGATTTCCTACAAGTTTTCTTACTCCAAATAACACTAATCACATCATCATATTTTAGGGTACTATATCTAGGAATAAAATTACTCACAACCATTACCAAGCCATTCCAGCTTTAAGGAAAAGAACACAAAATCAAGAGAGCCCTAATTTCTTCATCAAAATTGATACCCAAAAATGATAACTAACTAGTAATATTATTAAACTCATCTAAATGATCTACAATAGATCCATCTTCTATCATTTTCATAGTAAACAAATGCTTTATGAGAAATACCTTATCTGAAGTGGAGGGCTTTTCATACAATTTCACTAGGGTTTGCATCAACTCTTCTATTATCTTTGCTTTTGTAATACTAAATGAAATTGATGGTTCCAAGCATAATCGAATGCTTCCAAGTTCCTTTTGGTCCAAAATATCCCAATCATCATTTGCAATAGATCCCTGATTCTTGGTTTTGCCTTCCAATGGCTTCCATAAATCCTACTCATAATGATAGTCTTCCATTTGCATCTTCCATAACTAAAAGTTTTGCCCATTAAACCTATCAACCCTCTGCTTACCTTCATCTACCATTTCTTTGACTCAATCATGAGACTTTCCTATAGAGGATAACTAAAGAGAAAAACCTTACTCGGATACCACTTGTTAAGATTAAACCACAGATAGAAATAACAATTACATGCAGATATAAATAATATCACACAAAAAAGAACACAAGACACCAAGATTTAATGTAGTTCACCCAATTCTTGGGCTACATTCAGCAAACAACATATCTAATATTATTACAATCAAGTAATTACAACCTAATTACAATCTGTAATCCCTTATAGCTCAATACCACTGCACGAACTAATTTTTACATCACAAAATTGAAATAATCCCTAACCTTTAGACCTTTTATAAAAGTATTTTTACTACTTTAGGGTTATAATTAATAATTACATGTTGGCCCAAAATCCCAAGGCCTAAAGAATTTATCAAGCATGTATAGTACATTCCTAATCATTCACCACAAACTAACATATCTGACTCACATAATGTTGGCTACAGTAAATGTAGTTGGCTTTATTGCAAGATTCCAAAATTATCCTAGAGAATAACATTATGCAATAGTCAAAAGAATATTTAGATACCTAAAAGGAACACCAAAGTTTAGATTGTGTTATGATAGATCTAATGATTTCACTCTATATGCTTATAATGATATTGATTGGGTAGGCAGTATGGATGATAAGAAGAGCAACAATGGTGGAGCCTTCTTTCTTGGAGGAAGATTAGTTTCTTGGCTAAGTAAGAAGCAAGATTGTACCTCACAAAGTATAGTAGAAGTAGAATATGTTGTAGCAGAAAAAATTGAAATCAAGTTGTTTGGATAAGAAGATGTTGAAAGATATAAGGATAGAATTCAATGAACCTATTGCCATACATTGTGACAACACAAGCATAGTAAATATGTCTAAGAATCTAGTGTTTCATTCTAAGACCAAGCACATTTCTATCAAGTATCACATCTTGAGAGAGAAATTTGTAGAAAAGGAAATTAGATTGGAGTATGTAAACACCAAAGAGAAGATTGTAGATATCTTCACTAAGTCTCTTCCCAAAGAAACTTTTGAGTATTTGCAATGTATGCTAGAGGTTATGCCCCTTCTTATATCAAATTAGAGGATTCAAGAGTGCATCAGTCTAGTGTAATAGGGCACTATTATTTGTCTAGACTAAATGTTGATGCTTCTTGTATGTGGGAATATCTATGGTGGATAGAGTCATCTTGAAATTTTGTTGGATGTTTCTTTTGAATAGTATCTTTGGACACTTGAACTAGTTAGAAATAATTGTTGCAAAGTTTGATGATTTCTGAAACCTTTGAGATTGATGTCAATAGGGGAGAAGTACATCATGAAAAAAAGTATAGCATGCAAAACAAGTACAACATGTTCAAAAAATCTATTGGAAAGAAGTACAGTAGGAAAAGTACATCATGGAAATATAGTTTGATGAAAAACACATTGAGGTATATCAATGGGGAGAATTAATGATGAAGAGGATTTGCAAAGAAAGATTAGTAATCTTTTGCAGTTGGTATTCTTGGAATTAGATGTTTTTCACTTATGTTTCCATCAATACCAAAGGGGAAGATTATTGGAAGCATGAATTTTAATGATATTCCTATGGGAGAGTATTGTAGAAAAATGATTAGATCATTATCATGATGATATGTTATATTCATAACTGTGTTTATCATTGATGTCAGCATAGCAATTTTCTATGGTATTTGACAGAAGAACAACAAAAAGATCAAGTTGGTACAAGTAGATCATTGAGTACTTTCAATAGTGAGGTTAAAGGGAGATTATACTATGTGTCTAGTATACATGTAGCTAACTTTGAAATAATAAGACATTAAGTTTGGAAGAAGTTATGCAAGTTTGGGTGAAGACTATTCTAAGATAGAGTTTATAGATGCATGTTCTGGTAAACATGTTATATCTCTTAGCGGACTTGTTATTGTAAGAAGCCAAAGTTAAAGATGTGAAGAAAAATTGGCGACAACATGGCTAAGATCTCTCATTTATAATGTTACATGTATGGAAAGTTATTTAAGTTACAATGGGAAATATTAATGTTATTGCTCAATGTAACATGTTCTTGGTTAATTGAGAAGGTGTAACAACTAACTCAAGGAATTTTTTTATGGATTTAGTATAAATGAATGACATTTTCCTTTATCATGCATGATGGATGCAAGAATTTTATTGTAAGAAACACAAAGAGTAGAATGTGAAGATAAGAAGAGAAGAGCGAAGGTGAAGGAAACTTTGTTTCCAAGGTATTATTGTGTGACCTAAAGTTGGATACTTGGATTTGATATTTGTGACCTGGTCTACAAGGTCTAATAGTGATTGGTCCAGTTGACATGATAGAGGAAAGAAGCTAAAGTACAATACATATAATTATTCTAAAATGAGTAGTTGAGAGATTAGTTGGATATTGAGTTTAGTGGTCTTTGTCCAAAAGCTATTTGGACATTGGGTCTTTCCATCTTGTATAACTCTTAATAGGGTTGGCACAACTCCTAGTAGAGTTGGAATATTCTAACAAGGATTCAAAGTCTCCTAACAGGGACACATATGTACTAAATCTTGTAATAAACTCGTAATAGGGTCCATCCTATAACAAGGAATATTTATATTAGTATATCATTTTGTGGACATCACTTCCACTAGGGTTTTCCCTAGTTAACATATCTGGTGTAATTTTCTATGTACATCTTGTTATGGTTTTTTTTTTACTAGGTTGAATGGATAAGGTTGTTTAAGGTTGGAAATGTTTTAATTATTGGATAATTGATTCACCTCCCCACCTCTCAGTTATCTTGGTGGACTATTGTTTCTAACAAGGAGATCATACATATTTTTTATTAGGAAGTGAGCTCTTTCTTCTTGGGTTGTTAAACATTTTGTCATAGTTTCCATGGGGTGAACCCACAATAGTGGGTTAGACTTGTTTGGAGGAAGAATTTCCTCTAAAATCATGTAACAAACAATTTTCCTTTTCCTAGTTTTGATACAATTTTTTATTAAAGTTTCCATAGAAACTATATAGTTTCTATCAAAACAAACAATTCTTCATGTTTCGATAGAAATTTTTTGCCCCGTGTAGTTTCTATCAAAACTACCAAGCCTAGACGAGGTTTGTTAAACCTAGTCTTGGGCTTGGTAGTTTCTATCAAAACTAGTTATTAAAGTTTCGATCAAAACTATAAAAAAAAATGGAAAGGGAAAATATTGTCACTATGACCCCATATGTCATTTTTGTTAGTGAAGCTATAGTTTTGATCAAAACCATAGAGAACAGCATCCGAAACAATTAGACTTTGAAAAGGGTATGATTTTATGGTCTTTTTACCCATTTAAAATGATTTTAGTTGAATTTTATATGTTTTTAATTTAATTTTATATATGTTTTTTTGTATATATATCATGTATGTATTTATATATTATTAATCTCATTTTGGTTTTGACAAGGTAGTGACAAAATACATAAGTCATTACTTAATAGAACTAAATGGATGCTGAGTAAGTAGGGTATGTTGAGTAGGTAGGGTATGTTGAGTAATATATAGAGTTAGTGTTAGGCACTAGTGTGCCAAGTAGATGGTATGTTTCAAGTCACTCAAGTGCCAAGCAAGTCATATATGCTGAGTGATTCAGATGTTGAGTAAATAGTGGATGCTGAGTCATTCAGGAGCTAAGTGGAAACATTAAGAATATAGTGAATGTTGAGCATTAGAGCTTTTAAGTTCTGAGTAAATAGTTTTTAGCATAGTCCTTTGTAATCTCACAAAATCCTATGTAAACCATTTTTGGGTTGATTGATTGTTTTTGAATTCTAGAAGATATATATGAAGGTATATTGAGAATCACTATGCAGTACATGAAAATAATCAAATAAAGGGATACTAAGTGGTAAAATGGATGAATCATAGTCATTGATTCCTACCTAACCCAATCTCACCTATGTCTTCTTAAGGAGAGAAAAATTTAAAGTGTTTGTGTGTGCGTATGAGAGGAGAAGGACAAATGCTAAGTACAGAGAGAGAATTCATGGTGACTATGGATTTTATGGAAGTGATATGAATTGTAGAATGAGTTAGAGGGAACAAAGTAGATCAATTAAGGGATAGAGGAGACATATCTAATTAGGAGGATAAAGGGTATGAGATATGAATTGTATAATGATTTAGAGGGAACAAAGTAGATCAATTAAGGGGTAGAGGAGACATATCTATTTAGGAGGATCAAGGGTATGCTTGGAAAGAGGAGATGTAATATCTAGTAGCAGAGTGCTAACCAAAGGATCTTGGTGCTGAATCATTTTAATAGGTGATACAGAGAAAATCTCTTAATAGAGTAGTCTTAACAAGATTTTGCTAATTCTTTAACAAGGTGCCTACTTTATTTTAAGCTAGAGTATTGTAGCAAGGAACACTTTTAGCAGGGTGTTGAAATCCTTTAACAGGGTAAGATTTAATAGTCTTTGTATGCCTTTAATAGGATAGACCTTTCACAAGGTAGATCATAGTTTATACTCAAACAATTGTAACCTTAATTGGATACACTTGACAACTGTAGTAGTGAAGATTTATGGGTGTCATCCCCAACCTAGTTTGACCTTCTCATTAGAGGGTTTCTAGGTAACAAATTTATTGTGTTATGTGCTATTTGTTTCATGCTATGGATGAAAATGTGTAGTTAGCTACTTCAGTTTACATGCTAAATTATGAGATGGATGTGTGGTGAATATTATATGGTTAAATTTTTGAAGTATTAATTCACGATCCTCTTCCCCCCCTCCTAGAGTTTACTTTTTCATTTTTATTTCCAAAAATTGGTATTAGAGACTTGTTTTTTGGAAAGGAAATCTTTACATCTTTGACAAAAGATCTTGAAGATGGAAGTATACAAGTTGGTAAATACTATTGAGAACTAGAAAATTAAAAAATAGCTTTCCCTACACCAACTTATGGAAGCAAGAGATGAACTATATCATTCATTACGGTGAAGGAAAGAGATAGCTTCTAAGAAAAATGACACACATTACCAAGATAAAGACACTACTAAATTATTTGCTAATGGAAACTTAAGTGAGTGTGATGCAATAATGTATATCTAATGGAAAGGAATGTTGTCCTAACTAAAGAGGTTAGAAATATTAAGCTAGATCAATAAGTCCAATCTATATTGTTGTGTGAGGTGACCAACAAGAAAAAGAAAGCTATTGAAGACAAAGTCATGATTGAAGATGATAAAAGAACACTTACCAATAGATAGGAAGAGAAGACATCATATGTACAAAGGATTTCTCACATGCAATTGTATACAATGAATCAATTTATGATTGTAAATCATTAATTATATGGTAAGGACATTGAGATAACAACCCAAAAGTTATAGAATGAATAATTGAGGAATGAACTAAGAAAAGAAAAGGATTTTTTCTGAAAGTTTCAACAAACCTAGTGAAGCCATCAAATACTTTGAGAGACCGACGAGATCTCCTAGACACAACAATAATACTTCTAGAAGAGGACATGCTAGTACTATGGAAGGAGAATTATCTAAAAGTGGTGAACAAAGAAACAAAAAAGGTAAGAACTACAAACCTTCTTGTCATAATTGTGGAAAGTTAGGTCATATAGAAAATCTTTGTAGGAGTAACAATAAAAATCAAAAACCTAACTAGAAATTCAAGGCTTACTATCATGAGTGCAACAAGCAAGGACATCAGGCACATGAATGTAGGACCAAGACCTTAACCACACAAATATTTGAATGATATTGCAACAATTGTTAGAAGTATGGACACAAATTATATGAATACAAATCTAATGATAAGTGGACATCAAACAAGTAGACAAAGGTACAAAAAAATGGAAAATCGTACAAGTGGGATTACAACACAATGTATAGTTGTCATGATTATCAAGAATATGGATATGTTCTTGAGAATTACATTAGAACACATGTCAGAGGAAACTACAAAAGTTGGTTGAGCTAGACTATGTGCTTTAGCTATTTGAAGATTGGTCGTATTAGCATTAATTATTCAACTAGATCACTGATGTGGAGTAATGCAAACAATAAAGGAAAAGAAAAGGTCAATATTGAGAAGGTCAAAGTGAAAATGAAAAAAAAAATGGAACTAGAAGGAAGATTAAGGCACATCAAGTTTAGATGAGGTCACTTCATCTAATGGATCATGAGACAACATCACCCCCAACTAAAAAAACAAAAGGTATGTGTGGGACTGATATCTCAAAGTTATTTCACACATCAGTTCCAAGAATTTGAGTTGTGAAAAGATTATATGTGCATGCATTAAGATGTAATGTATTGGTTATAACTTGGAATAAATCTATATTTTTGTTACTTTTCATGTTGTTGTCGAGCATGAAAGGTTGCATAGTTGTTGCCAAGTGATGGAATTATGTTAGTAGTGGCAAAGCTTGCTATGTTTTATGAGCATAGTAGAAATCATGTATAAGGTAAGTGAGTGGGAAATCCTATGATAGTTGAGCTTACAACTATATAAGCATTATGCATTTATTGTCAAATATCAATGGTTATATAGTCAATTTTTGACTCATTTGCAATCATTAGAGATTGAAGAGAGCACAAAGAGAAAAAGGGAAACTAATGAGAAATATTCAAGTGTTTGTGAACTAGACTCAGATGCTACTTGTTAGATTTGAAAGATATTTCACTAGTGCCAAGTTATGTTGTTTGAATTTTTGCATACCCTAGTTACATAAAATGGTGTCTAGCTCTTCTAGGAATGTAGGGAGGGAAGAAAAAGAAGTTTTTAATGTGAAATAAATTAGTAATGAAGTTAGGCAATCACCCTTCTAAGTTATTCCTAAGATATACTATAAGGGAGACCAGTCTAGTGCACTATTGATGATACCATCAAATTTTTTAATGATACAAGATATTAGATGTTGCTACACTGGAAAGATGAGAGATGTTAGAGACATGGAAATTAGAGATGCATACAACCAACTATTTAATAATGGAGCTTTGAGGGAAGAGTACAATATTATTGAACATAAAGGGTTAACTCATGCCTTAGATTTTCCCCCATGTTTTTAACAATGATTGGATATAGATTGTTTTGAGTTGTATTCATTAAAATTTCATTTGGTTGGAAAATGGACCCATTATGATCACCAAAATGATCATCCACTAAGTATCAAGGTATCCAATCCTAGAAAGACCTAAAACTACGTGGAGTGATGCAAGGGAGACAAATGAGAGAAGTATAGGGGTAGTATGGAATAAGAGAGGGATGTCCATAGAAATAATTTTAGATCCCCTAATTGAATTTGCAGTGAGAGTAATCTCACAAATTTTTCCAATTGAGCATAGTGAATAGTGTATCTTGCATGGCTATGGATTTGGGATAGAAAATAGTGAAGAAAGATCAGACTTATGACCTTGTCAAGTTGCAACTTCATTTGTTATCAAAAAAATTGGAGGCCATAAGAAAATCAAAGAGTGCATGTAATGCAAATTTGGTTCCCTACTTGTTTGCATGTTCTTATGTGTGCAAGACATTGTCCCAACATTTGGTCAAATAGTGTGGAAGATCAATAGGGTAGTGACATTACAAATTACAGATCTAATTGAATACCTTGGAGACAATTTTGAAATAGTAATGACAAGGTACTTTGAAGACTTAACGAAGTCTATGAAAAAAATGCTAAGGATTCTTGTATCACTAGTTGGACAATACTACAATGATGTTTTCTTTCTAGTTAATGCAAATTACACATATGTGCAAGAAACCATACCTAAGGTGAGATGGCTAAAGACCTTGCCTTATGAAGTCAGTGTAGATGAGGCATCTATTGCTATTATAACTTTACTAGAAGAGGAATTTGATAATAGTGCCACCTCAATTGGAAACCATGAGGAAGTTAAATCAAGAATCACAATTAATTTGAAGATAGCTATTATGATAAGAATGAAAAACAAGCTTGTGAAGAAGCTTAAGGAGAGATTTAGTGAAGGGGGAGAGGAAGAAGAAGAAGAAGATGAAAATGATAAGAAGAACATCAAGATGAAGCCCCATTGGCACTCACTCTAGGCCAAGGAGAAGATCAATAAGATAATATTGAAGGTGTTGAGGAAGAAGAAGCTGAGGAAGAACCTAAGTCAACTAAAAAGAAGAAGAGGAAAGAAAAGGAGCTCGAAGTGGAGAGACCTGAGAAGAATCTTGTGAAACTTTAACAACATAAGATAGTAGTACCTATTAGTAGGTCTAGCACAAGGGTATCAACCAAGAAAGTAAAGGAAGTAGATAAATCAAAAGTAAAGAGGACTATTACCTTAGTGGACCCAAGCTAGCCTACAAAGAAGACTTATCCAAGGAGAAAATACACTCTAGTAGTTGAGTCAGATGAGGAGAGTATGGAATCAAATTCCATAAGTCAATTTTAGGTAGTAAGAAACATTACCTCATTAGATATAGACAACTTGTGTGAAAATGTTAAGAATAATGCAGATTTGTCTAGTTTTCTACTTGTTGTATTTGATATGTTAGTAAATATTGATCTGAATAAGGTGGAAGAAGAAATATATGAAATGATGGCTGCATTTAAAACCATGCCTATAGTGATTGCCAACTCATTACCAAAGATTCTTTATGATTGAATTGAGCAAAAGTAGCATAATAGTTTGACAATAGAAAGATAGATTAGGGAGATTATACCTACTAGAGTAATGTTTTCTTTGGACAAGGAAAAAAATGACAAAAGCCACAAATAAATTCAAGGGGAAATTTCCCCCCAAATATATAGCCTTTAACATTTTGAAAAATAACATTAAAGAGGATATCAAATATAACACCTAAAGATGGAAAGTCATCTATGGGTTGACAATAAAAAAGCCAACTAATCAAGTTCCTAAGGAAGCTGGAGATAAAAATGATAAGGACAAGAAGTCCAAGTCAAGGATGGTCATGTTGGAGGTATTGAAACAAAAGAAGTAGCAAAGGTCATAAATAATGATGAGCAATAAGATGATTAGAATGTACAAGAGGTACAAGTGTTGAGTTCTAGTTCTCCACTTGTACACCAAATGAGTCACCCGAACTCAATACAAATTAACGTAGGCCTCAGTATGAATAACTAGGGTGAAAGGCTTGCCCAACTATCCAAACTGCCTTGCAAGAGTTAACACAATAGAAGAAAACACAAGGAATAGAAGACAAAGGAGGAGGAAGAATGAAATAATTTTATTGATTCATCAAAACATTTTCATACATGCCCAGCTATAAGGCCTTCTGGGTTATGGCCAATTACAAATCATAAACTTCCAATTCTAGATCTAACCTCTAGCTTCTCTCTGCTATTACTTACTTCCTCCCCTTTCCAAAAACCTAACCTAAGACTTCCTTAAATACTTTCCAAAATGTCTTACAAAAGATTCTAGAACCTAGAAAAGCCAAAAGTCAGCCCATAATAGATATTAACTACTTATACCAAAATTAAATGCAATCCAAGTCAGCCCAAACTAGAACTAGACCACTTGGAACCCACACTGGATAACTCGGCATCAACTACGAATTGGCACTCGACATCAACTTGCAACTTAGCATCAACTGAAACTCGACATCAGCTAGCACTTGACATCAACTGGAAACTTGACATCAACTAGCACTCGACATCAGCTAGCACTTGGCATCAACCAAAAACTCGACATCAAATGGCACTTGACATTAGCTAGCACTCGGCATCGTCTGCCAACTCAGCATCAACTGGCACTCAACATTAGCTAGCACTTGACATCAATTAGAAACTCAGCATCAACTGGCACTTGACATTAGCTAGCACTCGACATCAATTAGAAACTCAGCATCAACTACCACTCAGCATTAGCTAGCACTTGGCATCAACTGGTAGACGGGACAAAAAGTGTAGGATTATAAGGAAAGCCAAGATGCTCCTACATTAGATAATTAGGGTTTGATAAAAATGATTCTCTTGAATCAGGCAAGTGTCACAACCTTAGTTGAATCCATCTTAGATTGAGACATCCATATAGCATCTTCAATAGGTCTATTCTTCCACTTCACCAAATACTCATAGTAATCTTTTCCTCTTGTACTCTTACCAATTCTCTGATCCAAAATCTTTTCAACATCTTGAATTTTCTTCTTAGGGTAATCATCAAGTATAGAAACTTCATCATCTGACTCATGATATCTATATAAATTAGCAACATTGAATATAGGAGATATATCCATGTCATTAGGTAACTCAACTTCATAAGCATTACCACTATCAAACTTCTTCAAGGTCTTACAAGGTCCAAATTTCTTAATCTATAGCTTACTGTATGTTCTGATAGGAAATCTTCCTTTCTTAAAATGAACCATCACCTCATCGCCAAATTGAAAATCATGATGTCTTCTAGACTGGTCAGCATTCTCCTTATACTTCTGATTACTTTATTCCAACTTCAACTTCACTTCGTTATTGCAAAGACTCCATAAATTCAAAAAATTCTTCTCCTGGAGTGTTTCTATTTTCTTCACCAGCAACATCTCTCAAATTTGATATACCTCTAGGATGCATTCCAATAACAATCTCAAAAGGTGTCTTCCCTATACTTCTATTCATAGAATTATTGTATGTAAACTTAGCTTGTGCTAATACCATCTCCCAATTACTTTTTTTTTCTCCAACTAAACATCTCAGCAAATTACCCAAGCTTCTATTCACAATCTCTATTTGACCATCTATTTGTGGGTGGAATGTAGAACTAAACTTCAATTCAGTACCCATCTTCTTCCACAAAGTCTTCCCAAAATAACCAACAAACTTACTATCTCTATCTAAAAGAATACTTCTTGGTAATCCATGCAATCTCACAATCTCTTTAAAGAAAAGTTCAACAACATGCTCAACATCTGATGTCTTCTTACATGGTATGAAATAAGCCATCTTAGAAAAAATTTCCACTACAACAAATATAGAATCATACCCCTTCACTGACTTAGGCAATCCAAGAACAAAATCCATACTGATGTTAGTCCAAGGTTTCTTAGGAATAGTAATAGGTGTATAAAAACTAGTATTTTGACTCACTCCCTTTGCAACTTGACAAACTCCACAACTCTTTACAAATTTCTAAACATCCTTGTATATTTGAGGCCAATAATACTTCTCTTTCAACAAACTCAATGTCTTATCAATTCCAAAATGTCCATCCAATCCTCCACTATTCTTTTCCTTAATCAAATTCAACCTCATAGAATTTCTAGGGGTACATAGCTCAATACCTTTGGAAAACATACCTTCTTGAATGAAATATTCATCATACTTACTTATGTGATCTGTTAGATTTGGTGCTTTGCACTCTCTCCACACCTTAGAAAAATCAGGATCAACATCATACAACTCTTTCATTTCATCAAAACCAAGAACTTCAACCTTCATTTCAATCAACAAAGAATGTCTTCTACTCAATGCATTAGCAACTCTATTAGTAACTCCACTCTTATGCTTAATCACAAATGTAAAACTCTAAAAGTACTCAACCCACTTCATATGTCTTTGATTCAATTTATGTTGACTTCCCAAGTATTGTAAAGCTTTATTATTAATATATAGCACAAACTCCTTAGGCATCGAATAATGTCTTCACTTCTTTAATGCTTGAACAATAGCATAAAACTCTTGATCATACACAAAATATTTCCTTTTAGCATCATTGAAATTTTCACTAAAGAAATCAATAGGCTTATCTTCTTGACTTAATATAGCTCCTATTGCATTACCACTTGCATCACATTCAACTTGAAATACTTTGTTGAAATTAGACAAAGCCAATACAGGCAATTCAACAACCTTTTGTTTCAAAGTCTCAAAACTCTTATCAGCTCCATGTGTTCACTTTGATTCCTTTTTATCTCCCCTCATTATCTTAGTCATAGCATTATATACAACGCTAAAATTATTTATAAACTTTCTATAAAAACTAGCCAAACGATGAAATGATCTTACCTCACCCACATTCTCAGGTGTAGGCCACTACAAAATTGATTTAACCTTCTCAGGATCCATCTTCAATCCATCAGCTGAAATCAAAAAATCCTAGGTACATAATCTCTTCTTGCATAAAAGAACACTTTTTTAGATTAATTAGCAACTTTTCCTCTTTCAACCTCTACAATACTTGTCTAATATGCTCAAGATGTTCTTCCTTAGTCTTGCTAAATATCAGAATATCATCCAAATAAATAACTAAAAACTTACCTAAGAATCTTTTTAGAACTTCATTCATCAACCTCATGAAAGTACTAGGTGCATTAATCAAACGAAAAGGCATAACCAACCATTCATACAAACCATCTTTTGTCTTGAAAGTAGTCTTCCATTCATCACCTTTTTTTATTCTAATCTGATGATAGCCACTCTTCAAATCAATCCCGGTAAAATACTTTGCTCCACTCAAAAAATCCATTATGTCATCCATCCTTGGCATAGGAAACCTATATTTCAGAGTTATCTTGTTCATGGCTTTGGAATCAATACACATTCTCCATTCTCAATTCTTTTTGGGTGCTAATATAGTAGGTACAGCACATGGACTCAAGCTTTCTCTAATCAAATATTTCTACAACAACTCATGCACTTGTCTATTAAGTTCTTCATTCTCTGCAAGTGTCAATCTATATGGTGCTTTGTTTGGAAAACTAGCTCCAGGAATCAGATCCATACAATGACTTATACTTCTTATAGGAGGTAAACCATCTGGGATATCATCAGCAATAATGTCTTTATACTCCTTTAGTAACTCCTCAATTTCTTTTGGCACTCAGCTATCACTATCTACTATCACTCAATCATTAATAGCTTTTGTTTCTTGGCCATTACTACCAACACTCAGTCCTCTAGGAACTATGGCAAAACAAACTTGATTCCTTTTTATTTTCTTTTCAAACTGTTTCCCATTAACTATGCAAGTTTTTACAGTAGTATAATTAACCTCATCTGGACTTTCAATCAAACGCAACAATGTTTGCTTCTTCCCATTTACCCAAAGTGTATATTGATTTAATCTTCCATCATGTACAACATATCTATCATATTGCCAAGGTTTACCCAACAAAATATGACAACAATCCATGGGCATAATATCACACAAAACTTCATCAAAGTAATGTCCAATTTTGAACTTCACAACGCATTTCTCACTTACCAATATCTTATGCTCATCTTTGATCATGAAACATGATAGGGTTTGGGATGTTTCAACCTCTACAACTATGACTTTGTAACTAGCTCCTCTGATGTCAAATTTGTAGAACTTCCACTATCAATGATCACTTTGCAGCATTTTCCAGCCATCTTACATCTTGTCTTGAATAGACTTCTCCTTAAAATAGGTTCCTCATCACTTCCTTTATTACATAAGATTCTTCTCACCATTAGATCTTCTCCAGCCTTAGGTCCACTTGGTTAACCTTCATAATCTTCTTGAATCATAGCATTTATGTTACCTTGCCTAATTTTAGAGGATCTACACTCAAAAGACCTATGCCCTTCTTTGCCAGATCTAAAACAATTACCATGAAATCCACCTCTAGAATAAGAATTACCTCTTCCTTGGTAAGAACTAGTGCCTCCTCAGTAAGAATTACCACTTTTCCATTCGATCTTTCCTTTGTCATCATTCTTCCATTTAGATTTGTCTTTATCCTACACAAGACTATCAAATCTACCACTTTCTCCATAAGATCTACCTTTGCCTCTTTGGAATATACCACCTCTACCTCTTTTTCTTTGTTCATGCTTCTTTGTCAAGACTTCCTTAACCTTCCAGGCATACTGGTATGCTTCTTCCACACTTTCCAACTTTACAAAACTTATTTCATCTTGAATATCAAATATCAATCCATTAATGCACCTTGCAATTTTCTCAACATCATCATCCACATGTCCACATCTGATTTCCAATCTATAGAATTCCTCGGTATGCTCTTTCATAGTCATGTCCTTTTGTTTCAAATTTTGCATCTTTCTCACTAGGCTAACTTGGTAATCAGAAAGAAGGAATTTTTTCTTTACCTTGTTCACCATCTTCACCCAAGTTTTGATCCTCTCCTTTCCTCTACTTTGTCTATTAGTTTTCAAGTACTCCCACCATAGTGATGCATGACCTTTTAGCCTAGTGACTGCAATCTTCACCTTTCTAATATTAGGAGTGTTTTCATACTCAATTAACTTCTCCATATGAGAGATCCAATCCAACATAGCATTGGTATCCATTTTTCCATCATAAGGAACAACTTCTACAGTAGGTTTTGAATTTTCCCTAGACAACACTCAAAAAAATCTTTCCTCATCTGGATCTTCTTCAGGTTTTGGATTATGGTTTGGTGCTACTACTTCATCATCACTTACATCATCAAGATGTGCTCCTTTTCTGTGAGCTATCTCCACAACATCTAATTTGGCTACAATTTGTCTTAACTGATCTAATATAGCATCATCAACATTTCTTCTACCATGAACCATCTTTACAAATTAGGTTCCTGCAAGATCGTAACCCTTTGCAAGTTATAGGTCAAATCTATAGATCTTCCACCCTACAACCAAATCCAAATCAGCGTTCTAAATGATCTAATCTCCACAAGAATGAACCTCAAGCTCTGATATTGACTAACGTAGGCCTTAGGATGAATAACTAGGGCCAAAGGCTCACCCAGCTATCCAAACCACCCTACAAGAGTTAACACAATGGAAGAAAACACAAGGAACAATGGCCAAAGGAGGAAGAAGAGTGAAATAATTTTATTGATTCATCAAAACATCTTCATACATGCCCAGTTGTAAGGCCTTCTGGGTTACGGCCAGTTATAAATCATAAACTTCGAATTCGAGATCTAACCTCTAGCTTCTCTCTGCTATTACTTACTTCCTCCCCTTTCCTAAAACCTAACCTAAGACTTCCTTGAATAATTGCCAAAATGGCTTACAAAAGATTCTAGAACCTAAAAAAGCCAAAAGTTGGCCCATAAAAGATATTAACTACCTATACCAAAATTAAATGCAAGCCAAGTCAGCCCAAACTAGAACCAGACAACTCGGCACCCACACTAGATAACTTGGCATCAACTAGAGACTGGCACCTGACATCAATTGGCAACTTGGCATCAATTGACACTCAGTATCAGCTAGTACTTGACATCAACTGGCAACCCATCATCAGTTAGCACTCGGCATCAGCTGGCAACTTGGCATCAACTGGCACTCAACATCAGCTAGCACTTGGCATCAAATAGAAACTTGGCATCAATAGGCACTTGGCATTAGCTAGCACTTGGCATCAACTAGCAACTCGACATCAACTAGCACTCGGTATTAGCTAGCACTCAACATCAATTGGCAACTCGACATCAACTTGCACTGAACATCAGCTAGCACTCGGCATCAACTAGCAGATAGAACAAAAAGTGAAGGATTACAAAGAAACCTAGGACACTCTTGCTTCAAAAATTAAGGATCTTCCTAACAATTCTACTCAGAACATCAATCACTTAATAGAGGAGGACATGAAGAAAGCTTTTATTGAATCCAACACAACAACTAAATTATATAGCCATCTAATTTTGGTGAGAGTAGATGAGATTGAGAAGGTAGAATTGGCATTTGTAAGGGAGAAATCAAAAGAAAGATTTAATATGCTCCCTCAATCTACAAAAGTCAAAGACCACAAAAGTGTCACATTTGACACACAAATTGCAATGCCCATTGTGGTATACCAGGAGAAGAATGCAATGGTGCTAGATATTGGCATATTAGTGCCAAATCCTTCAATGAAACAAGTATAAAACTATTGAGAATGATGCGATAGAAGTCCACATAGGCTAGGAAGCCATTCCTACACCTATCTCACAAATGTAAGATGAAGATGACAACAAAGAGAAGGAGAAGGATAGGTCTGAAGAGTTAGTTTTGACTACTAAGATAGAAGAACAAATTTCTATAGAGACCTTGGTTACCCTACCAATTTTTCTACCATCTTCTACTAGTCAAACTCTAAATTGGCTTAGTACATATGCTACACCTTTACAAATATAAAGGCCTCGTCCTAGTACATCTAGGTATGTTGAAGATACATATTATGGAGATGTAATCCTAGATGAAGTGATTGAACTACCAAAGTTTGATCTTGGAACAATCATCCTAGGGAAATGAACATTCTACAGGAAGTTCTTCACAAGAAGAAATAACGAGATTTGGTTAGATGAGAGCATAAATAGAAGCAAGTGCTTCATGATATTAAAGAGATATGTCTTGAGGCATTGAGTCTTCTAGAGTTGAGTGAGGAGAAATCAATCATTCAGAAACTAATCAATGTAGTTGTTGAGATCAAGAATGAAGACATAGATTACAATGTTAAACTTATAGAATGGTCTAAAAAGAAGTTTCACTCTAAAGTTCTTGAAAATATTTCTAGTGCTATTGCACTAAGATAGGTTGACTTAGCAACCAAAATGGAGGATGTGAAAAAGGTGTTGGAGAATATTTTTTCTCTTTACACAAAGCTTTGTGATATGAATTTATTCACACAAGAATTACAAAGGGCTATTGACTAGCTACAAGGAGATATACAACTTACAAGTTCAACATTGAAACTATCTCTTGGTCAGAGCCAAACTCATTTTTAGAGACTACTATATACTCTAGGTAAGCTAGCCTAGCTACAAACACAAGATGAAAACATAAGGGCTACCTTGATTCATATCCAATCTATGTTAGCCCCACACATGGAAGTATTGTATAAGGAACTATCCTTTTCTGAAACATTGATGAAGAAAGATAATCAACTTTCAACACATGATGGCCTAGTTGACCTTGTTGTGTAGCTAGATGTTCAATATCAATCTCTAGAGGTAGCATGCAATAACTAGGATGCAACATTAAGAATAATCATGGAGGTCCACAATATTTTTTTTGGATAAACATACTATCAATATACCACCCAAATGACATAAGTGTCAAAAAGGGGAATTATAATTTTTTTGTAATAAAGGGGAAATGAGAATAGAATGAGAAAGCAGATTTCCAAATGATTAGTATAGTTTTGAGTCAAGGGGAGTATTCATGCATAAATAGGGAATTTAACACAAGATCACACACTTACTGAATAGGAGTACAAAATTCAGTTATAGAAAGGAAATATCAACTCATGGGGAGTTATGAAATTTTGGTAATAATGTATGACATCTATGTCATTATTTTTGCAATTTTTTAAAAAATTTATGAGAGCCAAGTAATGTATATAGATTATTAAAGTTATTCTCATAGTTAGATTGTATATGCATGAAAAAAAAAGTTTCCACTCATGTCAAAGGGGGAGATTGTTGATCCCATTTTTTGTTTGACAAGCCAGTGATAAAATCCTCAAGTCATTACTTTACATAACTAAGTGTGTGACAAGTAAGTAGTATATGCTGAGAAACATATAGAGTTAGTGCCAAGCACCAATATGTGCCAAGTCACTCATGTGTTGAGCATCGGAGCTTTTAAGTGCAGAGTAAATAGTTTTTGGCATAGTTGTTTGTAATGGCACAAACTCCTATGTAAACCAATTTTGGGCTGACTTAAGAATTATTTTAAGATTCTTAAAGATATATACAAAGGTATATTGATAATCCCTATGTAGTGCATGCAACCAATCAGATAAAGGGATGTATTAAGCCATAAAATGGATGAATCATAGTCATTGATTCCTACCTACCCCAAGCTCGCCTAAGCCTACTTAAGAAGGGAAAACCCTGAAGTGTTTATGTGCACATATGAGAGAAGGAAGAATGCTAAGTATAGAGAGAGAGCACTCATGGTGCTTATGGAGTTTATGGCAAAGATATGAATTGCATAATCAGTTACAAAGAACATAACATAGCAATTAAAGGGCACAAGAGACATATCTGATTAGGAGGATCAAGGATCTACTTGGAAAGAGAAGATCTAATATATATCAGCAAAGTGCTAATCGAAGGGTCATGGTGCTAAATCATTTTAATAGGTGATACAAACAAAATCTCTTAGCAAAGTAGTCATAATAGAATTTTGTAAATTCTTTAACAAGGTGCTTACTTTATTGTAAGTTAACATCCTCTAATAAGGAAGACTTTTAGTATGGTGTTGAAATCCTTTTAAAATGTAAGAATTAAGACAATTTGTAAGCCTTTAATAGGACAAACCTTTCATAGGGTAGATCATGGTTTATGATCAAACAATTGTAACTCTAATTTGATACACTTTACAACTGTAGTAGTGAAGTTTTGTGGGTGTCATCCTCACCCTAGTTGTACCTTCTCATTGTAGGGTTTATGGGTAAAAATTTATTGTGTTATGTGCTATTTTTTTCAAGCTATGGATGAACATGTGCAATTAGCTATTTCCATTTACATGCTAAATATATCATTTATGTATGTATATATATCATGTATATATGTATATATACACACACACACACATATATTTATATATACACATACATATATATATATATATGTATATATATATGTATATATATATGTATATATGTATATATATATATATGTGTGTGTGTGTGTGTGTGTGTGTGTGTATGAGCAATGTTAGTATGCTAATAGAAACCAAATTTAAATAAAGCTTCTACAAACTAAACAAAATTCATAAACTTCAAGATAGACTAAGATGAGCTCTCAATTGAGAATATGAGCCATTAATGGACTCTCTCAATAAGAAGCTCTCTTGTTGAGTAGCTTTATCTAAATGGATAGGATGTATGCTCAATATGCTTCTAAAGGCTTCAATGGATGAGTGTGGATTTTTGGTGTGGATAGATGGCTTTAGTATGGATTTGGCTCTCAAAATAGCATTATAACTTTACTTCATGGATTGTGTTATTTTGCAAAGGGGAAGGATACAATTTATAGGCAAGAGGCTTGAGGGATTGAGGGCTAAGATGCAAGGATAGGAAAAAGCTCATGGAGGGCTCAGATTGCATGAGAAGAGAGCACATGGATTGTGCTTCCTTATAGCCAATCAAAGAGTGACACATGTCACATTGTGAGAGGATGGAGGAAAGGGGAAGGATGAGTCAACAAAGGAGGCTCAAGGGATAAAATCTTCATAAAGACCCTCATAATGACTTGTAAGAGCAATAAAAGGGCTTGGAAGAGTCATTTATGACCTAGTGGACTTCATAAAGTTTTATGGTTGAGATATTTTGAGAGTGATGAGAGAAAATTCGACTTGGACTTGATTAGGAAGGTTTTAAGCTTGCTTAGGCTTGTGCAAATGATTAGAGGATGGATTAGGATGGTTTAGGATTAGCTTAGGGATAGGCAAGTGGATGGCATTTAATGAGGGTGGGTGAAGGAGGAGATATTTGTTAACTTTGGCTTGGGTTAGTAATTCTTAACCCATGTTTAGGGAATGTGACAAGGTTAGGAGGGGATTAGGATTAGGTTTAAAGACATCTTCTAGAAGAGTCTATACTTTGGATGAGGATAAAGACTTTCTAGAATAGTCTAGAATTTCCTAGGATAAGGATGAAGACTTTCTAGAAGAGTCTAGAACTTCTTAGGATGAGGATAAATTAGATTTTTAGGAAATAAATAAAGTTTTATTTATTTCAAGGGTTTGGGTTGAGGAGATATTTATTAAAACTTTTTTAATAAACATGAGGATTAATATTTAATCTTAATTAAATATTTTGAGTTGGGATTAGGGGTAGGAAATAATGGGATTAGCCTTTAATTAAAATTAAAGAAGGATTAGAAGATTTTGGAAGAGGTTAGTGGTCTTAAAGAAATTGGCCAAGTTTTGGGCAAAAAATAATTTTTTTATTTATTTTGGGTTTTTTGGTCAATTTATTAATTAAATAATTAATAAATAAGTAAATAATGTTTAAATAAGATTTAAACATTTTTGGAAGGGATTTCTTAATTAAATATTTTTAATTAAGATAAAGGGATTTAATGGCATAAAAATTAATTAATTAATTAATTAATTATTAAATGATGATGTCATCAGGACTTTTTCAGAAAATAAAAATACTTTATTTTCTAAAGGTTTTTAGGTGTCTACAATATGTATATGCAAATGTGTATATGTGTATATGCAGATGTGTGTATACACACACACAAACACACACAGACACACACACACACACACATATATATATGTTATATACATATCATGTACATGTATATATGTATATGTATATATACATATATATACATACATACATACATTTGTGTGTGTGTATGCATACATGCACATACATATGTACATGTATATGTGTATATATGCATATATATTTATGTATACATACATATTGTAGATATGTACATACATTTAAATTTTTAATGTACACATGTGAGATTTTAATATATAAAATTTAAGCTCATATACACACATGTGTGTGTGTGTGTGTGTGTTTAAATCTTCACCTTACCCATAATAATAATTTCAATGAACTAACCCTAACATTAGTTCCAACCCTAGGTCATAATATGAACTCTAATATAAACTTCACCTTTGACCTCATTCTAATCTTAAGTCTAATTAAACCTTGACTAAAATCTAATCTAAAAAATAAATATAACCACAATCCTAACCCTAAATTTCATGCAAGACAATGTTAACCCTCATGTACATTTAATCCTAATCTTAACTCTAAACATTATATAAACCCTAGAATTGACCTTGATCCTTACCATAACCATAAAATCTAAATTGCAACCATAATCCTGCTTGGTTAATCTTAGTCATTTAGGCTATACCATAACAATAATTATAACTATTTCTCGAACTTTAGTATGACCCTAAACCTTAAGTTATATCATTAACCCAAAAGTTATCCCTAAAGATAACCATGATGTGAAGACTAACTATAAATTTTTATAGTGATCCTCGCTTTTGAACCTTAAAAAACCCTAAAATAAATCCTAACTAAAATCTTTAATCTATTTACACTAACCTTAAACATAATGCTAAAGATCCCTAAACATTATATTAACCCTTACATTGATCATGATTCTAATGATATAGCTCTAAATCCTAACCACAATCTTAACCCTAAACCTAACCATAACTATAACCATAACATAGACCTTAATTATAATACTAAACCCTAACCCTAATTAAATTAACTTACTAAATATTTAACACTAAATCCTAAACCTAAGATCATAATTCTACTCGTAACACTAGTGTAAGTCTCATGTTGTACTAATATTAATCACTAATGATAACTATAAACATAATAATAACAGTAACCCTAACTCTAACCATAATAGCTTGCTCAACATAGAACACTATATCTAAATACACACTCCTAACTCTAGCTCTAAATTTTTTCCTAACCCTAACATAATCAAAATACAATTATTAAATGCTAATAATGACCCTAAACTGAAACTTAATATTAAACCCTAACCCTAAAATTAACTCGTTAGTCTTATTTAATTTATTCTTTAGGATTTCAATTATCAATGCTTCTATTTTTAGTATAACTTGATCATATATGACATCTCCTGATTCTTAAAGATACCTCTATTTCTTTCTTTTGAAATTTCCCATATGATTATTGCAGGTGAGATAATCCATAATCCTTTAAAAATATTACTGTGATGAAATCTTGGCTAGGCCAAGAGGTGTTTTAAAATTGATTCATGTGAAACCATGGAAAGGTTCATCCTTTTATAAAACCAAGTCCAAATTATGTGGGTGTAATTGTACTATATGACTAGAATCTTCTTCTTCCTCCTTGCATAAGGGATATCTTGATGGTTTTGGATAACCCAAACTTTTGAATTTGTCTACAATAACAATTCTTTTCTGTATAGCTAACCATGAGAAGGTTCTTGCTTTAGGTAGGCATAATGCATGCAATCACATATTGGTTAGTAATAATTTTAAGGTATTCATCTTAAGTCTAGATAAATAATTGTAACCATCTTTAAAATTATGCTCACTAGTCTTTGACACATGCCAAACAAGTTTTTCCTTGAATAAAGCGAGGGTGAATGATATTGAGGCTAGGGTAGATTCTAAAATAAAAAGATCTTCTCTA
This sequence comes from Cupressus sempervirens, assembly GCA_028749045.1. NCBI lineage: Eukaryota > Viridiplantae > Streptophyta > Pinopsida > Cupressales > Cupressaceae > Cupressus > Cupressus sempervirens. Next base: position 829,145,406 of record CM053785.1, on the reverse strand, counting down.
TAAATGTCAAAATTTCCTAGATTTTTCTATATCCATCCTTTAGCTATAGCCACATCTATTGGAGTTAATGAAATCCAAATCCAAAGATGCCCAAGCTCACCTATATGCAAAAACCTATCAAAGGGAAGCCAAGGAAGGAAGAGTGTGGAGCAAGGGAAAAACTCTAAATGGACATGTGAGAGAAGAAGATATGAAAACACAGGAAAATATGTATTTACAATATGCAATATGTCTTGATATGAAATACAATGAGGGAGCTTGAATATAAAGAGCTCCAAGAATCTTCCAGAACAAGCTAGAAGATGCTAGGAGATAAGTGTGACAACTAAGCATACATCCATATTAGGTGGAAAGTCCTCAAACAATGTGAGAGGATAAGTATGACTTAGAGAGAACAAACTACTGTATTTTCAACAACTTATAAAAAACTCCTAGACTACAACTAATAAATAAAATACATTTACCTAAGTAAGCTTAAGCAAATAGAATAAATAATTAGTAAATTAATTATTTACTCTAACACCCCCCTTAAGTGCAACTTAGGGAAATGCCTTAAGCTCACAAAACTAAGAAAATTCAGAATGCAGAATGGGTCCCGAAAATGAGGCCATGTTAGGTACCCATGGACAAATGCAAAAGATTCAACCTCTAAAAATGGGGAAAGAGAGAAAACCATCCCTCAAAAAGAGGTAAGAACCTAGTGAAGGACTGAAGAAGCCTCCAACTAGGGGAATGTCACAAAAAATAGGAACAAGGAGTGATCATGAAGAGCATCACTAAAGCATGAAGAAGCCACAAAAACTCTGCCCTCAAGAAGAAACTACTTATTTGAAGTACCACCAAGGAAGAAGATGGCACGAACCGGGCGTGTCTATATGGTATATGATCCATCTAAATGAAATGCATAGGTAACTAGCCACTGCAATCACCTTGTATATAGGATCAACCACTGAATACATAGGTCACACTATCAAACCATTGAACCATGGAAGCATTAGAATAATAGCATAACCCCCCCTTAATGTAGATGGGGTGAGATGATAGGCAACTAAAAAGGTGGGCCAAAGTCTCCTACAAACGAACCAAGAACGACGAGAGAGGATGAGGTACAGAGACCTATAAAGACACGGTCAAACTGACTCTACATGGGGCTAATGTCATGGAAGGGACACTCACTTGACAAAGGGAGAATGCCGAAAACAACAAAAAACTATCCACCCTATGGTGGCTTAGTAAAATAGTGCATGTACAATTGATTCAAAAACAACATTCATGACCCCCGAAATGCAAGAGTGACACTTTATCTCAGTGTGATACATAAAAGTGCTTGAAAATGATAGCTCCAATGATCAAAACTGAAAAAAAGCTACAAAAAAATATAGTACAATGCAAAACAAAAGAAACCATGCCAGGAAAATGATCCTTGGACATAAAACACTCAAGATATCCATCATATAGAAAAAATGCAAAAAATGTGATACAAAGAGGATGGGCCAAAATCTAAGGAAAAGGACCACATTTTTGAAAAGGTGACAAAACTAGCTTTCCAAAAATATAAAGTTTTCAAAAAATTGACATGGGACGCAAAAGATATGCATGTCAGAGTCAAAAACACAACTTTGGACTTCAACTAAAAAAAAGGCAATAAAATTGCATCAAAACCTAAAAATACTTGCAATAATGTCTGAGTCTCGGAATCAAATTTTTGGTGCTTCTTTTGGATCAGAAAAATACTACTGCATGCTTAAGTTATGGCCCAAAAACCAAAGGTAGGTCAAAAAGGACCTAGGAGAGGTGCAAGGGGCACATGATGCAGTGTTGACATCATGCTGATATCAACATTTTGGAAGCTTAAATTTGACAGCTAAACTGGTGTTACAGCAAAAAAAGATGCCAAGTGGCAAGTCCACGTGGCAAACTGGCTGACATGGTAGGGGCCATGTGGCAAAGTGCCACATGGAAAACTTGCCACATGTCGACTGATGAGTGGTTGAAGAAGTCCACAAACTACTGATGGGGCAAAATATCCCTACTAGTGCTTAATCAATGTAGAGGATGTGTGTTAGTGATCTATGGCTCCACATGGGTACTGATGTGTTAGGAACTATCCACGCGGTGTTGAGTTTGCAGCTGATGAAGCACGAGCAGAGCGCTAAGAGGAGACACCTGGCGGCACAAGAGCTAAGGAAAAAAGTGGTGCAACCTAAAGCTAGGGTCAAGTGAAGGTGTAGGAGGGGTAGCGCCAAGGTGCTATTGGAGCTGCCACTACAAGTGGCGTAGTGGAAATTTTTTTTATTTTTTATTCTTGATGAAATCATCTGTACAGTCTGTACGAAAGGGCTGAAACCAAAAAAAAATTGCCTCTCGAAACCCTGTCTCCAAAATTGACAAATTTTGTATGGATCCTAGTTGAAAAGCACCTTCTAAATCCAATGGCAGCATCCATTTGGGTTGAAAGTGCTCCAAAAAATTGATGTTAGCCTGATTTGAAGAAAAAATGCACAAACATACTAGGGTTTGTGACTCCAAAACACGGCTTCAAAAATTCTTCAACAAAGCAGTAGTAGGGAGGCTCTAATACCATGTTGGAGTTGATGAAATTCAACTTTGAGGATGCCCAAGATCACCTGCATGCAAAAACTTGTCAAAGGGAAGCTAAGGAAGGAAGAGCGTGGAGCAAGGGAAAAACCCTAAATGGACATGCGAGAGAAGAAGATATGCAAACATAGGGAAATATGTATTTAAAATGTGCAATATGTCTTGATATGAAATACAATGAGGGAGATAGAATATAAAGAGCTCTAGGAATCTTCCAGAACAAGCTAGAAGGTGCTAGGAGATAAGTGTGACAACTAAGCATACATCCACATTAGGTGGAATGTCCTCGAACAATGTGAGAGGATAAGTATGACTTAGAGAGAACAGACTCCTGTATTGTCAAAAACTTATAACAAACTCCTAGACTAAAACTAATAAATGAAATGCATTTACCTAAGTAAGCTTAAGTAAATACAATAAATAATTAGTAAATTAATTATTTACTCTAACATCTTCCCAATAATCCACTAAGAGGGTTCCTATTGCCTATGATAAGATCATCCTAGCCTTGGATAACCTTTGTATATTAAAAAGGGGTGAGAATCCTTCTGATGAATCTATCCAGAATCTAACTTCCCTACTATTTGCTACTTGCCATGTAACTTTATTGAAAATAATATATAGACATTTAAACATAAAATTCTAGACCCCTGATCCTTGAGGGGAGATTTGGTTCTAAGAATTCTTAGGTGATCTAAGGAGTTCAGATATTTATCTAAGAAAGTTTTGACCCAAGAGAATTATAGATTTCAAATGATTCTCTAGATCAATTTATCTCGCACAGCTAGAGCTTGAAGTTTTATATCTTTGATAACAAAGCCACCTTCCTCCTTAGTTTTAAAAACCCTATTCCAAGTCATCAACTTGAATTTGTTTTTGTTATCTGCTCCTTGCTAGAAAAAATCTTTAAGGATTTTATTCAGTGAGTTCTCTATATTGGTTTGGAAGTTTTGTAGTGATAGTTAGTAGATAGGAATATTAGTTAAAACTAATTTAAGCATTATAGTCCTACCTACTATAGAGAGGCACTTCCCTTTCCATGGCTAGATCTTCTTTTTGATTTTTCCTAATAGGGTTTTCCATGGTTTTTTAGGTTTATAGTAGTCATATAATTGGAAACCTAAATACTTACAAGGTAGAGATCCTTTGATAATGTTAAGGGTTAAACTAATTCTTTTCTATGTTTCTTCCTCTATGTTAAAGAAGAGAATTTCAAAATTTCCTCTTTTAATTTCTTGACTAGAAACCTTGATCAGAAACCTTCATATAGTATATAAGTGGAGAGTTAATTATATCAACTTCCTCTACAATGGCTTCTTCTAGAGTAAGGTATCATCTAAAAATTTTTGGTGGGTTTTAGGTTTCTATTATTGGAAATATTGAACCCTTTAAGGGGTGATTCCACCTTTTGTTGTGTGAGAAATCTTCCCAATGCTTCTTAGAGGGGAACAAAAAATGAAGGGAGCAATGTGCTCTCCTTGTCTAATCCCTCTAGATGGGGAGAAGAAACCTTCTCGGGTAACATTTATTAGTACTAAAAATTTAGGTGTAGATATACATTTAAAAATTAAGTTAATCAAGGCTTTTGCAAAACCAAAATCTTACAAGAATTTACACAAAAAACTCCAATTTACCTTGTCATAGGCCTTACTACTATCTAGTTTAACTAGCATCCCTATCTTATGACTAAATTTTAGTGAGTGTTTTCTTTCTTGTGAAATAATCATCCCATCATAGATCGATCTTCCTTGGACAAATCTAGAGTGTTCTTTACTAATGAGAATGGGAAGGAACTATTGGAGCCTAGATGCCAAAGTTTTAGTTAAATGTTTGTAAAGAGTTTTGCAAAGGGCTATAGGTCTGAAATCTTTGAAACCTTTACATTGGTCAAATTTAGGGATGAGCACTGCAAAGGTATGTTTAATTTCTTTGAGGATACCCCTAGAGTTCCTAATACTCTCAAGGGCTTCTATAATTTCATCACCCATGAAGCTCTAACATTTTGGAAAAAAGAAAGCTTGGAAGCTATCCGATCCTAGGGCTTTATGTAGATTTATCTTAAAATGAACCCTTTTTACTTCTTCCTTTGAGATTTTATTAAGTAGGATCATATTTTACTTATCATTAACAATCTTAGGAATATTTTCCCAAAACTTTAATTGATCTCGATAGCTTGAGTCTTCATTCAAGATGGTTTCAAAATATCCAAGGGCTTCCTTAGTTATTTCTTCTTTTTCTTCTAGGAATTGTTCCTTTTATGGGTGGATTCTAGTTAAATAATTGGTTGATCTTTTAGCCTTGATACAATTATGACAGAATTTAGTGTTCTTATCCCCTTCTTTTAGCCATACTTCTTTGGATTTTTGTCTCGATTAGATTTCTTCTTTTGCCAAACTATCTTGCAGCTTTAATCTTAGGTTTTTTTCTTGATTATATAAATTTTCATCAATACCCATGCTCATCACTAATTGATTAATGTTAGTTAAGGCCTCTTCAATTTATCTTTTTAGTTTGAAGATATTTAAAAAGTAAGTTAATTTTAATTATCTTAAGTTTTTGTGCTACTTTAAACATCTTAGAGCCCTCCATGTTAGTAGTCCATCAATATTCTAATAGGCATAAAAGGTTTTTATGTTTGAACCGCATTTTTCCCACTCTGAAAGGATTCCTCTTCGGGGTGGCTTCCATTTCAACTGTAAGGCAGATAGGGAACTAGCTAGAGCAAGAATAAGGAATAGTTTCAGAAGTCATTTTGGATACAACTATTGGTAGGGGGCCAAAATTTAAAAATCCATCTAATCTTTCTACCACCTAGAAGCTTCATTGTCTCCTATTATTCTAGGTGAAGGCATTATCTATGGATGGGATATCATTCAAATCATTGGTTTGGGTCCAATAATTAAAGTTGATTGCTACTTGTCATAGTTTAGATGCTCCTCCCAATTTCTCTTTTAGGGGTTTAATTGCATTGAAATCACCCTCTATATAGGAGAAGATCCTATCGTTCTAAGTATGTAGACTGATGTTTGCCCAAACTACTTTTTTGCCTGAGTTAGTTGTAGGTCCATAAACATTAATCAAATTAATGTTTAAAGAATTATTCCAATCAACTACCTTCACATTTAACCAATTTTTTCCTTTTCTTAAGGGTTTGACTTAGTATGTTTTAGGATTCCAAATGATTGCTAGCCTACCTAAGGCTCCTTCTAAATGTACTCCTATCATTTTCCTCAATCCCACTTTTTCCCTAAACTTATTTATTTCTAAGTTACTTAACTATTTCTTGAATTAATAAAAAGTCAAGTTTATAATTATTAATACAGTTTTTTAAGAGCTGCTACTCGATAGAACTGTTGAGGCCCCTAAAATTCTAGGTTCAAATTTTCATACCTCTTTGGGAAGGTTTCCTTGCATCATAAATATCTTTAAGCTTTGTTTGTCACTTACTTCTAGCACTTTTGTTTCATAGTTCCTTATGATATTTTCTTCCTCTTTTTCTTGTGTACCTTTGTTTTATTCGTAGCAATGGAGGCTTTCTCTCACTACTTTATACCTCCTATCTCTATTTCTAGATTGAAAGCTTCAACATCTCTTCTTATGTCATCAAATGTGTAGTTATCCCCTCCAAGTTCCAAAAGCTTTTGGTTAAGTTCAAGTCTTTATGTTCTTCCATTCCTTTATCCTCTATTTCTTCATTGAATACATCATTGATTTCCTCTGTCAATTGTTCCGTATAATCTATTTTATCTTTTGCTTCTTATGATATCTCATCTTCTTGTAGATGATCTTCTGCCTTTCTCTTAGTCCATTCAAGTCCCTATGGAATGATCCTAATATTGTTCAGTTCTCTAGCCCCTAACTTTGTTTATTCAAGTGTTTGCCATAATTTTGTTAGTTTTTTAATTTTATTTGTTGAGTCCACTTTGTCACTTTTTTCCTTGGCAATTGTTTTACTTTGTCCATATTCTCACCTTGACTATTGTTAGATATCATCTTTTCATAGTTTTCTATGCCTACTACTAAAAATAAATAGAAATTCTTTATCTCCTCTATAGGAAGGAATTCTTCCCAATTCTTACTGCTCTTTTATGTTGGCTTGCCTTGTTGTTTCTGATTGCATATCACTTTTGGCTGGGTCCTTTTTCTCCCTCTCTTTCTCTTCTTATTTACTATATTCTAATGTGGATCTTCCTTGGGTCTCCTTACCCTTCTCTATTTTTTTAGTTTTTTGTTGGGCTAATATTTTTTGATCGATAGTATCATTGATTTGAACTATAATTTCCTCATTAAGAGATCTGATGCTAGAAATATTTTCTATAATTTCCATTATTTCTTCATCTATTTCTATATTTCCTTCTTTCAAAAGTAAATCTTGTTTGTCCAAGATATTGAGAATGTCAATACCTTCTTTATATCTTATCTAGGTGATTTGGTTTAAATCTTCCTCTGCTATAATTTTGGTCCTCTTTTTTATGCTTTAAAGAATACTTCGTAGAATTTCTTGCTTTATTATTTCTCCTTCTTCTAGCTCATTGATGTCTATTTCCATAATAGAGCTTAGAGTTCTTTTAGTTTATTGCACTTGACTAGTATCATTCCTTTTGTAGGAGGAATTTTGCAACTAAGCTCATGTTTCTGGGTACACTTCTTCTATATCAATTTCCATCTTCAACTCATCAAAGTTTGAGGAATCAATTTCTACCTTATTCCAATCTTTAAGGAGCATGATATGTTTGATTTATCCTTTCTAAATTGAGTAATTAACCCTATATACATATTTTTTTGAATTAATTTTTGTATCATTCTGATGGTATAGACTTGGTATAAGACTAATCAATAGTTTAACTATTTTGGAGCCACTATGGTGAGGTTCAAAACCCTCGACACCTTGTAAGGATTCCCTGATTTTAACGAATAACTTATTAATAGTGAGCTCAATAGGGATATTATTGAATGTTAACCATACTGGAATATATTCAAGGAAGTAATTGATTCTTCATTATAGTTTGGAAAGTATTTTATGAAATTTAAGCTATGCTCCTTAATAAAGCTAAGAGGTTTTCTCCATAAAGACCGCCTATGTCTAAAGTCTTTATAGTATAAGAAAATTAAATTATCAAAGAGATAAGTGATACCTACCTATTCATTGTTCATGGCTTCAAACCATTTAACCAGATCCATCTAAGTTGACTTTGGTCTGGTCCATATTGCATAAACTCTATTATTTTTGCAATCAAACTAGTGATACTCGCTCACTTTATTGCTAATAATGATCATGGGTACTTAATCTCCTTTCTTTTATTCTCGATGTTGAGAATCTGGCAATACTAAATCTGATACTTTGTTGGTAAAGTTCCTGAATTGAAATAAAAGTTTTAACAGAGTATTAAACTTTTGATATTTTGGTGGACGAGGACTATTGGATCAAAGTTTAATTGGATTATTTTTAACTATTGATATAATAGAGCATTTTGGGTTGGGGGGTTTACCAAATGGAGCCAAAAAAATAAGGTTAATTTATTTTTCATGGATTTGATGTAGAAAGAAAGGATTTTTTAATTTTGGAAAGCATATTTAGCTTTTCCAAAGAAGACTACTTCTTTTCCCCTCTTTCTATGCCTATTTCTACTTCTTTGCTAGGGAGATTTGAATACTTCTTCTGTATTTGTTCCTTCTTCCTTTGGATATTCTTCTAATTATGCATTCTGTTTGATCCTCTACCTATCTGTGATTCTTGATTTCAAGGGTTACTAGACAAGGGGTTTGTAATTTGAGGAGCTTAGCTTGGCTTTGCATGGCTTTTCTTAGTAATACTCTAATTCCACTTTTCAAGTTTCCAAATTAATGCCTTCAAGTTGTTCTTACTAGTCAAGGGCTCATGATTCTAGATTTTTTCTATAAATTTCATTCCATTCTAACCTTTCACTTCGAGAGTTTACTATAGCATCGACATACCTAGCCTTCACAAACATTACAATTTTTCTTGCTGCCTCATCTTCACAAAGAATCATTACACTTTAACCTTAAAATTTTGTTGATGATCAAATTAGTCATTTATTTAGTCACTTGCACTTATAAATTTGTAAAATATTACTATAATATGATCTATTTTAGTCATGTGACTAAATTTTTTGGTCAAATAGTCATTTATTTTCCAAAATTCTACTAGTGAATGTAAGGGATATTAATTGACCACTAGTCATTGATTCAATTCTTTTCATATCTAAAAAATCTAAAACAAATATTTCTATTCCCAATATAATAGTGAATTATATTATAAAGTGATTTGAAGCAATGTTAAATAGTTTTGTAAGTGTACAAATAAATAAAATCACCCAATGAGTATAGTAAAGAATGATCAAGTTTTACTTGAATAAGATCAACTCTACTGAGTCCATTAGGCCATGTATTTGAGGCCTCATGTAGATCCATATTAAAAGGCATTGAGAATTGATTAAAGATAAATGGTCCTTCTTGTTATCATATATAATAGGGGCCACACCATTAGAATTTTTAGTAAGGGTACTCATATCCTCAAATATAAACCATTTAAAAGAAATAACAGAGGCTCTAGAACTATATAACGATGCCCAAGTTTCTTTTAGATTATTTTTATTTAGGGTATTATTATTTGAAATAATATATAACATAAACCAACTTCAAGCTATTTAGACCTGGTAGCAATGTGAGTAGGGGAAGAGAAAATCTCAATACCTTTAACAAGCTACATATTATAGATTTTCTTGGTTCCATTAGAAGCACCATACACATAATAATAGTAAATCCTAGAAGTTTTTAAAATACTAGTTTAGAGTCAATGAGTTCATCCTTTCACATTTTTCTCTCTTTAACTAGGAAAATATCTAGTTTACAATACTCTAGGAGATTAGAGAAAAGATTTTTCTAAAGGGGTGGTTAAGTTCCCTTAAGTTCTATAATAAAATCTTCACTTTACAAGGGGATATGAGTCAAAGAGGTCCGTGTATAGGAGAAATAACTTAAAAACAATCTACCATATTAAATTTACACTATTTATTACAAATTTAAATAAATAGAGGACTAAAAACATGATTTAATTTTTCACCATATTATACCTTGTGCCTATTCTTGGTTTTAATATGTAATGAATGATCAATAACTTTACATCTAGGTCTAGTTTTTGTTAAAGTGAAAGATAAATAATCATAAATAGGCTCACTAAAGACCAGTAATTGAATGACCTAATGCTCATTTATTGAAATAGTAGTCTCCATTAAGGGTGCATTAGAACTTAAGTAAACCAAAGCCTTTAAAGACTTCTCATTTTCAACAACACTTTTTAAAAAAATGATTATCAATATAGGGAAGGAAATCTATAGAGTTAGACTAATTTTCAAATGAAGTATTAGTTAATGCTCCAACAATATAGGGAGACTTGTGATGAATTCATTCTTAGGTTTAAATAAGGAAAATCTAGTTCAAAGATCATTCTATTAATCAGAACAATGATCATAGAAATCATAAGGTCTTGTATTATAGTCTCATTTACCTAATCAAAAACTTCATATTTATTCCTCCAATATTTATTAAAATATTTTAATTTCTTTATATGACAAATAATTGTGCTATTTCCAACCTGTTTATAATTAAAATAAGCCAACGTAATTGACTCATAGTCAATTTATTTAGTTTAGACAATCAATTTTGATTTAATACAAAGGTCAAATCACTAGACCAATTAATATTAATATAGCTAAGCCTAGAGAAATTATTAATTCCTAAAATTTAAGGGAAGAGTAGGAAGCTATCCCACACTAGAGCCATATCACACATATGGTCATTATGGTAAAACCCTAGTTACCACTTCTTGAGGGAAAATAAGTAGTGACCTAAGATCAAGGGTCCACCAGCTATTTTTTTTTTGCATATATTCTTCCCAAGTCAAGGTAAAGGATAAAATCTCTTTAGCTATATCTATTACATATATTTTTCCCTTCTTTTACATTTCCTTGAAATACATACTCCAAAAATCTCTATATTAGTGAAAGGACAAATGGATTTTCCCACTAACTAAAAATCAATGCAAGTGATGCCCTTGCTCACAAGGCTAGCTAGGATAGTCATAGGGAAGGCCTTAGACATAGGGTCCATATAATAAGAAATATAGATAGGCGGTTTACCTTTCAAACAAGCCCCATATAATCCTAAAAACTTTTGGTTTTATCTAAGCTACCAAAAGTCATCCAAAGAAGGAATCTAGCTATCGATGATTCTAAATAGATTGGTTGGTCTCATATGGGAAAACCAAGTTATGAACCTTGGCACATAGGGACAATGTAAACTTGAAAGTAAAAATAATTTTAGGTTCTTCCCCAAGCTCACCATTTTCATCAAGACTCCCACCTCTACATCACAAAATCCATTTTCCACAATTTCCAAACCTAGTCTTCCTACTCCATTTAATGTCTAGTCCATCTCTTCCTTAGTCTTCTATATCCCCTTGATCTTTTTAATATTTTATGATCTCATACTTTTATATTGTATTCCTAAATATTTTTCACCCCTTTTCGATAAAGAAGTGTTCATTTGAATCAAATTCACTAGAATTCATAGTGATTGGTTAAGGCACCATTTTCATGATTTTTAAGTGTTTAGATTATTGTATTATTTTGGAATTGTGTCACACTTAGAATAGTCAATGTGTTTTTGAGAGAATATGATGGATTGGTGTTTGATCATAGCCATTGATAATAGCTTGAAACATTCTAAAGGGACATGAATTTTTGTTCTCCAAACTACAATAACAAAGTATTGATATCTCGATTCTAAATCAAAGTTATAATTAGGATACTAAAGAATTTGTTTTTTTAAGAAATTAATATTTGGACAAGAGCTTAGAAAAATGATACCCTACAAAACTATAATCCTAATAAAATTATTCATTATATAATACCGATAAACAACAAGTTAGAGCTAAACAAAGGAGAACTATGGAGGCTGTTAAATAAAGATATGAAACACCAATTCCTTCTTTATAATACCTTGATTAACCCCTAATATTAAGTTAAAAGTATAAACTTAAAACTGTAATGATCTATTTTGGAATTGTTAGATTGAGTAATTAATATATTTATGTAATATAATATATAATACAATCTAAAATGAGACATTGTTAATATAATAATTATATGGCCAAAATCATTTGACAACTAAAATATACATTTCTTTATTTTGTAGAATTAACTCATTAATTAAGAAACACACACACACACACACAGGAATGGACCAAAACATAGATTTATTATTATTATTATTTGTATTAAGATTAATTATTTTTATATGTCAAACTCAAATATACTTGAACCCAAAATCTCCCAAATGATAGACTCAACAATCACCATGGTGTGGTAGACTTTTACTTAAATACTTAATAATATTATCAAATATAATAAAATATAGAATGCAAAAATTAAAATAAAATATAGAATTTAAAAATTCTACTTTTGAAATTGTAAAGATTATTAAAATTAAATTTTAAAATTACAACCTTATCAATCAAATTAGACATAATTCACTTTTCCCAAGTTTTAAGACCAAATCATTGCATGGTTGACAACAGTCAAAAAATAATAATTTAAAAAATAAATCTAGTCCCCATTAAAATCGATTTCTCAACATTAATCCTTTTTTTTTTTAACCTATTCAAATACGACGTTCTTAACTCTATTGAAAATTCCTAAAGTTGCCACTTATCACTTACCATAGAATTTCCATTTTCCAGTCAAATTTGCATGTTGGAGAATCAACAAATTATTTGTTTTGAGTTTATTTTTAAATATTTTTAATTTTAAGTTTGGAGTGCGATCAAAGTGAATTAGAATATAGAAGCAATTAAGAGTTAGATTATATTGAAATTTTTTATTGTAAGATTAATTTGAAGACTTAGAATCAATTCAATGTAAATAATAAAAAGAGTAACAATAAGTTTTATTGAAATAAATACTATAAATGTGTCTTATTTTTCTATGTAGATTAGATTGTGTAGATTTTTAACATCAAGGTTTCTGATCATAAATTAGTTCCTAAACTAATTGTCTACCCTTCACATTTGTAGTTGGACTGCAATAGCAGTTTTTGACTCCACTAAAATAGCTATTAGTTACAACTAATTTCATACATTTTTAAATAAATTGGTGGACTATATCTCCATCTTATGCCCTCTATAAATATAGGTGATGTAATTGCTCACAACATTGAATAAAATTGGTTTCTCGTCTAATCCATACTAGCAATTACTCTTCTCTTAGTTTGTTGTGATATATTGTTTCATATTTCATTTTTCTACATGGTACCATAGAAAAGTTTCTACTAGAAATAAATTGCTTAAGTAATATGTTTATAGGGCTTCTATATTGTCGGAGTAATATTTATTTGAATTTTTTTTTGGCTAACATGGGCTCTACAAATGAGTCATTTCCTATATTTGATGGATGTAGTTTTGTAGATTAGAAGATAGTAGTAAAAAATGATTTAAGGGAAAAGGCTCTATGGAGGATTGTGAGTAGGGATATTAAAGAACTTCAAACTGATAGAAAAAATGAGTTTTAAACAAGCAAGTTGGATCAAGCTAGAGGTATTATTGGTAAAGTTTTAAGCCCCAATATTAATAGCAAGTTTGTTGATATTGATGATCATAGAGAGCTCTATGAGAGTTTAGAAAATTTGATATAAAGATGCAGATATTGCTAGAACATTCAATATGGAAGAAACATTGGTGAACTTTGATCAATCTTAGCTTGAAAAATGATTGATTATTTCAATGAAGTTACTTTTCTAAATGCTCAATTGAAGAAAATAGGTTTTAAATATGGAAAAACATTTTTCAGTTTATTGTAATGGTTGAAAGTAAGCTCCCTCATTCATACAAGATATTTAAGGAATCAAGGAAAATGGTTAATGAACTAAATCCTAATGCTCCACAACAAACGTTTGATCAATTTTGTAACTCTATTTTAGATGAAGAAGATTAGCTTATTAAAGAATGATATATTAAGAAAAATTGCATATATTTAGCTAAAAGTAAAGTCACTAGAGATGATGGAAAGAAGAATAAGAAAGGATATAGTAAATTTCAAAACAATGAAGGTTCTAACCATTTTCTGGAAATGATGGTGCATAAAAACAAGCTAGAAGAAAACCCATTATTTCTAGTTACTATGGTGGTGAAAATTACATAGAGAATTTCTTTTGAAAAGGAAGGACAATAAAAGGCAACACTTCAAGCTCTAACAATAAAGGATTAAGGAAACAAAGAAGGATGGACACAGCATTGTTTCCATCTCCCAAAAAATGCAAGAGAAAACAAGTAAGGAGGTAATGGCTACGCCTGAAATGAAATATAATGTTAAGGGGGGTTACTTTGTTTCAGATTGTATTAAAGAGTGGATTTTAGATTCAAGGGCATCATTTCACATGACTGGAGATAGATTTTTTTTATTGATTTTTATGAAAGAAAGAATTTAGATCAAGAAATTACTATTGGAAATAAAATGGAACTTTTGATTCTAAGGATAGGAACTATTAATGTAACAAATGAGTCTTTGTAAAAAAGAAATGGTTCAAGGATTAGGCACAAATCTTGTTTCAGTATACAAAATAGTTGAAGCTAGATATCAGTATTTTGTTACTACTAATCAAGTTATTTTTAGAGATTAAAAAGAAAAGACCCAAGAAATATAATTGTTACTCATGGAGTTGATCATGAATAGAGTCTATTTAAATTTGTGGGATTTGTTGATGAAAAATTTACACACACTTATGCTTATATTTCTTAAACTAATTATATGCCAAAACTTTGGCATGCTAGACTTGGACATATAAATAATAGGAAATTGTAAGATATGATTAACAAGAAATTCACAACCTAAATGAGTTTGTGAAGGATGTGTCATAGCTAAACATCAAAGAGATCCTTTTGACTCATGTAGTGATGATGACGAAGATTTTTTTATAGCCAGACAAAAGAAAAGGAGTTTTAGAAAAATCTATGGGCAAGCCTCAAAGATCCAAGGAAGGAATGGTTGTGCTCTCATGCCCAAAGCATTACAAGTAAATGACCCAAAATCATACAAAGTAGAGAGCGGAAAGAAAGAATGCGAGAAGGCCATGAAAGAAAAATATAATTAACTAATGGAAATTTAAACTTAGGAACTTGTACCCCAACCAAGAGGTAAGAATTTTATTCGCTACAAGTGGATTTATAAAATAGAATTTTGATCAAATGGTAATATAGAAAAATTTAAGGCTAGATTAGTTGCTAAAGGATATAATCAAAAAGAGGGTGTTGATTATGAACAAACATGTTCTCCTATTATTAAAATGAATAAAGTTATATTTATACTATATATTTGTCTCCAAGTTTTGGGTGGAATGTTTATCAAATGGATGTAAAAAATACTTTCTTAAATAGAGACTTCTATGAAGAAACATATATAGATCAACCCTCAGATTTTTTTAGATTAGTGGCATCCTAATAATGTTGGCTGATTAGAGAAGTCACTTTATAGACTTAAGAAAGAACCAAGACAATGCCATGAGAATATTGATTCATATTTTCAACTTCATTTTTTTTAAAAATGTAAATCAAACCATAATCTTTGTGTGAACAAAGTACAAAATGAAATTATTGTGGTTGCAGTTTATATAGTCGTAAACAAACTTGGGAATTCAACTTAGGAGTTACAGCTTTACAAAGGTTCAAGATAACTTGCTAGAGTTCTACTTGGTGTATGTTCTATTTTCAAAGAAAAGCTTTATAGGAATAGAAAATTCATGGTTCAAAGGGTTTTTAGTTCAATAATTTTTATTTAAAGAAAGTGTATTAGAATAACATTTAAGAATTATTAGAAGATAAGGCTTACAGTTGTAACAGAGTCAACTTAGTGACAAGTGTTTTTTCCTAACTTATTAGTTTTCTATTTCTAATGTTGAGGTATGTAGGAATCCCATTTTTTGGGTAACCTTCTCATAAATTTCATTCCACCAATGAGACCTCATGATGTAGACAAAACAATCATAGGATTAGCTAAGATAGATTACAGTTTTAGAGATAGGTGCTCGAGTTAGGAACAAGGGTATATGCAAGAGACATATCCTGAAAGATGAAGACCTCTCTTGTAGTCAAGGGATGTAGATGCATCCTCAAACCAAAAAATATAACAATGAAATAATACCTCTTCTTAGAACTTCATCATAACAACTTTTCCAGCTATTGCTTCTTGTTTAGTAGCATCCCTCCATCTGCTTACTTCTTCCTCTATTTTTACAATGTCCATTATAAGAACCTCAACCTAAAAAGACAAAGAACATAACAATTAATTATAAATTATGATAGTAGATTTGATCTTTCAAATTCATACATGAAAAATATAATATTTGACACAATAACTATATGTAATTTAAACTAGCAAAGAAAGATTTTGTGGGCAAACTCCAAAATTGACAAAACACAAGTAGCTCTTAAGGTAAAAATCTTACAAAGGTGAAAAATATCACCCACCCACACCAGAAGTATTTTTCAAAATAAATTTTCTTAGGGCATCCAAAGGTAACCTAGTGTTAGTTGAGTCCAGTCCAATGCTGTCAAGATCATAGAAAATTTTCGATGGAAGATTATCGATGTTATAGCTGCGAGATCTTCTCTCTTGTATTTAAAGTAAATGTAAATATTATTTAATCCAATTCAACATATATCATTATCTTTTTTGTAATGGCAAGGAAATGAAGATTCTAGAAAATAAAAGGTCTTCAATTTGTAATAGCAAGATAATAAATGCTAAAGATAATTTCATATATTCTTCCAAGAGAATCTGCATGACAATAGATTGATATTCTTTGATTTCCTACATATTTAATCTGGAGAGGTTCTATCTATTAGAATTCTTTAGAATAACTGAGAGGGGGGGTGAATCAATTATCCAAGGTCCAAATGCCCTATTAATACATTTTTACTACTTTTAATGAATCCATACCCTTTTCATCCATCTAAATTTAAATCAATCATATAAGCAAGATACATTAAATCAATATGCAAAGATACAACATCCAAGATCAACACATGACACATTGATTTACGTGGAAACCCAATTTGGGGAAAACCACCAGTAACATGCTACTTGATTCTCACTCTTCTGAAGTGATGCCCTATTAAAAGCCACCCCTGTTAAAGGCTTACAACACACTGTTAAATGTGACCCTGTTAGAGGATTTCACCAAACTGTTAGGAATGGGCCTAGTTGAAGGTCTTTAGAACATTCACTTGGAATGTCACCCTGTTAAATGATTTATCTTATGGCTATTAAACCAACGTAAGTCCATAGGATTTAAACTTACTGTTACAATTTCTAGAAAGTAACGATAATGGTCTTTTGATCTGATATAACTTACAACATACTTTGCAGATTTTAGATCACACTTTCAGTTCAATCCTTATGCTTGGCTTCAAGCGCTCTAGCTCTAACTACTTGTCTTCCTCTCAAGCTTCGTCTCCTTGAGTCTTCTTACTCATTCTACCAATGCAATCATCCTTGTGGTCGTCTATCCAAATAGAGTTCCTGTGCTTTGTTCTCCTTAGCACCTTCTTCAGTACTTCATGCTTTTATGCTTGACCACCTCTCTCTCTCTTTTTTTCATTAACTTATGTCTTCTTAAATAGAAATTTGATTTGCCTTTGCTGCTCAATTCTCCCTCTCCAATTTTAGGGTTTCAAAATGGATTAGGTAGGATACAATGTATCTACCCCATATCTTGTTCTCTTCTAGAAACTTCGCCAGTTGTATCCTTAAAAAATTTCTACATGGTGTTCTGTGCCACTAGCTCATCATACTTATCTTCCTTTTAATTCACAAATTTCTAGATAACAACCTTGTCGGCCTTGATCTGGCGAATCTTCGACTTCCAAAATAATGCAGCAGCTTGGCATTATTGAGTTACTCGTGCTCGGCACCTCTATGTTACTCGGCACCTATACCTTCTCGGCAATTGATAAACTCTGTGTCACTCAGCATCTGAACTTACCCGACATCTGAAGTTTACTTAGCATATAAAGTTTACTCGACATCTGAAGTTTACTCGGCATCTGAAGTTTACTCAGCATTAACTAGGAATTTGCTCGGCTCTTACTAGCTTGCTCGGCTCCTCTCTAATGAACTTAGTTGAGCTTTACAAAAGACTTAGCTAAAAACTTAAATCTTTGATATGTTTCAGTGTGCCCATTCTTTGTATCTTATAGTATGTGATCAAATACACTTTTTCATCAATGGCTTAGCTGATCCTTGTACTTCATTACAACATCATAACTTCAACCTTTCTCTAGGTGTTTTAGTTACATCTTATTGATTGCCTCCTCCTTGACAATCAACTAATTGATAGTATTTGGATCACTACAACAATTGTCATTCTTGTAAGTAGCAAGTTTGACATCAATGACAAAACAATGATTGAGGACATTCTTTACCAGTTCCATATATTATGCTAACAAATTTTCTTATGATCATTTCAATCATTTCCAACACTATCATGAGGGATGGAAAGTTTGGCCTAGTATTTGGCTGAATTATAAATTTGACTTCTTCTCTTTCATTAAATAGAACTAATATTTTCTTGTGGTTAGGTTATTCTCCCCCAAGTTGGAAGGTCTCCCCAAGATTATTCATTGTCTTATTGTGTGTTATCCTTATTCTTTTTCCCTCTTATTTTCAATTATAACATAAAACATTGGCTTGGTATTAGAGCTAACTATGTTCCTAGGTATGTGAGGTTTCAAAATCATTGTATAAGATATTAGGTTTTAGAAATTTATCATGGTTGAAGAAACATTATTATTTTTTGGAGATTAGTTTAACATTTACAAGAAGAAGAAGTTTCATCACCAAAGTATGAGGACTCAGTGAAAATATTTAAGATGTATTATATCAATTTTTAGTGTGATATTAAGTTACATATCAGAGAATAAATGCGGTAAGAATCATGTTTCAATTTTAATAGAAGAAAGGGGCATCAAAAGTTCTTTATCCCATATCTCATATCTCATATCTGGATTAGCATTAAGCACATGTTTGAAACATTTATCTTGAGAAAAGTATTTTATATTAGCCTTTCATGAATCCTATTGATTAATATTATTATTGGTGGTGCTTAAAAATCTAACATTGATTCCTTTATTGTGTTCACTTTAATTGCTTTGCATGCCTATGTCTAATGTACCAAGTCATCAATTCTAAGCTTGAAAGGAGGGACACTCTCACATCACCTATAAATATTTTTGGAGACACACATAGGGTGTTCAAATAATTTCTTATTATGCCTGTAGTGATTTACCCAATTGACAGGTCTATCATGATGTTATACTCATCAATTTTCAAACATTAACATAAACTATTGGTATTTCAAATTGCTACATAGGTTCAAACCCTTCATTTCAACATTAGTCAGTAGATTATGGTATTGATTTCTCGAATGAAATCTATGGCTGGGTTTTTGAGCGCCTCCTTCATCAATAGATTTAGGACAAAGATAGTTTTTATCTTATTGCATTCCTGATTAAGCAAAGATATAGAATGAAGATAGTTTTTATCTTACAATAATACAAAATAAATTATAGAAATCCTAATCATTCAGGTAAAATAAATTTTACTATTTAAAACTGAGATGAACAAAAAAATAATACAAAGAAAGTACCCATGCATCTAATTTTTGCACGAAAATTATGCAAATTTCCTCCAGTGGAAACCCCTAGTTAGTGTCCATGGTTGATTGACATGCATAGAGGGCTCTAGAATGTAAAAGTTGAAAAAAGTGAAATAAAAGTGAATTTGTTCTATGGTGGGATATTGATGTGGTTTTTTTTTTGGGATATTGTTGAAAGGGTCTTATTATTTAACATAATAGTTTCTTGTATTTTTAAAAATGTATACAAATTGAAAAATTATATAGACATTAGCACTTGCATCTTTAAAATGGTCAAAAGTGAGAAGAAATGAACATACTCTTAGTATTTTGAGGGATTGCAATTAGTTCTTAAATACTTAATAGTAAAACCTCACAATATCAATTCCTAACCTCAATGTAGAACAATAGATGTCATAAAAATATAAATCAATAATTAATTTTTGCACAATATACAAAATTGATAAACTTTATTTCTATTATTTATCATTTATATATCTTTTTTGTCAAGTTTAGGATTATGATTTTTTGTATAAATTTTGTGTTAGAGTCAATGTTTATGCTAGGGTTTGGCTTATGCTTAGAAAGTTAATCAAGGGATAGAATTAGAATTTAGGGATAGGGATATGTCTAAATTTATGATTGTAACTTTTAGGAAAATGGTGGCTCAACCTTACAATAATAAAAGGTTATTATTGATACAAGAGATATATGCCCATATGACCACTACTAAATCAAATTCACTTGTTTATCTTAGAATCAATGTCTGACTATTTATAGTGGGGTCATATACATATCTCCATTTTATATTGTTAATAACCAATAGAAAACAACATTTTTAAATTTCTTTTAGAGTGCATGGTCATGATTCTTTACAAGTGGACTTTTAATTATGAACGAATACATGCAATTATAGGAAATTTGATCATAGTGTCAATAAATTTTATAAAAAAATTCTTATTGTGTAGTGTTTAGGGATGACCCAAAATAAGTATTTCCTCTCATAACAAGAAAATTTTAAGATTTCTTTTAAATTCTTGGTATTAGTTATTTCTCAATATAAGATCAAATAGTAAATCAATCAACTAGATGTTATAATATTCATGTCCAAAATAGACCTATCCCAGTAGAGTTTGAGTAAGAACTTACATTATGTGAAATTTTAGTAATGGATGTTCTTTCACCACCACTAGAATCCATGTACATAATTTGGTAAGCCTTAGTCACTTGAAAAGTTACATTTTAACCTGACTATTTTGCTAGAAAGCACAAAAGCTTGTGAGAGAAGTGAAACTCGCAATAGCCAACATAAAGAACAAAAGGTTCTTAAAGAACACCTCAGATGTGAAACCTATAATCTAGCAGTAGATCTGATATCATGGATGATTTTACATTAGAAGTATCTCCATGACTTGTGAAAGATAACTTTTTAGGTCCTTGGCCAACACCCTCAATACATTTTGCATTTTATTTATGTGCAGCCAACAAGCATGAACACAAGAAGAAATCCACTTGAGCACACCTAATTAAGAAGGAATGGAACCTTGGAATTTTTTTTTTGATAAACCGAAGTAAGTCAAGTCATACAAAAAACCTAAATAACTAGAGATGGTACCTATGAGATTGTTTCCAGACAACTCCAACTCAATCAAGCTAGAAAGATATTTGAAAGAGCCTAGAATTATGTCATTTAATTTATTCACCTAAGATTAAGAGTCTGAAGGTAACGAAGCATCAAGAGTAATGAAACCACTTAGATTATTTATTACCAACCTCATATAAACTAAGCTCAATAAATTTCTTAATGAAGAGGAAATAGTGCCAGTAAGATTATCTATTCCAATGTCAAGGTTCTTCAAACTTGTGAGGAGACCCAACTTAGGTGGAATGGCACTAGGCAATTGGTTACATTAGAGTTTAAAATTTTTCAAATTTGAGAGCATAGGGACATATACACAAATTACCAAATTTAAATTTTGAGGTGTGGGAGAAGATTTGATAACTAGAGATAATGTGGACCAGAGAAGATTCAAACTCAAGACCATGCCCAATAGACCCAAACTTGAGAACATATGGACCTATCCACAATCTCATAGTTCCACTTTCGAGCGATGGGAGTAGATTCAAAGTAGAGACCATAAGGGCCTACCCACAACCTCACAAGACCACTTTTGAATGATGTTAGTAGATTCAAACTCAAGATCCTAAGTACCTACCCATAACCTCAAGCTTCCTCTCTAATAGTTGTAATATTTTTTTTACTTATACTAGCACTTGCACTAGAAGGTGCAATGTGTATGCCAATAGTAGGATATACTATACAATTTCTTAAATGTGTCAAAAGAATGGAAATATATTTTGTCCTTACCAAATGTCTTTGCAAGTGTGGGAGAACTTACATTTAGATTCTTTGGTACCCTGAAATTTCATATTTAAGCATATCCTTGTTTATTGTTTTCCAATTCAATGGTTGTATTGGAGACTTTATACTTCTATCCATACAAGTGAACATAATAATAGACATAATGAATCTATATATGTTGAGATAATTACCTAAATTATGTTCCACTCATCACTTTCTTTAATTCTATTTTTATTTGTTGGGATTGTTAATTGTAGGTGCAAAACTAAATAAGATTTGAAACTTGGATGTTTGGGTATGTTATGAGATAAGTAGTTGATACTATGTAAGAAACCCTAACTCACAACTTTATTATACTAATTGTAATAAAATGAATATATATTTATAATAATAGTCCATTCAAAAAAAAAAATTATAGTTTAAACAAACCTTGTTTCATAATACTTACAGTAATTTATACTTCATTTTGTACATAAACAAAAGATATAAAAAAAAAACCTAATCTTAACAAATATACTTTAAACCTAAAGAATTAACTAATATTTACTTAAATGTATTTAAAGTTCTTCTAGATAGTTAAATAACATTATTAAAAATTAAAAATTAAAATCTAATTGATTAATTAAATTCAACTAACACATAATGTGCAAAATAATTCTTTTGATATTTAGCTAACTTGACTTAGTTCATGACCAAATAAAAGTTAATTATAAATTGATTTAAGATTTTAAAGAATAAATGTTCTTTACTTTCTAAAAACTAAACTAATCAGAAGCTTCCTTTAGAATTAATTTACCAGACTTATGAATCTGATATTTTAGTGCATCACTCTACATGGAAGATGCCTAACATGTTTTGATGCACTAAAAGAGTCAAAAGGAAGCAAAGGAGTGAGGCTCCCCGCTAATAGAACTAAATGATTAATAATTTATAATTCATTTTATACACAAAAAAACACAAGACATATAAATTTGGTGAAAATATTGCCAAAAAAAAGATTCTATTCAAAATGGATGTAAGTTTTTTGAAAATTTTGATGTAAGAATATTGATATATGACCTTAGTCTTATCGTAAATGGTCCTTAGAAAGTGTGGATAGAATATTTTTTTTTTTTGGAAAATGGTGAATAATTTTGGAAATCATTTTATTCCTTATATAAAATCACTCAAGGTAGTAATGCTAGAAGAGAAAACTTGTTTTTTAATGTGCGTCTTCTATCCACATACTTGCCTCTCTTTATAGGAAACTCAAGGGGCATGTCCTTAGAAAGCGCATGACCCTTTCTAGGTTGGCCTTCCATAAAACATGTTCTCCTCCACAAATTAGTTGTCTTAACCATGAACTAATAGGTAATTGTTAATTAACTACAATAGTCAAATACAAGGCATATAAGTATGCCTAGAAAATTGGCAATTTTTTTTAGGGAGATGTATTTATCATGAGGCCATATATAAAAGAAACTACATGCATTTTAGATTTGTCTAATTTGAAAAATCAAATCTTTAATATGATCAAGTTATCAAGATTTAACACTCCCTCTTAATTTGATAATATAAATTAGAGGAACATATCTAGCAACATTGTTAAGCATGGATTTGTACTCTAGATCTATCTAATTCTTCTAAGCATGTAGTATCATGATACACATGATACTTTTTCATATTACTAATCCTATACAATTAATTATCACTAATAATTGTGATAATAGTATTACATGTGACGGAATACATAGGATAAAATTCAAAGAATGACTAAATTCTTCCTTTATCCAAGTTGTTTTTTATAGGTACTAACAACCCTATGTCACAATATGATCCTAAGTTAAGATCTGCCAGTACATAGGATAAAATCTAGAGAATGATTAAATTATTCCTTTATCCAAGATGTGACTCATAGGAATAGCTATGTTTACATCACAATATGATCTTGAACTCAACCAGATCTAACAGTAGTTCTCTATTATTTAGTACATTATCTCATAGATCATCATCTCTCATAATGTTTTTTATACATGTGTTCATTATGTTAGAGATTGTCGCCTCTTAGATAATGAATACAAATTGTAAGGCCCATAATAGCCAATAGCCTAACAATAATAATTTGAATAGAAGTATTTCATTAATAATTAAAGAATACAAATGTATCATAATTCAACCATACTAAGTCTTTTTTTGAAGTGATCTACCTTCACTTGAGAGAGAGGTTTCATAAGAATGTCTACTATCCAATCTACAATGAAAATGTATTTTAACTAGACAATTTTCCTATTTAGCATATCTCTTATATAATGGTAAGGAATTTCAATATGCTTGGATCTATCATGAAAAAGTTGATTCATAAAAAGCTCGATGGAACTTTGATTATCAAAATGAATGATAGTAGGATTCATGGGTTGATCAAATAATCCTACAAGTAAATATCTAAGCTGAACTACTTCCCAAGAAGTCATTGTAGTCACAATGTATTGAGCTTGTGTGAAACTTTATAGTATTGATGATTACTTTCCACATATCCATGATATCATTGATGAGCCTAAATTGAAACAATATTATGAAGTGTTTTTCGTATCACTAATACTTCCACCCCAATCTGAGTCTGTGAATCCATGTAAGTTTAAGTCAACTTTCTTATACTCAAGCCCATGGTTGAGAGTTCCTTATAAGTATCTCATAATGTGTTTGACTACAACCAGGTGAATCTCCTTTGGCTCACACATAAATTGATTTAAGGCATTAACAACTTAGCAAATATCATGTCTTGTATTTACCAAGTACATAAGAGACCCAATCATCTTTCTCTAAGGAGTAGAATCTATGGAAGGTGATTCTATTACTACTTCCTTAATTTTGTGTAGATTAGTCTCCATTAGAGAAGACATAGGTCCACAGTTTCACATTCCAAATCTCTTCAAGATGTCTAATGTATACTTTCCTTGATTAAGTATGATGCTATCAAAGTTCTTCCATACTTCTAGTCCTAAGAAGTAATGAAGGAGTCCTAAATATTTCATATCAAATTCTTTGATTAAATCTTTCTTGCATTGATCTATAAGATGATCATCACCTATTATTAGTAAATCATCAACATATAGTATCAAAATTCTCATATCATCTTTATCCCTTTTATAATAGAGATTTGGATCAATAATTGATCTCAGATTGGTTTTGACAATTGAATATCAACACACTTACAAAATTTTCTAAGTTGATGCTGAGGATAGGATAGATGCTAAGTTACAATATGTGCCAAGCTAGAAATTCAACAAGTGTTGAGTCTTTTAGATTTCAAGAAAATAGAAAATGCCAAGCAAGTTTCAAGTGTTGAGTGACTAAAAGATGTCAAGCAAAGTTCAAGTGCTGAGCAAGACAAAAATTAGTATATGCCAAGCATCAACAATCAAAAAGTGCTACCTAATATAGAATCAACATAAGAGATTGTGCTTTCAGAAATTAAGGTGTAAACCATTTTCAAGCTGACATATAGATAGATCTTGAAGGATTAAATGATAAAAATGAATTTATTTGATTCCCTATGAAATCAACATGCAACCCATCAGAAAAATAGAAATATTTGAGTGGGAAAGATGAATGAATCTCAATTGAAGATTCATACCTAACCCTAAGTCACAAAATATTTATAAGGAGGTTGAAGCCCAATAATTTAGAGAGAGAGAGAGTGTGTGTATGCAAAAAGAGAATGCATGCAAGGAGATAATGCTAGAAAAGTTTCAAGGAAGAAAAGGGGGTGAATTGATCAAGTTAAAGTAGACATAAAAGAAGGACAGGAATGTGGATTAGTTAGAAGAATAGAGTATCAGTACTATAAACAACTTCATACTAGATCAGTGAGGATCAGATTTGATAGAACAAGGATCTAAAATCAGCAATAGTAGATTGCAAGTAATTAGGTCAAAAATTCTACTATACTTTCTAACAATTTTATTAGCAAAATGAAATCCTATGGAGATAGGCTGGTTTAATGGCCATTGTATAAAGCCTTTAATAGGGAAATTTTCCAAGTGAATTTTTTGTAAATCCTTTAGCTAGGTACACTTTTGATAGAGTGTTAAAATCCTTTAATAGGGTGGGATATAACAATCCTTGTAAGCTTTTAATAGGGCAGGCCTTTCATAGGACAGATCATTAGAATGGTCAAAATATATAACCTAAACAGGTGAACTTTATTGCTGCAGTAGTGAAGAGTTGTGGGTGTCATCCCCACCTCAGTTTTACCTTCTCACCGGAGGGTTTATGATTAATCATATCTGGTGTCAAGTTTTTATGTGGATACATTTACTTTACATGTTATTTTCATATGTGTATGCATGCAATGTTTTAAAGATAAAAGTTTTATTGGTTGAAGTTTATTACTTCTGATTCACCCCCCACCACTCTTAGAAGTATATTTCCCACTTGTAAATGCCAACAATTGGTATCAGAACTGAGTTCTCATTAGGAGAAGCATTACAACTTAGAGAAAATATCTTGAGATGGAAGTCTACAAGTTGGGAAAAACCATTGCAAATCAGGACATTGAGATACATCTCTTACTACAACAATTGGAGGAAGCTAGAAATGCCTTGAAGAGTTTGCTAAAGAGAAGGAAAGAGATTGCCATAGTTGAGAATGACACTCAATACAAGGAGATTGACACCACAAAGTTATTTGCAGATGGTAACTCATGTGAGTTTGATGCAACAATTGTAGATCTCATGGATAAGAACAGAGCACAAGTTGAAGAGATTAGAAATCTCAAATTGGAGCAAGAATTGCAAGCAATACTACTATGTGAAGTGACTAAACAAAAGAAGAAAGTCATTGAGGATAAGGTCATGATTGAAGAAGAAAAATCAATATAGTTGTCTAGGATCTCAAACATGTACTTGGATACCTTGAGCCAAATGATGAATGCCTACCATGAGTTGAATGTCAAAGACATTGAAATAACTACATTGAAGTTGAAAAAAATCAACTACAGATTGACCTAGAAAGAGAGAAGGAGTTTTTTGAAAGCTTCAACAAGCCAAATGAAGCCATCAAGTACTTTGAGAAACTACTTAAATCCTCTAGATCTAGTAAAGACACATCAAGTTTGGGCTACACAAGCACTAAAGAAGGAGATCCATCCAAGATTGCTGAAAAAAGGGATGACAAAGGTAAGTACTCCAAACCCACTTGTCATCATTGTGGTAAGAAAGGATATACAACTAATGTTTGCATGAATAAGAATGGTAGTTAGAATGCTAAGCCAAAGAATATGACACATTGCTACAAGTGTAACAAACAAGGTCATCAGGCACATGAATGCAGGACAAGGGCCATGCATGCACCAAGATTTGAAGGATGTTGCTACAATTGTCAAAATTATGCAGATAAAGCCTTTGAATGCAAATCCAAGACCACATGGTCAACAAACAAGGGAAGAATCCATGAAAATTCCTATAATTGGGATTACGACACAAGACATAGTAGTCACTATTGTCAAGAGTATGGACACATCCCTGAGAATTAAACATTAGAACACATTTCAATGGAAGGTACAAAGGATGGTTGAGCCAAACTACATGCTTTAATTGTTTAAAGATAGGTCATATCAGCAAGCACTGCCCAACAAGATCAAAGGCACCTAACTAAGACTCAAACAATGCAAAAGGAAAAGTACATATCAAATGAAGGGATCACTTCACATAAAAGGTGAAATGGTCATGCTTTATCAAACTAAGCAAGAAGATATGTGGGATTTATATTTAAATGCTTTATCATACATTAGTTCCTAGAATGAGTTAGCACTAAAAGGGATAGATCAACATGAATAAAGATGCAAGGTTAAATCTTCAAAGTCTTTGCATTGCTGCAGAGTAAGGAAAGTTGCCTTCAGATGCCAAGTGAAATCCCAGTGTATGCCGAGTTGTCTGCCAAAGTTAGTAGAAGCCGAGTTTGTAATGGTTGTCGAGTAAAAGGAAATTCTTATTGAAGCTAAGTAAGTGAAACACCAATGGATGCCAAGTGTTGGAAAAATCAATGGAAATCAAGTAAAGTAGAATTGCATAAGAAGCCCAATGGATAGTTGTACATGCACTAAGCATTCAATGTTATGTAAAAAAGGGTATAAGGTTGAGTTTCTCATCATTTCTCATCATTGCAAACACAAAGAGAGAGCAAGAACAACACAAAAATGATTTCCAAGAAGAGATTGATAATTTGCAAGCTTCCAGCAGAGATTCAACATTGTTTTGTCGATCTAAGGTATTTACTTAAGTGTTGAGCTATGCAATTACACAATTTCTATATCTTGAAACTCTAGTTTTCAAAAATAGCATCTAGCTCTAGGAATCCCAAGGATAAGGAACCATTTGAGATTCACTTGGTCAGCAATAAAGTTAAACAATAGGATTATACTAGTTGTAGAATTTTTTGTTAGGGTTATACCCCATAAATTCTACCAGTCAAGCTAACTAAACATTGTACCATGCATTGCAATCGATGTAGGATACAAACTTGTCAAGAAGGATCATACATATGATCTAGTAGAATTGCAAATGCAATAGATTATGGAGAATTTGGGAGCAATAAGGAGATCCAAGAGTCCTCAGTATAAGTTTGAATCAATTTTGATATGCATATTTTTCTATGTTCAGAATGAATTCTCCTCTTTTGGTCAAATAAGTTGGAAGACAAATAGGTTTATAGTAGTATAGGTGAATGAGTATATAGAATAGATGGGAGCCAATTTTGAAACCTTAATGATAATCTATTTTGAAGACTTCAAAAAGTCTATGAAGAAAAGTCTCAGAATACCAGTTTCTCCATTGGATCAGCAAATCAATGACACTTGTTTCTTAGTTAACATTGACTGCACTTGTATCCAAGTAGCAGTACTAAGGGTGAGATGGCTAAGGCCACTTGGATATGAAATTAACATTGATGAGGCATCAAAAATAATAATAACATTTCTTGCAGAAGACATTGATAAAAGTGAAAAACCATTTGGTACTTTTGATGTTGTAAAGTCCAAGGTAGAGATGGAGTTGAAAACTACTTCAACCCTAAAGAAGAAGGTCAAGAAGGTCAACAAGCTAAAGGCCAAATTTAGTGAAGGGATAGCTAAAGTAGAAGAAGATGATGATGAAGATGAAGAGGAAGAAGAAGAACATGACCAAGGGATACTTGCCTCAACACAAGGCATGGGTGAAGATGTTGAAGCGGAAGAAGGTGCTAAGTAGGAAGAGCAAGCCGAGGAAGCACCTACCAAGCAAGAGTTAAAGAAATGAAAGACTCAAAAATAGCCTATAGTTTAGACCAAAGGTAAAAAGATAGCCAATCCAAGCCCAACCAAGCCTACTACAAGGGCAAGTACAAGAGCTACAAAAAAGGAGGCTAAGGAGCAAGAGAAGAAGGCTATCGAGCAGGAAGGTCTAGTAAAGAAGCTAAGAAGAAAATATGTTGCACCTCCTGAATTAGATGACAAAAGGACTGAATTTGATGACAATAGCCAATTTAGAGTGGTAAGTGATGCAGGAGCATCTTGCATGGAAAAATTATTGAAACAAAAAAGCAAAAAAAAATTGGAGGAGAGAGAAAGTGATGAAAATTAGAGGAGAAATAATAAAAAAATAAAAAGGGGGAAAAAGGAGAAAAGAAAGGAAAAGGGGAATATCTATTTTCAAGGTGGATGGGTGGCATAATAGAAAAAATAAAAAAATAAATGGTTGTCATTCCATTTATCGAGGTGTGTGGGTAGAATTCTAGAAAGTTATGAATATTGTAGAGAGTTATGGATATTGTAGAAGGTTGTGGAGGAATTCTAGAAGGTTGTGAATAAGTCATGTATTGGGTGGTAAGTGCCTATTTAAGTAAGGCATATGAGCATTTCTAATCAAGCTTGAGAAGTGGAAGCTTGAGAAGTGGAAGCTCGAGAAGGAGAAGCTTGAGGAGGAGAAGCATTGGAAGGAAAGTTGGAAGGTGCAAAGCTGGAAAGTGTGAAAGAGAAAGAGGAAGTGAAGAGTGAGTTTTCTTGAGTCTGTGGATAGAGCGTCGAATGTGAGGCAGTTTACAGTAGGATTATGGTGGAGTTGTGAGTGTAGACAGAGCGTCGAATGTGAGGCAATTTACACTTGGATCTTGGATAAGGTTGGAGAAGAGCTAGTGGCTATGATTTAGAAACAAGGAGGATGCTTGGTGGCTTGCAAGAACAAGTTGAGATCTTGGAGGTTTCTACCAGAGTGTGGATCTGGACTATCTTGGGTTTGGATTGGATCTTGAGGGATCTTGCAAAAATGTTGTTGTAATTCATATTGGATTTTCAAGTATAATAAAATTGTCTTCATATTGTTGCATTCTTGGTTATGAGTTGGTAAGGGTGGTGTGGCCCTTCGTCAGTGGTAACAGAGTGTACCTTCATCAGTGGTATCAGAGCAGATCGTCATTAGTGGTATTAGAGCAGGAGTTCCTGAGTGTATAAGAAAATTGCTGAAGTTTGAGGTAGTTTGTACTAGGACCTTGGTTGGGTGAAGTTTATCAGAACAGGAGTCCCTGAGTGTACAAGCAGATCGCCGAAGTGTGAGGTAGTTTGTACTAGGACCTTGGTTGGGTAAAGTTTATAAGAGTAGGAGTTCCTGAGTGTACAACCAGATCACCGAAGTATGAGGTAGTTTGTACCAGGACCTTGGTTGGGTGAAGTTTATTAGAGGGGGAGTTCCTTAGCATGTAAACCGATCACCGAAGCTGAGGTAGTTTGCACTAGGACCTTGGGAGGACATGCAGATTGATTGATGTTGAGATGGAAGACTAAACTTGTTGAGGCATGATTTTGGAGAGCTGGTGGATTGCAAATCCATTGTTCTAGACTTGTGATGTGGTTCCTGATTGTTCATGGGAGGTGGCAGGTTGCGATCTAACTTGCAAACAATTTGGTTGTCACAAGAAGCGTGGGAAGGATTTGTTACAGAGGGTTTACGAAGATCTTGGGAGATGGCCCTGAGAGGATTGGACCCTAAGATGATTACAAAAATCCATGATATAGTGGAGAGGAATTTTTCTAAGATGATTTCTCAATTGGATGCTAGATTGGCTGATCAAGCTAAGAAGGTCAAGGTGGAAGAGGTTGGTTTTGTTGATTAGTTTGTGGAGCCTGATGCAAAACCTATAGAGAAAATAGAGGTTTTTGTTGAAGATATTCCTAACATTGTTGATGTTGAGATAGAGGTTGGTTTTCATGATCAAATGGTTGAGTCTGATATGGAGATTGTGGAGCACTCGGTCATGGATGATCCAGTTGTTGGTGGTGACTTGTATCTTGCAAAGCATCTTGTTAAGAGTAATGAGGTTGCTGGTGTAGAGAGTTTGGCATGTATTGATGGAGATCTACATGTGGCTGTTGATGCAAGGTTTGTTCTTATGGGTGTGAATTCACCAGTTGCTAATGTGAATGAGGGTTTGTTGCTGAAGAATTATGTTTAGTTTGTTCCTTGGACTGAGCATGCTAATTGGATGGTTGAGATTCTGGTGTTTGATAGAGTAATGCAAATGTGGAAGATTTGCATGGTGGTTTTCTTGTCCCCGTTGAGGTGGAAACCTTTGGTGAAGACGAAGATGGTGGTAGATCTTTCTTTTTTGGCATCAAAGTGTGGGACACACTTTTCTATCTACCAGGGGAGTCTGATGTAGGAACATCTTGCATGGAAAAATTATTGAAAAAAAAAAATATGGAGGGAGAAAGTGATGAAAATTAGAGGAGAAATAATAAAAAAATAAAAAAGAGGAAAAAGGAGAAAAGAAAGGAAAAGAGGAATATCTATTTTCGAGGTGCATAGGTGGCATAATAGAAAATAAAAATAAAAAAATGGTTGTCATTCCATTTATCGAGGTTTGTGGGTAGAATTCTAGAAAGTTATGAATATTGTAGATTTTTATGGATATTGTGGAAGGTTGTGAAGGAATTCTAGAAGGTTTTGGATAAGTCATGTATTGGGTAGTAAGTGTCTATTTAAGCAAGGCATATGAGCATTTCTAATCAAGCTTGAGAAGTGGAAGCTCGAGAAGGAGAAGCTCGAGGAGGAGAAGCATGGAAGGAAATTTGGAAGGTGCGAAGCTGGAAAGTGTGAAAGAGAAAGAGGAAGTGAAGAGTGAGTTTTCCTGAGTCTGTGGACAGAGCACCGAATGTGAGGCAGTTTACAATAGGATTATGGTGGAGTTATGAGTGTAGACAGAGTGTCGAATGTGAGGTAGTTTACACTTGGATCTTGGATAAGGTTGGAGAAGAGCTAGTGGCTGTGGTTTAGAAACAAGGAGGTTGCTTGGGGGCTTGTGAGCACAAGTTGAGCTCTTGGAGGTTTCTACCAGAGTGTGGATCTGGACTAGCTTGGGTTTGGATTGGATCTTGAGAGATCTTGCAAAAATGTTTTTGTAATTAATATTGGATTTTCAAGTATAATAAAATTGTCTTCATATTGTTGCATTCTTGGTTATGAGTTGGTAAGGGTGGTGTAGCCCTTTGTCAGTGGTATCAAAGCGTACCTTCATTAGTGGTATCAGAGCAAATCTTCATTAGTAAGTCACATCATCAAGTCTGATTTAGAAAATATATGTGATAATATTAGAGATAATGCAAACTTATCTAGCTTGAAAAGCATTGACTTTAGTAAGTTGAGTACAGAAGAACAAAACATGGTTGAAGAATCAATCTATTCCATGATGGCAAAGTTCAAGAAACTTCCACTTGAACTTGCAAAATTCAATGCCCAAAGATTTTTATTCTATTATTGAAAATAAATGGCATTATTGCTTTAATATGGAGAAAGAAATAAGAGAGTCAATATTGGTTCGAGTAATGCTTGAGCTCACAAAAGGGAAAATAACCAAGGCAAATAAGAAACATGGGAGAAAATTTGCACCCAAATATAGAGTATTTAATATTATTCAAAATAAGATTGAAGATGTTGTGAAAAAGTCCACTCAAATGTGGAAATTAATCTATGGACTAACAACTATAAAATAAGGAGAAGAAGATCCATTTGAAGGGAGAAAAAATGAAGAAAAGGATGACAATGAAAAAGGAGGTGAAGGTGAATAAGAGAAGAAATATGATAAAATAGAGAAGGAAACTCAAACGGATGATATGGTAACTACTGAAGAGTAGCAAACATAAAAAAGTGTGCAAGACACACAATTGCCAAGTCCAAGTCCACCACATGACGCTTCTACACCTACAGAAACTATAAAAGTAAAGGATGTTCTTGAAAATTTTGGTTAGAACATAAACCTATTTACTGTAGAGGATCTCAAGAAGATCCTTGACCAAACAACTCTACAATCTTAATTATGCAGTTATCCAGTGTTGGTCAATGTAGATGAGTTGCAAAAAGTAGTACTTGATTTGACTTGGGATAAGATGGAAACACAAGAAACATCTTATGTCACCCTACAGTTACAAGTGGACAACCAAAAGAGTGAGTTATGCACAAGATACATCAGCTAAGGTTGACTCCATAGTCAAAGTCACTACAACTATCAAGGATCCAACAAAGGGCCAAATAGGACCGATGGACAATTCCATTCCTACTACACAAGTACAAGGTGCACCACCTCAAATAATTATTATTGATAAAGATAGATCAAAAGAGGAGAAGGAGACCCAAAAATAAAAGGATCAAGAAGCAATTCAAACATTGGTTAATTTTCCAACTTTCATGACTCCAACAAGAATGACATAAAAATTGAGCACTGAAGCAATACCACTTCAAATTTCAGCACTAGGCTTGAGCTCTACAAAGGTTGCAAGGGTACTTCACTATGGAGACCCTGCACCAAATGAAGAAATAGTCATTCCTATGTATGCCTATGAAACCATGAACATTGACTAGATCAATGAAGTGCAAGAGGCACTAAAGGGAAAGAAGAAGCAAGAGATACTAAAAAATGAGTATAAATAGAGGCAAGCACTACTTGAAGTAAAGGACATCTTTCTGAATGCATTTAGCTTGAAGGCAACTAATGAAAAAAAGCCCATTATGGAGAAACTTTCAAACATAGTGGACTAGGTGCAAAATGAAGACCATAATACTAATGTAAAACTGATGGAATGGTCAAAAAGTAAGTTTTAAACAAAGTTGAATGAAAGAATAGCCAGTAAGATAGCACTATCACAAGTAGAACTAGCTAAGAAAATTGAAAAGGTGAAGATAGTACTTGAGAACATATTCTCATTGGACTCAAAATTGTGTGATCCTTCCATTTTCACATAGGAAACTAGCCAGAGAATCATGAGCTTGGAGAGGAACTTAAAGATATCAAGCATGCAACTACCTAAGGATCCAACACAAAGTGAGAAGAAATTTAACACAATGTTTCACACTCAAAAAGAACTAGTTGTATTAACAATAGAAGAGGCTAACACAAGAGTCAAATTGGTGCAAATACAAGCCTCCCTTACCCCTCACATTGAAATTTTTCAAAAGGAACTAGTCTATGTAGAGAATGTGATAAAGAAAGATCCCAATATTTCTGCATTACATGGCTTAGTTTACCTTGTAGCAGAGATAGCCATCCAAATTAAATCCCTTGAAGTTGCAATACAAAACTGGGATGCTACTCTTAGAATTGTAATGGAAGTGAACAACAACTTCTTGGCAAAATATTTAGTCAATGTCTAAGGCCCTTTGACATAAGTGTCAAAAAGGGGAAGAAATTAAAGAAAAAGGGGAGAAATTAAATGCACATTAGGAAAAATTGTAAAGCCAAGAGGACACATAAACTGCAAGGGAAACATGTAGAAGGGGAGCTAAAATAAAAGGTGGAGTGATAAAATAAACTGACAAAAGAAAGAAGAAGAGCTAACAGAGCAAAATAGGGCATAATAGAACACATCACATAAAGAGTATCAAAATTGAAGACAAGGAGTATCATTTTAGGCACATCAATCTATTCAGAGATATTTTGGTTATAAGGATATGACACATCAACTCAGGGCGAGATACAAAATTTTGAGTTATATAGTTCTTCACAAAATTTTGAACAATTTTGAAGTTTTGTATGTATGTCAAATAGAATGTATATTATACTCAAAGAGATTAGTTTCATCATGTATAGTTAATCTTTTTTGACACTCATATGAAAGGGGGAGATTGTTGATCTCAGATTGGTTTTAACAATTGAGTTTCAACACACTTAAGAAATTTTCTAAGTTGATGATGAGTGTAGTATAGATGCTTAGTTGCAATATGTGCTAAGCCAGAAATTCAACAAATGGTGAATCATTTAGATGCTGAGAAAATAGATAATGTCGAACAAGTTTCAAGTGTTGAGTGATGAATAGATGTTGAGAAAAGTTAAGGTGTCAAGCATGATAGAATTTAATATATGTTGAGCATCAGTAATCAACAAGTGTCGAGTAACATAGAATCAGCATAAAAGTTTGTGCCTTCACAAACTAAGGTGTAAACCATTTTTGAGCTGACATATGGATAGATCTCAAAGGATTAAAAGATAAGAATGAGTCTATTTGATTCCCTATGCAATCAATATGTAACCAATCAAAAAAATGGAAATATTTGAGTGGGAAAGATGGATGAATCTCAATTGTAGATTCACACCTAACCCTAAGTCACAAAATCTTTTTAAAGAGGTTGAAGCCCAATAATTTAGAGAGAGAGAGAGAGTGTGTGTGTGTACAAAAAGAGAATGCATCCAAGGAGATAATGCTAGCAAATTTTGAAGGAAGAAAAGGGTGTGAATTGATCAAGTTAAAGGTGACTTAGAAGAAGGATAGAACTGTAGATTAGTTAGAAGAATAGAGTATTAGTACTACAAACAACTTCATACCAGATCACTGAGGATCAAATTGGATAGAACAAGGATCTGAAATCAGCAATAACAAATTGCAAGTAATTAGATCAAACATTCTCCTATACTTTCTAACAATTGTATTAGTAGAATGAAATCCTATGGAGATAGGTTGGTTTGATAGCCATTGTGTAAAGCCTTTAAGAGGATAACATTCTAAGTGAATGTTTTGTAAATCCTTTAGCCAGGTACACTTTTGATAGAGTGTTAAAATATTTTAACAAGGTAGGATCTAAAAATCCTTGTAAGCTTTTAGTAGGGTAGGCCTTTCATAAGGCAGATCACGAGAATGGTAAAAATATGTAACCTTAATAGGTGAACTTTATTGCTGCAGTAGTGAAGAGTTGTGGGTGTCATCCCCACCCTAGTTTTACCTTCTCATTGGATGATTTTTGGGTAATCATATCTTGTGTCAAGTGTTTATGAGGATGCATTTACTTTACATGTTATTTTCATATGTTTATGCATGCAATGTTTTAAAGATAAAAGTTTTATTGGTTGAAGTTTAGTACTTCTAATTCACCCCCCCACCCCCCTCTCATAAGTATATTTCCCACATGTAAATCCCAACATCAACTTCATTCTTAGAGAACCCTAAAATGGTGAGATATGTATCGATTCTTGCATACCATGCCTTGGGAGCCTATTTAAGCCCATAGAGAGCTTTCTTGAGTCTACACACAAAGATTTTTAGATAATGGGTTTCAAATCCTTCACGTTGTTCCAAATATACCTTTTCTATAATATTTTCATTCAAAAATGTTTTTTTTCACATCAATCTTATGTAATTTCCATTCCTTCAAAGATGCAATAGCTAGGAATGCTCTTATAGAGGTGTATTTGGAAACTACAACAAAGGTTTCTTCATAATCAATTCTGTTCTTCTGAGAGAATCCTTTGGCTATGAATCTAGCCTTTTATTTTTCAATGCTACCATCAGCAACATGCTTGATCTTAAATATTCACTTAGATGACACAAAAGATTTTCCCTTAGGTGTTGGAATAATTTCCCAAATATCATTCTTAATAATAGATTGGTATTCTTCTATCATGCCATCCTTCCAAGCTATATGTTCGATAGCATTTGAAACATTTGTTGGTTTAGATTTAGATAAGCTACTCATGTTTGTTGCATAGCTAGAAAATATTTTGGGTCTTTTCCTCTCTCTAAAGGTTCCACATGGTGCAGCGAAGTCTTTTTCTTCCTTTATAGTCTTAATATCTCAAACTATTTTTTTCTTAGGATTTTGAGTTTCCTCAAGATTAAGGTTTTGAATCTCACCTTCAATTTCTTCAATGTTATCCTTTTGAAACTTAGCTATATGTGAAGGATCTTCAGAACTTAGGGCTCTTTTAAATGCTAAATCTTCTTCAAATATTACATCCCTACTAAGTTCAATGTTTTTCTTACCAAGTATGTAAGATCTATATGCTTTGGAAGTTTCACTATACCCAAAAAAAATTCCTTTCCTTCCTGAAGGTTCTAACTTAGTTCTCTTTTCTTTTGGAACATGTATGTATACAATACACCAAAATGTCCTAAGATGACTTATAGATGGTTTAACCTTAGAGAAGACTTCTTCAAGATATTTATCTTTGAGGTGGGAGTGAGGACTTCAATTTTGAACATTGACAGTAGTGCATGAGGCTTCTACCCAAAGATAAAATTCTAAGTTTAGATTAAGTATCATAGCTCCTGCTTCTTCTATAATTGTTCTATCGTTCCTTTCTACTATCCTATTTTGTTGAGGATTATAAGAAACTATATACACCATCTTAATTCTTGCTTCTTTATAAAAATCTTTAAACACATCTGAAGTATATTCCCGTCCATTATTAGACCTAAAAGTTTTAATTTTATGTCCTAATAGGTTTTCAGTTAAGTTTATGAATTCTTTAAATATTTTAAGGATTTCTTCTGATTCTTTATATTTCAAAAAGTAAATCCATTTCTTCCCAGAGAAGTCATCCATAAAGAGTATGCAGTACAAAAATCCTTTGAGAGAAGGAACAAACATAGGTCAACATAAATCTACGTGGACAAGTTCTAAAATATTGTTAGTTTTTCTAATGTTATTTTGAAATGGATTTTTGAGGTTCTTATCTAGTGTACATTCTTTACATATGCTTGAATGATTTTTGTTCAACTTAGGTAAATCAATAACCATATTCTCCATATTTTATAAGGCCTTGAAGTCTAGATACCCAAACCTTCTATGTCATACTTCAATTATATCAACAACTTCATGGATTAAGGGTTGAATATGTTCTATAAAACTTTGATTTCTTAAATGAAGAGTTCTTAGACGAGGTCATTACTTTATCATCCATGAATGCAACCTTATGTTCATCATCTTCAAGTGTTGTGATAGAGATTAGATTCCTCTTGATTCTTGGTACATAGAGTACTCTTTTGAGATGAGGAGAAATTCTTGACTTCCATTTCAAGGTGCAATTCCCAATTTCTTTGATAGAATAAGTTGAATTATCACCTATGGTAACATTGTCATTAGATTCTTCTAATAATGAGTCTAGTACTTCTTTGTATCCTATAATGTGTTGAGATGATCCATTATCAATTACCCATCCTTTTCTTGATACTTCATTTGATAGTGCTGAATATAATACATATTTCTCATAATCATAGTTTTCCTCTTTCCTAGTAATGTTTGTCCAATTTACTTGTAACTTTGTATTCTCTGGGAAATTTTCCTTATAGTGTCCAAATTTCTCACATTTAAAGCATTTTACTTTGGATAAATCTTCTTAGATTTTTCAATTCTTTGATGAGCCTTCTTCTTCTTGAAAGGCTTCTTCTTACCTGTGTAGAAATTTTTGTTGAGAACATGAAGTTCGTCATCTTCAATTTTCAATTTTCCTCCTTTCTTGAGTTCCCTAGATTCTTCTTGAAGACAATCTCGTTTAAGTCTATTGAAGTCTTGAATTTTGTCTCTAGCATTTACTCCTTTTGACAATGTTTCCCATGAATTTGGTAACCCATCAGCTCTTTTTCTTCAATTATGGTCCTTATACTTGCTAGTTCATCTCTTAGACTAGCCACCCTTAAGAAGTATGAATTCATAGATTCTCCCTTCCTTATTTTTATACGATTTAGTTATCATTTTTGTGCAAGGGTTCTAGTTGTATTTTTAACCTCATATACATTTAATAATGCACTCATCATGTTAAATGGTGTTTGATGTTTCATTAGCATAGGTACTCTTTCATTTTTAACTCCATCTATTATGATTTTCATGGCTTTCCTATTTCCTTTAATCCAAATAGTTTTATTAGGATCAACATCAAGTTGCTTGGATTCCTTATTAGCAAACTGTATTCCATTACTATCTTCAAGAGTCATCATAATTCTGAATTTCCATGCAATGAAGTGTTCTTTTTCATCAAACCTATCTTTAGGTCTGATTGTATTAGCCATTGAAGGTAGAAGAATATTGCTTAGATATTTTTTAAATCTGATCTGTCAATTTGCAGAGCCAAGGTTTGACTACCAGATCTTTGATACCATGTAAGTTTTTTGCAAATTGTGATTTATGAATACTAATATATTACCTTCAACCTTGTTTGGAATGGTCTTTAGATATTCTAGATAGAATATTAATTGTTCTTAGAGAATGGTGAAGAATTCTAGAAAAAAAATTATTCCTGATATAAATTTTCTCAAGGTACTAGGGCTAGAAGAACATACTTGTTTTTAATGTGTGACTTCTATCCACATACTTACCTCTCTTTATAGTAAACCCAAGGGGCATGTCCTTAGAAAGGACATGACCCTTTCTAGGTTAGCCTTCCACAAAATACCTTCTCCTCTACAAATCGGTGGTCTTAACCATGAACTAATAGTTAATTGTTAATTAACTACAATAGTCAAATGCAAGGCATATAATTATGCCTAGCAAATTGACGATTTATTTTAGGGAGATGTATTTATCATGAGGCCCTATATAAAAGAAATTACATGCATTTTAGATCTATCTAATTTGAAAAATTAGATCATTAACATTATCAAGTTATCAGGATTTAATAAAGGATTATATTCATTACTGCTCATAAACACGACAAACCTCACATCCAAAATATATCATTTTTTCAATGAGACATGTGTCTTAGATTCAATCTAAAATAAATAAAATTACATTTCATCAAAATGTCATCTCACTATGGTATTTCAAATGAAAAATAAAACCCTCCCTTATAACATTATTTTACTGATACAAAAAGACAAAATTTAGTGAGACAAAATTCAGTGAGAAAATATATTTGAAATTTACATTAGTCTTCATCATTCTTGCAATTGAATTTATGAAGAATAAATATTGCATGCTCCATGCAGTTTCTCTACATAAAAAAGAAACCATATTGTTCTTCAGACTATCAAATTCTTCCTAACCATTGACAAAATAGTTTGAGTTCACCGAGCACTTTCCTCCAATCTATCATTTTCAACTTGCAAAGCTCAAACAAAAACACTATCGACCAATAATTGCATTGCGATGGAATAATCCATGTGAGATGGAATAATCTTTGAAAAAAATTGATTCGTTTCCTTGCCACATTCAGCACTACTTCAACAGTAACAACAACAACTACAATGCCAAAAATTACAACAATATTAAACTTTGAACTTTGGATCTCCATCCTTCAACAGTATGATATAATTATTTCTTGCCAAGGAAATATGCTTATCCCCTCCACTTTAAATGGAAGGGTTCTCCATAACTCCAACAAAAAAACTCCAACAACTGGTGACCTATCAAGAAAAATCTCCACTTGGCCAACACCACTTCAAAACCTAATTTATAATGGCCCTAATTTCATTCTCATGATGCCTTTCTTTACTTTAATTTTTTCACAACCTGACAAATTATTTCTTTTCGGCCATTTGATGCTTTTCAGTTCATTTGCCAATTTTCAAACCATTGTGTGCCACAATAAAAAAAGGTCTATCACCTTAATTAAATAACTAGTACACACCTATAATATAAATATTGTAAAAAAATTAAAAATATTACATTTCAAATTAATCTATTATATCTTTGAATTATGTTTATGTATTCCCCTCATCTTTCCCTTCTTTCTTCTTAAATATTTTTCATAAAACTTGAATTTGGCATTTACATTTGATTTATTCTTACATCAATAAAGATCCTATACTTGGTCTAAACATATTAATGTTAATACTAAAGATCATATAGAACCTTGTTCTTATACTTGGGTTTATAGAACATATTCAACCCTTAATCCATGAAGTTGTTGATATAAATGAAGTATGGCATAGAAGGTTTGGGTATCTAAACTTCAAGGCTTTATCAAATATGGAGAATATGGTTATTGATTTACCTAAGTTGAACAAAAATCATTCAAGCACATGCAAAGAATGTACACTAGGTAAGAACTCCAAAAATCCATTTCAAAATAGCACTAGAAAAAATAACAATATTTTAGAATTTGTCCACGTAGATTTATGTGGACCTATGTTTGTTCCTTCTCTCAGAGGATTTTTGTACTACATACTCTTTATGGATGACTTCTCTAGGAAGAAATGGATTTAATTCTTGAAATGTAAAGAATCAGATGAAATCCTTAAAAGATTTAAAGAATACAAAAACTTAACTGAACACCTATCAGGACATAAAATAAAAACTTTTAGGTTTGATAATGGAGGGGAATATACTTCAAATGTGCTTAAAGATTTTTATAAATAATTAGGAATTAAGATGGAGTATATAGTTTCTTATAATCCTTAGCAAAATGGGATAGTAAAAAGGAACAATAGGACAATTATAGAAGAAGCAAGAGCTATGATACTTAATCTAAAATTAGAATTTTATCTTTGGGTAGAAGCCTCATGCACTACTGTCAATGTTCAAAATTGAAGTCCTCACTCCCACCTCAAAGATAAAACTCCTAAAGAAGTCTTCTCTAAGGTTAAACCAAATATAAGTCATCTTAGGATATTTTGGTGTCTTGTATACATACATGTTCCAAAAGAAAAGAAAACTAAGTTAGAACCTTCAGGAAGGAAAGGAATTTTTGTTGGGTATAGTGAAACTTCCAAAGCATATAGATTTTAAATACTTCGTCAGAAAAACATTGGACTTAGTAGGGATGTAATATTTGAAGAAGATTTAGCATCCAAAAGAGCCCTAAGTTCTGAAGATCCTTCACCTATACCTAAGTTTCAAAAGGAGAACATTGAAGAAATTGAAGGTGAGATTCAAAACCTTAATCTTGAGGAAACTCAAAATCCTAAGAAAAGAACACTTTGAGATATTAAGACTATAGAGGAAGAAAAAGACTTCATTGCACCATGTCAAACCTTTAGAGAGAGCAAAAGACCCAAAATATTTTCTAGCTATGCAACAAACATGAGTAGCTTATCTAAATCTAAATGAAAAAATGTTTCAAATGCTATCGAACATATAGCTTGGAAGGATGCCATGACGGAAGAATACCAATCCATTATTAAGAATGATATTTGGGAAATTGTTCCAACAGCTAAGGGAAAATATTTTGTGTCCTCTAAGTGAATATTTAAGATCAAGCATGTTGCTGATGGTAGCATTGAAAAATAAAAGGCCAGATTCATAGCCAGAGGATTCTCTCAGAAGGACGAAATTGATTATGAAGAAACCTTTGCTCTAGTTGCCAAATACACCTATGTAAGAGTGTTCCTCACTATTGCATCATTGAAAGGATGGAAATTACATAAGATGGATGTGAAAAAAAACATTTCTAAATGAAAATATTATAGAAAAGGTATATTTTGAACAACGTGAAGGATTTGAAACCCATAATCTAAAAATCTTTGTGTGTAGACTCAAGAAAGCTCTCTATGGGCTTAAATAGGCTCCCAAGGCATGGTATGAAAGAATTGATACATATCTCGCCATTTTATGGTTCTTTAAGAATGAAGTTGATGTTGGGATTTACAAGTTGGAAATATACTTGTGAGGGGGGGGGTGGTGTGTGAATCAGATGTACTAAACTTGAACCAATAAAACTTTTATCTTTAAAACATTGTATGCATAAGCATATGAAAATAACATGTAAAGTTAATGCATCCACATAAACACTTTACACTAGATATGATTACCCAAAAATCCTCCAATGAGAAGGTAAAAATAGGGTGGGGATGACACCCACAACTCTTCACTACTACAGCAATAAAGTTCACCTATTAAGGTTACATATTTTGACCATTCTCATGATCTTCCCTGTGAAAGGAATGCCCTATTAAAAGCTTACAAGGATTGTTAGATCCTACCCTATTAAAATATTTTAACACTCTATCAAAAGTTTACCTAGCTAAATGATTTACAAAACATTCACTTAGAATGTTACCCTCTTAAAGGCTTTACACAATGGCTATCAAACCAACCTATCTCCATAGGATTTCATTCTACTAATACAATTGTTAGAAAGTACATGAGAATGTTTGATCTAATTACTTGCAATTTTTTATTGCTGATTTCAGATCTTTGTTCTGTCCAATTTGATCCTCACTGATATGGTATGAAGTTGTTTGTAGTACTGATACTCTGTTCTTCTAACTAATCTACAGTTATATCCTTCTTCTAAGTCACCTTTAACTTGATCAATTCACACCCTTTTCTTCCTTCAAACTTTGCTAGCATTATCTCCTTGCATGCATTCTCTTTTTGCACACACTTTCTCTCTGAATTATGAGGCTTCAACCTCCTTAAAATGATTTTGTGACTTAGGGTTAGGTATGAATCTACAATTGAGATTCATCCATCTTTCCCACTCAAATCTTTCCATTTTTTTTATTGGTTACATATTGATTGCATACAGAATCAAATAGATTCATTCTTATCTTTTAATCCTTTGAGATCTATCCATATGTCGGCTAACAAATTGTTTACACCTTAGTTTTTGAAGGCACAAACTCTTATGGTGATTCTGTGTTACTTGATACTTGTTGATTACTGATGCTCAGCATATACTAAATTCTATCTTGCTCGACACTTGAACTTTTCTTAGCATCTATTAGTCACTCTACACTTGAAACTTGTTTGACATTATATATTTCCTCAACATCTAAATGATTTAGCATTTGTTGAATTTCTGGCTCAGCACATATTGCAACTCAACATCTATACTACACTTGTCATCAACTTAGAAAATTTCTTAAGTGTGTTGACACTCAATTGTCAAAACCAATCTGAGATCAACAATCTCCCCCTTTGACATGAGTGTCAAAAAAATTTAACTATACATGATGAAACTAATCTCTTTGAGTATAATATACATTCTACTCAACATATATACAAAACTTCAAAAATTTTCAAAATTTTGTGAAGAACTATATACCTCAAAATTTTGTATCTCCCCCTGAGTTGATGTGCCATATCCTTGTATCTAAAATATCTTTGAATAGATTGATGTGCCTCAGATGATACTCCTTGACTTCAATTTTGATACTCTTTATTTAATGTGTTCTGTTATGCCCTATTTTGCTCTATTAGCTCTTCTTCTTTCTTTTGTCAGTTAATTTTATCACTCCCCATTTTATTTTAGCTCCCCCTTTGACATGTTTCCCTTGTAGTTTAAGTGTCCTCTTGGCTTTCCAATTTCTCCTAATGTGCATTTAATTTCTCCCCTTTTTCTTTAATTTCTTCCCCTTTTTGACACTTATGTCAAAGGACCTTAGACACTAACTAAATATTTGGCCAAGAAGTTCTTGTTCACTTCCATTACAATTCTAAGAGTAGCATCCCAGTTTTGTATTGCAACTTCTAGGGATTTAATTTGGATGGCTATCTTTGTTGCAAGGTGAACTAAGCCATCTAATGTAGAAAGATTGGGATCTTTCTTTATCGCATTCTCTACATAGGCCAGTTCCTTTTGCAAAATTTCCATGTGAGAGGTGAGGGAGGCTTGTATTTGCACCAATTTGACTCTTGTGTTAGCCTCTTCTATTGTTAATACAACTAGTTCTTTTTGTGTGTGAAGCATTGTGTTAAAGTGCTTCTCACTTTGTATTGGATCCTTAGTAGTTGCATGCTTGATATCTTTAAGTTCCTCTCCAAGCTCATGATTCTCTGGCTAGTTTCCTATGTGAAGATGGAAGGATCAC
Organism: Cupressus sempervirens; assembly: GCA_028749045.1. Taxonomy (NCBI): domain Eukaryota; kingdom Viridiplantae; phylum Streptophyta; class Pinopsida; order Cupressales; family Cupressaceae; genus Cupressus; species Cupressus sempervirens. The sequence goes on along the minus strand of CM053785.1, from coordinate 829,100,785 downwards.
ACAATTTTGAGTCCAATGAGAATATATTCTCAAGTATTGTCTTCACCTTCTCAATTTTCTTAGTTAGTTCTACCTATGATAGTGCTATGTCACTAGCTATTCTTTCATTCAACTTTGTTTGAAACTTCCTTTTTGGCCATTCCATCAGTTTTTTCATTAGTATCATGGTCTTCACTTTGCACCTGGTCCACTATGTTGGAAAGTTTCTCCATAATGGGCTTTGTTTCATTAGGTGCCTACAAGCTAAATGCATCTAGAAAGATGTCCTTTACTTCAAGTAGTGCTTGGCTCTATTTATAATCATTTCTAAGTATCTATTGCTTCTTCTTTCTCTTTAGTGCCTCTTGCACTTCATTGATTTGGTCAATGTTCATGGTTTCATAGGCATACTTATGAATAATTATTTCTTTAGCTAGTGCAGGGTCTCCATAGTGAAGTACCCCTGCAACCTTTGTAGTGCTCAAGCCTGGTGGTGAAATTTGAAGTGGTATTGCTTCAGTGCTCGATTTTTATGTCATTCTTTTTGGAGTCCGAAAGGTTGGTAGATTAACCAATGTTTGAATTGCTTCTTGATCCTTTTTTTTTGGGGTCTCCTTCTGCTCTTCTGATCTGTCTTCATCAATAATAATTATTTGAGGTGGTGCACCTTGTACTTGTGTAGTAGGAATAGAAGTATCCATTGGTCCTGTTTGGCCCTTTGCTAGATCCTTGATAGTTGTAGTGACTTTGACTGTGGAGTCAACCTTAGCTGATGTATCTTGTGCAGCTCACTCTTTTGGTTGTCCACTTGTAGCTATAGGGATGACAAAAGATGTTTCTCTTGTTGCCATCTTATCCCTAGTCAAATCAAGTACTACTTTCTGCAACTCATCTACATTGACCAGCACTAGATAACTGCATAATTAAGATTGTAGAGTTGTTTGGTCAAGGATATTCTTGAGATCCTCTACAGTAAATAGGTTTATGTTCTAACCAAAATTTTCAAGAACATCCTTTACTTATATAGTTTCTGTAGGTGTAGAAGTGTCATGTGGTGGACTTGGACATGGAAATTGTGTGTCTTACACACTTTGTTATGTTTGCTGCTCTTTAGTAGTTGTCATATCATCCTTTTGAGTTTCCTTCTCTATTGTATCATATGTCTTCTCTTTTTCACCTTCACCTTCTTTTTCATTGTCATCCTCTTCTTCATTGTTTCTCCCTTCAAATGGATCTTCTTCTCCTTCTTTTATAGTTGTTCGTCCACATATTAATTTCCACATTTAAGTGGACTTTTTTCACAACATCTTCAATCTTATTTTGAAGAATACTAAATGTTCTATATTTGGGTGCAAATTTTCTCCCATGCTTCTTATTTGCCTTGGTTATTTTCCCTTTTGTGAGCTCAGGCATTACTCGAGCCAATGTTGACTCTCTTATTTCTTTCTCCATATTAAGGACATAATGTCATTTATTTTCAACAATAGAATAAAACTCTTTGGGCATTGAATTGTCAAGTTCAAGTGAAGTTTTCTTGAACTTTTCCATCATGGAATAGATTGATTCTTCAACCATGTTTTGTTCTTCTCTACTCAACTTATTAAAGTCAATGCTTTTCAAGCTAGATAAGTTTGCATCATCTCTAATATTATCACATATATTTTCTAAATTAGACTTGATGGTGTGACTTATCACTCTAAATTGGCTATTGTCATCAAATTCAATCCTTTTCTCATCTAATTCAGGAGGTACAACATATTTTCTTCTCAGCTTCTTCTTTGCTAGACCTTCCTACTCGGTAGCCTTCTTCTCTTTCTCCTTAGCCTCCTTTTTTGTAGCTCTTGTACTTGCCCTTGTAGTAGGCTTGGTTGGGCTTGGATTGGCTATCTTTTAACCTTTTGGGCTGAATTGTAGGCTATTTTTGAGCCTTTTGTTTCTTTAGCTCTGGCTTGGTAGGTGCTTCCTTGGCTTGCTCTTCCTAATTAGCACCTTCTTCCCCTTTAGCATCTTCACCCATGTCTTGTGTCAAGGCAAGTATCCCTTGGTCCTGCTCTTCTTCTTCCTCTTCATCTTCATCATCTTCTTCTTCTACTTCAGCTATCCCTTAACTAAATTTGGCCTTTAGCTTGTTGACCAACTTGTCCTTCTTCTTTAGGGTTGAAGCAGTTTTCAACTCCATCTCTACCTTGGACTTTACAACATCAAAGGTACCAAAAGGTTTTAAACTTTTATCAATGTCTTCTGCAAGCAATGTTATTATTGTTGTTGATGCCTCATCAATGTTAATTTCATATCGAAGTGGCCTTAGCCTTCACACCCTTGGTACTGCTGCTTGGATATAAGTGTAGTCAATGTCAACTAAGAAACAAGTGTCATTGATGTGCTGATCCAGTGGAGAAACTGGTATTCTGAGACTTTTCTTCATAGACTTTTTGAAGTCTTCAAAATAGCTTATCATTAAGGTTTCAAAATTGGCTCCCATATATTCTATATACTCATTCACCTATACTAGTATAAACCTATTTGTCTTCCAACTTATTTGACCAAAAGAGGAGAATTCATTCTGAACATAGAAAAATATGCATATCAAAATTGATTCAAACTTACACTAAGCACCCTTGGATCTCCTTATTGCTCCCAACTTCTCCATAATCTGTTGTAGTTGCAATTCTACTAGATCATATGTATGATCCTTCTTGACAAGTTTGTATCCTACATCAACTGCAATGCATGGTACACTGTTTAGTTAGCTTGACTGGTAGAATTTATGGGGTGTAACCCTAAGAAAAAATTCTACAACTGGATCTCTAATTGTCTCCATTGTCATGCCCCTTTTGTTCCACTTTGCCCTAGTGTTCTTCTCGATGGCTTATTTTGAATCACTCCTTAGGGTCTTTGGTTGTTCTAGGGTTGGGTATCATGTTACCCTATGTATGATTCTTTTTGATAGCTTGATAGGTCCACCCTCCAACCAATGGCATCCATCATGAATTCTACTTAGCACAATTCTTATCCACTCCGTCTTTAAAACTGTGGGGAAATCTAAGACGTGGGTTAAGCCCTTTCTCTCAACAATCAGGAATTCCTCTTTTAATACCTTAATCAAGATTCTAAGAACAAGATCCTATATTGAATATGTTCTATAAAACATAGTGAACCTTGTTCCTATACTTGGTTTAGAAATATTAATGTTAATAATAAATATATTATTAAATTAAAAATTAAAAATTTTAATTGAAAAACCAATTTAAACACTGTCGAATTAATTTGTATGACAAAGCAATAATGTTAAAGATGATACTCTCAATAAATATGTTACCTGACATGGATCTTCCCAGCGTCGGCGAATCATCGAATCTCATCAACATCACCAGTCTTCAGTGCTTTGTAGGAAATAGACGGAAATAAACCCACGAAGCGTTCACATCATGGAAATTAACCTCGTCAATGCTATTAATGCTGACGATAGAATTGCCTATTCCTTTCTTCTTACATGCGTTTTTTTTGTCAATCCCGCACATTGCGCAAGTAATTTAAGAAAATCAGGATTCTCCAACACGCAAATTAGAGTGGAAAATCTTATTTGAAAAGGTTATTAAAAGATATAATGTGGAGGAACTGATTTTTATGAGCACTAGAAAAAAATCCTTTGCCCTATACTTTTCCCTGTTGTCAACCATGCAATAATTTGGTTTTGAAATTTGGAAAAGGGTTGCCGATGACTGATTTGGGTGAACAATCAAAGTAAGACGGAAGACATGACATTGTGATGATATTAATCTCGTCACTGCTATTAATGCCCATGATAGAATTGTCTTTTCCGCACATTACGCAGGTAATTTAAAAACATCAGGATTCTCCAACACGCAAATTAGACTGGAAAATCGAAAAGCCTTTGTGTGTGGTAAATTATGGATTTAGAAATTTTCAACAAGTCAACAACGTCTTATTTGAATAGGCTATTAAAAGATATAATGTGGAAAAACTGATTTTAATGAGCACTAGAAAATATATTCTCTCTTATATATTTCCCTGTTGTAACCCATGCAATGATTTGGTTTTGAAATTTAGAAAAAAGTTGCCGATGACTGATTTTGGTGAATAATTAAAGTGTACCCGGGTTTTATTTTAGAATAAATTTTTCCAATTTTAAATTCTACATGTAAATATATTTATATTGTATATTTTTCTATATTTTATAATAATATTATTAAAATTTATATATCTTAATTAATTAGTTAATTTGGAAAACTAACAAAATGTGTACTTTATTTTTGAAATGTTTTTGAGCATATAATCATTATATTCAAACTGTTTCATCATTACATTATATAAAATTGTTCATATAATAATCGTAAATAAAATTATCACACTTCACTTTTTTATTTTTTATCTGATTGTACCACTTTATCAAGATCTAATGGAGAAGAAATGGCATTGCATATCTTCATTGAACAACCTCTATAATCTTGCTTTCTACCAAACATTTTCTCTTTAGTTCTAGGCAAGCTTATTGGTATCATTCAATAATACAATTTTTTTAGGATTAGAATTTTGTATGGTATCATTCTACTTTGACTCTTGTCCAAGTTGTTAGTTTCTTAGAATTTAGTTAATTTAATATCATGGTCATAATTTTAATTTTAGTATTTAGATATCAACACTTTACTATAGTAGGTTGCAAATCAATTATTTTTCTCATTAGAATGCATCAAGTTTGTATGAATGACTATGATCAAATACAAATCCATTATGTTCTCTCATAAACACATGGAGTGCCCTATGTATGACAACATTCTAAAATGATACATGAATCTTAACACATTGAAAACTTACAAATGGTGTATTAATCAGTCAATTAAAATCTACTGAATAGGTTATTAAAAGATATAGTGTGGATTTAGGAATTTTCAATAGAGTTGATAATGTCTTATTTGAATAGGTTATTAAAAGATATAATGTGGGGAGACTGATTTTAATGAGCACTAGAGAAAATATTTTCTCTTATATTTTTTCCCTATTATCAACCATGCAATGATTTGGTTATGAGATTTGGAAAAAGATTGCTAATGACTGATTTGGGTGAACAGTTAAAGTAAGATGGAAGACATGACATTGTGATGCACCCTGGTTTTATTTTGGAATTTAAAAAAAATAATATTATTAAATATTAAATATATGTATAGTAGACTAAGTTAGAAAGTGGGAGATTTTAAATTCTACATGTAGATATATTTATATTGTATATTTTACTATATCTTATAATAATAATAATAATAAAATTTATGTAGTCTACTTAATTAGTTAATTTGGAAAACTAACAAAATGGGTACTTTATTTTTGAAATGATTTTGAACATATAATCATTATGTTCAAATTGTTTCATCCTTAGATTATATAATATTGTTTATATAATAATCATAAATAAAATTATCCCTCTTTTAACTTGTTTACATTTAATTTAATTGTAGCACCTTATCAAGATCTAATCGAGAAGAAAATGGCATTGCATATCTTCATTGAACAACCTCTATAATCTTGCTCTCTACCAAACATTTTCTCTTTAGTTCTAGGTAAGCTTATTGGTATCATTCAATAATACAATTTTTTTAGGATTAGAATTTTTTTTTTTAGGATTAGGATTATAATACATTGGAGGGTATCATTCAACTTTGACTCTTATCCAAGATATTAGTTTCGTACAATTTAATATCATGGTCATAATTTTAATTTTAGAATTTAGATATCAACACTTTACTATAGTAGGTTGGAGATCAATTATTTTCTCATTAGAATGCATCAAGCTTGTATCAATGAGTATGATAAAAAATAAAGCCATTATGTTCTCTTGTAAACACATGGAGTGCCCTATGTATGACAACATTCTAAAATGATACACAAATCTTAATACATTGAAAACTTCGAAATGGTGTATTAATCAATCAAATGAAATCTAGTGAATTTCATACAAAGGAGGACTTATGGAAAAAGGGTGATAAATGCATAAGTATGACATATAGAAATAGTGAGATCATAATAAAGCTATATGAAGTGAGAGATGGATGACATCAAATGAATTATGTAGATCAAATTCGATAGGGGTGGAAAATACTTACTGTGACCAAGGTTGGGATGTTGATAGTAATAATGAACATGGAGAAGAGCATTAGAAACTTGTGCATCCAAGTTTATAATGTCTCTAGGTTCCAAGGTTTATAACTTTCCCCTTCCCCACCCCTTGCCGAATGGAACCAACTAATGGTTTTTGGGGTTCTTGATAGCTAGATTATTTCTTTTGATGATTCTTGAAGGCTAGTACAAAATAAGATGATGTTATAATTATATGGGGATCATTTGAAAGGTAACTTGGTCAACACTATATCATGTTGTGTGGACCCTATGTCTAGGGCCTTTTCTATGTCTATTATAGATAGTCATGTCAACTAGGGCATCACTCTCATGAATTGTTATTTATTGTGTAATTTCATTAACCCTTTCTTGAAAATAGAGAATATATAAGAAAGAGTTTCAAAGAAATGGAAAAAAGAGTAGAGTGATGAGATGTCTATAGCTAAATATTTTCTATTTCCCTTTACTTTGACTTGTGAAGGAAATTTGCAAATAGTGTTACTTGGTAGGAAATATATGTTAGTTCACTACTTATTGTTCCTTAAGAAGTGGAAACCAAGTTTTTCACCCAAAGGTCACTTGTACAATATGACTCTATAAGGGGTTCCTTGAATTCTCTCATTCTTTTGGGATGAAGAATATTTTCTAGTCTTGGACTATAATTTTGGGAGCTAAGTTCTTTAGATAATATGACTTATTTGAGGAAACATCTAGTGTATGCATGCATTTGTGTTAATATTAATGAACCAATTAATTTTCTTTCAAATGTGTGTATTAACTCCATGTTTTGTGTTTGGACTCAATCAATTGATTTTGAGTCAATTATGTTTTTTTGTTTCCATTGCAAAAGGTTGGGAATTCTAGCCAAATGATTATCATATAAAAAAGCCAAGAATTATAAGCAAAATTGAAGGAAACAATAAGAGGTTTTGAACTAGAAAAGTGAGACTATAGTACAAGGCTATGTGGCTCCTATGGTTGGTGTTTTGATTGATGTGACACTCCTTGAACTTTCTTTTCTTTATTTAACCATGAGAATAAATTAATGATGAATCTCACTTTGTTGTTAGAGGATTACCTCATACTACATTTGACTAATAAATTATTTGGTTATATAGATTCCCTTTCTTTTCCTACTAATCAACCACTTAAGAATATTGTTGAAACTGAGGAGGTTATAGATATTTTAGTTTACTTGATTTCTAATGTACCCTTTATGGAGACCTTTTTTTTGGTGGATGAGGATTTTTTTTTACAAATTTGGTCTAAAGTTGACCAATTGGCTATTACATTTCAATCACTTTTATAAAACCTAAATATAGATATTAAAACCAAGTATAGGAACAAGGTTCACTATGTTGTGAATTCAAGGCAATTTGGTAGGCCTATATGAATAGAAAGTTGTGATAAACAAATTGAATTTAATATAGAAGAAGGTTTTTAGGGAACCCTTCTGAACATGTGCCTTTTTTTTCTCACCTATCCTTGTAAAGAAAAGCTTTTATCATAGATTGTAAAGGCTATTAACCACCCCCAATAGCATTATGTTTTATCTAATCTTATAAGCAATTGTAAACTAGATATTGTTAGAATCTGATAAGATTAATAACCCAGAAAACTAGTGCAAAGAGTAAATATCTAAAATATGAATGCAAATGATACAAAATCAAAATAGCATCATAGAGTTAGTCTCCAAGAGAGTAATGCAAATGCTGGAAGAAAAATAGCATTAAGAGGATGCGAAAACAAGAGATCCAAATACAAGCCAGGTAGCATGCTTATATAGGCTAGGAAGAGGGAGGAGGTGGCAACACCAACCAATGAGGAGCAACCATCTATCGGACTAAAGATAGCAAAGTATCTTCCCAAGATAGCTATGGATGCTCACATGTAGGAAGGTGACACCTCACAACCATTCACCCAATAAGACATGCTTTATTAACCTAAGCGGGATTATTAAAAGTGTAGGGAAAACCTAGCAAAATAGGAAAAATAAAAAACTACACTAACACCCCCCCATAAGCGAAGCTTAGGTGGATGCTAACCTAGCAAAGCTATGAAAGCAAGAAAATGGGTCCCGGCAATAAGGCCTGATCAGGTACCCAATACAAGAAAAAGAACTAGATGAAGGAAACTAAGCCTCCAATCTAGGAAATGTCCCAAAGAGAGGAACAAAAAATTGCATGAAGCATCTCTGAAGCATGAAGCTGCAAACATTGTCAGAAGAAACTGCTGGAACCCCCATTGAAATAGTGCATGACTAGGTAGAGAAGACAAAGTCTAAAGAGCTGATCAATCGAAGAGGTCACCTTCAAAGGTAGGAATGAATGAGTGCTTATATAGTAGATGAACCATCTCACTGAAATGCATAGGTGCCTAGCCACTACATCTGCCTAGTACATAGGAACAAAAACTAAATACATAGATCACTCAACCAAACCAAAGAAGCAATAGAGCCAACAGGTGAACCCCCCCATAATGCTAAACAGGGAGAGGGGTGACAGGAACACTGAAATGCAATGCCAAAAACATCTGCAAGAAGAAGAATCAAGAACACCAATAGTGCAATAGAAGTACAAGCACAGGATAAAGGGCAGTGTCACCGACACACTACATGGGCTAATGTCATGGAAGAAAAATTCACTTGAAAAAGGTGGATGAACACAAAATGGCAAAACATCATGACCCCCCATGGCACTTTATAACTGAGTGTGAGTACAAACAAACACAAGGTGTACAAGATCCCAGATATGCAAAAGCAGGCACTTTATCTTAGTGCGTTTACAGAAAAAACAATGCAACAGAATAGAAGCATACAATGCTCAGAAGTCAGAAAGAAGAGTGAGCCAAAAGAATAGAAGAAGAGATTCCAAGACCTGTAGAATCCAAGTAATCTGCCAAAGTACGAAAGTGCAAAACTTGAAGGAGAAAGAACTTGGAGCAAAATCTAGATAAAAGACCTCTGTAACTGAATAATTCATAGAACTAGCTTTCCAATGATATCTGGCGAGCCCAGAAAAGAGTTCGAATGAGCGAGATATGGCTCCCAGAAGGAAAAATAGAACATTTGGCTTTGACTACCAAAATAGGCAACCAGACTATAGAAAAAATCAAACAAACTTGTACCATCATCTCCGTCTCAGAGCCAGCTTTCTGACACATTTTTTGGATCGAAAAAATACGTCCGTGTGCTCAAGTTATGGAAGAAAAATTGACAGGGCCTCCTCATGAAGAGCATATGCTAAAATGAAACTTGGGCACAATAATCAAGGAAACAAATAGCACCATTGCGATCTACTCAAAAAATCATGCACTTTCAAAAAAAGAATCACCTCGATACGAGGTCGTATGAGAAAGTTATGATCCTCCGAAGTTTCCAAAATGAGAACTGTGCACAGTCACGGTTGAGAATCTACAATTTCTGAAGAATTCATGCATGAAAATTAAAAAACAACTCCACTAGTGGATAGAGAACCAAAAAAAAAGCCAAGTTCATAACAAGAATCATCAAAATCGGAGTCCGTATGAGCAAGAATGAGACATTTGAAAACTACGTTCAAATCTGTGACTACCAATGGAGAGGGGTATGGCTGTAGCTTTGCATGCTTGATTTTACAAAATATAAAGCTTGCATGCAAAATCTAAAAGATACCCAAATGGTTTTTCGAGGCTGGGAACAAAACCCAAAAAGCGTTTTTCTTGCTGATGTACAAAAGATGTTGCTGTAGTGTAAATCAAATGCCTTTAACAGTAAAAAATGGCTCCAAAAATTTAAAAATGACCCCAACAACCAGAATATGACATGAAAATGCTGGATTAGCTTCCTAAGTCCATCAAAGGGGTGTTGGAACCTGCAATACTAATTGAAAACTCCAAATATGCAAGTTGGTTGTCAGATTTGAGATTGAAACCCCAGAGAAAAATCGTTTTTGTCAAAACTTTTCTGATTGTCAGGATCATCCAAAGATGCAAGAGAAGAGCATACTTCATTTTTCAAAAAACTACAATAAAGTTTATTTGTCCCCCCTGAATCTCTCAAATAAGGAAAAATAAATCTACTCTTGCACATAGAAAAGCTCTGATACCATGTTAGAATCTGATAAGGTTAATAACCCAAAAAACTAGTGCAAAGAGTAAATATCTAAACTATGAATGCAAATGATACAAAATCAAAATAGCATCATAGAGTTAGTCTCCAAGAGAGTAATGCAAATGCTGGAAGCAAAATAGCATTAAGAGGATGCAAAAACAAGAGATCCAAATACAAGCCAGGTAGCATGCTTATATGGGCTAGGAAGAGGGAGGAGGTGACAACACCAACCAATGAGGAGCAACCATCTATTGGACTAAAGATAGAAAAGTATCTTCCCAAGCTAGCTATGGATGCTCACATGTAGGAAGGTGACACCTCACAACCATTCACCTAATAAGACATGCTTTATTAACCTAAACGAGATTATTAAAAGTGTAGGGAAAACCTAGCAAAATAGGAAAAATAAAAAACTACACTAACAGATATTCTTCTATTTTGAAAGATAAAATTGTAAAAGAAGAAAATTGTTAACTCCGAACTTGTCTATCTAAAATTTGTAAGGCTCTATATTATAATGTAGATGGTGCATCTAGTGGCATGATGACATTATATATAATCTATAACCTGTCAAAGGTATTGATATTTTCTCTCCACCTACTCACATTTTTAGTAGGTCCAAACACCTTAATGTCAATTCCTCATCGATTATTTCATGTATTTATATGCTAAATAATAAGTAGTGAAAGGAAATATGGGGATCATTATATAGTTTTAGAGTTTTTATTATTCTATTTAAATGGATTGTGATGGAGGATATCAATACCTCAATTACTAGTATTGATAATATTGGTGTGGCTCTTCTTGTAGAAGATAACCAAAATGGTTTACTATCTTTGATTAATCCTCAACTCTTTTTGAATATGGATGTACATTAGGCTTCATATACATGGTCCAAAAAACTTAGTGGGGGTGATCTTATTCAAGTAAAACTTGATCTTTCATTGATATCAACATATTTGTTGATTTCATTTATTTTTACACTTTTTCACTATAGTACATTTTTTTTTTTATCAATTTTCTATTCTCTTTATTGTTAATAGTTGGTCTAGAAATATTCTTTTGTTGTATAATGCAACCATATACCCAATAGAAGACTTTGTACCTAATAATCCATTCATGCTTGTAATCAACTAAGATAAATGTTGTCCTCTGCGTTGGAGACAAAAATAATCCATTGAAAATTTAATCTTAAACATAACACAATTTAAAAAACCAATATAAGTATAAATAATAACAATAATTGGCTATTAGGGTTATTGATTTATTTGTTGATGCAAGTATTTTTTGAGAAACTTATTGTAGCTCCAAGTTGGGTCTTGTGGTTATAATTAAGAGAAAATCTCACAATTCATTCTAATCAATAACATATCCCATTATGTGTATAGTCATATAGGGCAATACCTACACACAGATTTTAAAATTTCTCTCTTATTTTCAACAGTACTTTTTTATAATTTTTATTGTTTCACTTGTATCAAAATAGGTAAAACTTTCTACTAATAATGTTGTTCTTTATTACAAATGATTGAAATACTAGAATAAAAATATTTGTGGTCACACTTAAATTGTTATCAAACTTAAAAACTTTTAATTCAAAAATTAAGTGATTAAAGTTAATATGTGTGCATAAAAAAGTTATTCTATTTGATAATATTCTAATCAAACAAATTTCCTCTGGTCTATGTAACAAAAAATTATATCATATCATTTTAATACATAGCAAACAAAAATTAGAAAATATAAAATAAGTTTCCAAAAGTAGTGTTCATAAACACTCGAGTAAAATGTAACATCAAAGTAGGTATGGGAGGAATCCAATCAATCCTAATTTTTCAATCATGATCAACTAATACCATAGTCATCCAACTCAAAAAATAGGATACTTAACTACTTTAGTAAATTATACTTTTTTATATAAATCACACATTCAACTCCACATTACAACAACATTATTGTGTTAGTAGAAAATGAATAATTAAAATTGTCTCCAACCTCACCCAAGCATCTCATTTTTCAAATTTGATGATTTTAAAGGTACATAAATTATTTGCTAAATATAAATAATAAGACTAAAATACATGTAAATATTTACTAAGAAAAAAGAGTAGATGTAATCCTTGTAAGCTATCAATTTATATTTGATCATGACAATTTCCTAATAAATAAATTTCTAATAATTTTGGACATAAACAAAAATAAATCTATTTCAAGTATCTCTTGATCAAATTAGCAATATGAATGAAAATAATATTTATTGAGATAATATATTATAGTCTTTGGTAATAGAATATATCTTTAGATGTTATGTCATCCTTTTTGTCATGTAACAAAAATAAATAAATATAATAATCACCAAAGATATTACTTATTTAGAAGTGTTTTACATAGTCATTTATAATTTTTTGTTGCAATCATTTTTCTATCTTCTATTCATTGAGAAAACTAAATATAATGAGCTTAATAATGTTTTATTTTGGAAGAAATACAATATCAATGTAAGAATCTATATTAATTTTGAAAGTATTTTATCACATGATGGATTTTAAATTTCTATATACCATATGAAGTTATTTATAGAGGAATAATCAACTATCAAAATAATCAAATCGCCAACAAAAGTAACAAAGTAAAATAAATTGTAAATATTCTACTTATGAGTTCAAGAACTTTCCCAATTTTGATGATATCTGGATTTATGCTTTTCAAAGTAAACTTCATAAGAAGATGATTGTAAGGGGATATGACTTAACTAAAATGAATATCTTAAAATACATTGACATTATCATGTTTGAATTTATGTAAGGATTATTATTATTGATGCGTACTTCCCTTTGTGATATTTGGATTAAAGAAATTTGGAAACAAATTTTCTTTCAAAAGAAAATCCATATTTCATCTCCCCATCTCTTCCTCTTCCAATCTGAGCTTAATCATCCATACTTAGCCATATCTCAATATCCAATTTATGTTTCATTTTATACCTAGTGTTACAGTGCCAAAAGAAAGAGGGCGTTCTCTAATCAATTGGACAATGTTGTTTAAAAGGAAATACAACAAGTCCCTTATTGATGGCTCTTTATGGCCTTTATATTTTAAGAGGGCATAAATATACCACATTTCTTTCAGAATGTTGCATACCCTACATATGAAATCTTAGCATATAATACAGAGAGATGCGCTTTTAATCTTTTAATGTTGGGAATGTGAAGCCCAATAGTCACATGACCCTTTGGTTTCCCTTATTTTTGTCTTCTAATTGAGGATGATTTTATATATACATGTTCATAGTCATGTATTAGATATTTCTTGTTAAATAATAAAGTGAATTCTCTATTGAAAGTGTATGTAGCCACAAGTTTTGGTGAACCACTATAACCCTTTGTGTCTTGCTTCTTTGATTATTCTTTTAGTTTATATTTATGTTTAGTTAGTTTTTTTTCATTATCTTTATCTCCTCATTCTGAATTTAAATTTGGTATGAGAGTTAGTTTAGGCTTGAGCATAGGTAGAGGAAGAGGAAGATAATGTTTATTTTGTTATTGAAGAATTTCTTTAAAATATGGATCCAACTAAAGATGAGGACACTAAAGAGAGTGTGATTGAAATTGGGGAAATTGAGGCTAAGAGTGAGGAGGATTATGAAAAATAGAAATTTGTGAGGTTGAAGGAAGAGAATTTCCTACTCATGAATTAAGTTTACTCGATGCACCAAAAGTAGGAGGATTCGTGTCATATACTAAATGTTGAAAAAGATAAACTTAGAAAGAATGGGGGTCTTTTGAAAAAAAATTGTTTGAGGAAGAGGGAAATGATGGAAAGGGTTATCAAGTCTTGACAAAGGATTCTTTCATTGCAAAAATGTATGTATCTTCTAGAGAGGTATTTTTCCTTAGTGGAAAGAAATTACAAGTAGATTTTGGATGCTTAGTGACTGAAGATTTCATGAGCATTGTAATTATAGAGCTCAAGGAGGCTGGAGAGTGCCCCAAGATCAAGATTGCACATGGTTTAGAAGCCTTTAGCATGTCATAGAATAAGGACTCTGATGATGTTTTGGTGTAGACTATACAAATAGAGGTAGAGTGAAATGCATTAATGATAGAAGAAGAATTAAGAGGACCATTTTGAAGATAGATGAGAGAAAAGCACGAGATTTGAAAATTAATTATGTAGTCAAAAGTTTGATTCTTCTTTAGATATGGTAGATGTGAGTTTTATAGAAAAATCAAGAAAATATAATGGGACATATGCTCAAACATGAGGAAAGTAGTCTATATTTGCACTAAGGCTGAGGTGGTTTGGTTTCTACCTAGTTCTCCTCTCCATACTCTCACTTTAGATAAGATGGATGAGACTTGTGGTGCCACACATTCTACAACATGAGTCGAGATGTTGATCACTCCAGCGACACCATCCAGTGAAGAAACAACAAAAATTCCAATAAAATTACAAGTCTTTCCAAGGAAATAAGGATACTGATGTACAGATATAGACAGATGAGACATTATTTGTAGAAGAAGGTGAATGGAAAGATGAAGAGGAAGAGAGAGCGGTAGGTTAGACACTCAAAATGGCAATAGAGAAGGATGTTTGGATAGGACATGAGTAAAGACATCAGGTCCATGGTGGACACTCCCTTTCCACATTGTTATAATCAGTTATTTTTACATGTGGGTTTTACTTTCCCTATGGAAAACAATGATCACATTCATGAGATAAATGGATTGAATACTTAGGTTGAGTACTACATTAAATATATGCCATTATACAAGCATTGAGTAAGAATGAAAAAATTTGAATGAATTTTGAATGTCATCCAATGAAACATCCATTAAAGTTTAAAAAATTATTTAAAAGTTATATAAGGGATTATTTTTAGGTACTTATTCATACTATATCCTCTAGGGATATTGACTATTATTACATCTAGACTAGTCATATTTTCTTAATCTATTACACATTCTGCAACATCTATGTAATGGATATGCTTTCTTTTTAGAAAAATGAAATATAAAATATTATATCATTGAAATATAAGAGAAGAATAATTTCTATAGGAGATTGGGGGAAAAAAAAAAAATTTATTGAATGATGTGAACAATTACATATACTCTATTTATAGAGGGCATTTACAACTTTTAAAATAACAAGTGATAAGATGGAATTAAAGTCTATTCTAACTAACTCTACACATAGATGGTTGCATGAGAAGATGGCCATATACTCGACCAATTTATTAGGAAATATTTGGAATTAGTTTGTAACTAATCATTATTTTGATGGAGTCAACAACTACTACTACAGTCCAACTACAGATGTGGAGAGTAGAGAATTTGTTTAGGAATTACTTTCCTCCCATCTAGAACATTCTAGACAATCTTATTATTCCTAACATCCCCCCTTCAGATTGGCTAGAAGTATACAAAAGAGGAGAACATTATAAATTACTATCCTCCCTTAATGTTCACCTTAATCATGCCCAACATATCCCATAACTTCAAAAATTTAGCCTCAAGCACACTCTTAGTAAATATAATAGGTGTTTGATCTTTACTTGGATGAAATTAGAGGTTAACAATATTTTGTTGAACAAGATCCCTAATACAATGAACATCAATTTTAGTGTGCTTTATTTTAGCATGGAAAAAAAGATTGTTTGCAATGTGTATAGCACTTTAATTGTCACAATACAAAGTAGTAGCTAAACTTTGTGCAAAGTCAAGCTCAAATTTTTTTTTTGAATCCAAGCTTCCTCTTTTCTTTCTCTATATTCTTCTTCATATAAAGATAGTGATGTATTTTTTTTTTTTTGCTGCTCCACGTGATTGGACCTTATCTGAAATGAAAAATATAGCCTCGGGTAGATTTTTGGTCATTGATATCACCACCCCAATCTGAATTTGTAAAGCCAATCAAATAAGTTGATGACTTGTAGCTATAATTCTTTCTAGTCATCTAATGAATTTCTTTGGGTTCTTCTATAATTCTAGATACTATATTTATTGTAGAATAAATATCTAGTCTTGATGAGTTAGATAAACCAAGCTACCAATAAGTTGTCTATAAAAGGTATGATCTACTTTATTGGAGGTACATTCCTTAAAAAGATTAACTCTTGATTGGAAAGGAGTAGTGGTTGGCTTGCATTTCTACATTTGAGATTTCTCTAAAAGATCCAAGGCATATTTTCTTTAAGAGATAAATAGCCCATCATGAAGCCTACTAACTTGTAAGCCAAGAAAATAACTTAGCTCACCAAAATCATGTTGGAAATGTAGATGGAGTAACTGAGAGGGGGGAATCAGTTACCACAAAAACACTACTACAAATCCCTTAGATGTCAAGAAAATTAATTACTGATGTCACTTGGTAAACATATTGAAAATGCTATAACTCAAAAAATGCAGTGTATGTTATACTTTAGCATATCTTAAAAATTCACAGTGATTAACTTGCAAGCATAAAAGAAATAATATGAACACATGAGATAGTAGATTTAACATGAAAACCCAATATGGGAAAAATGACCAAGTAACTAGCTACTGATTTTCACTCTTCTGAAGTGAGCCTTGATAGGAGCCAACCTAGTTCAAGGTTACAAAACACATTTTTAGGAGTGACCTTGTTAGAAGATTTAATCACCCTATTAGGAGTGAGCGTGCAAGAGGTCTTAAAACAATTCAATGGAACTGTCACCTTGTTAGAGGATTTACAATTGGCTATTAAACCAACTCTATTAAGAGATTTTGAAATCACTACTACAATGGTAAGAAAGTAACAATGAAATAATTTGAATGAGATGAAACTGAATTGTTGAATATAGACCTTTGTTCTATTCACAAAGGCTTGATCCTTCTTGATCGAATATATCTTTGCTGCTCCTCAAGAATATCTGACCATCCTTCAATTTTTCTCACACTTTCTTTCTCA
This sequence comes from Cupressus sempervirens, assembly GCA_028749045.1. Classification (NCBI taxonomy): domain Eukaryota; kingdom Viridiplantae; phylum Streptophyta; class Pinopsida; order Cupressales; family Cupressaceae; genus Cupressus; species Cupressus sempervirens. Next base: position 829,083,654 of record CM053785.1, on the reverse strand, counting down.
AACAATCAATACACTTGCATACTCGCTCATACTTTAGAAACTCAACTTGACCTTTCATATATACCCTCTAGATTATTAATTCTACTCATTTACAACTTACAATAACCAATAACTATTACCTTAGTTGGCTAGAAACAATACTTGAATTAATTAAACTTCATAATCCAAAATTAACAAAATCCTTCATTGGGAAACCTTGCTCCGTAAACATTAATTCTAAAATGATTTTTTGTGTTGACCAACAGACACTTGGTTAACACTGCAAATTTGCAAAAATCCTTTGGCAATTGAATGAACTCAGTAGACACTAATCTTGACAAACTTTCCCTTGTTAACCATGAGAGCTTGGTTAACACTGCTTTCTACTATAATTTCCTTCAATGCCTGAGTGAGCTCGGTAGACACTATCTTCATAGAGTAATCTCCAAGAATGCTTGGTAGACAAGAGAAATTGTTTTTCTAACCAAGTGAGCTCAATAAGAAAATACTAACAACTGATATGACATTTTTGTAACATCAAAGACAACACATCATCAGACAATTGAATCTAACAATCTCCCTCTTTGGCATTGATGGCAACACAACATGTCATAGCAAAATGAAATTTGAAAACAAGATTTTCTCTAATAGAAAATTTCCCCCTCTTAGATCTTATACCACAAGCTTGTCATTAGTAGTAATCTCCCTTTGTGAAGGAATTACATAGCTTCTTTCTCAAAAAAAAATTACAATAAACTCTCCCTCATACAAATTTTAGAGAGATATGATAGTAAACTCTCCCTCTTTGACAACACATGCCAAAGATAACACATACCAAATGAGTATCAATGTACCTTGAGTACTAATTCATATGCAATGCTCTCTTGATTATGTTGCATCCACTAATATATTTTCAATTTGGTTTGTGTTGATGCATCACTAAGGCTTTACTTATTGAGCTTTAGATAGGGGAATGACCACTAACTTACCTCTTAGTTACAAAATGGCATCCTTAGGTAATGGATTGGTAAATATGTTTGGAATCTTTTCTTTTGTCTAGACATATTCCAATCTATTCTCTTTGTCCTGCACCAATTCTCTAACAAAATGATATTTTTATAGTAATATTCTTAGTTTTGGAATGCATCACTAGATTCTTAGATATGTTAATTGCACTTGTATTATCACAAAACATGACAACTGGTTCCTTAATCTCAACCTTCATACCTTGCAACAACTATTTAAACCAAATAATATTAGAACAATTCATTGCTGCTGCAACATATTTTACCTCTATTGTGGATTGGGATGTGCAATTTTTCTTTCTGCTTGTCAAAGATACCAATCTTTTGCCAAGAAAGAATGCTCCTCCACTTTTACTCTTTCTGTCATCTAGATTTCCAACCCAATTAGCATTAGTAAACACTTTTAGGTCCAAATTTCCTCCAAGTTTATACCATAGTCCATAATCTTCAGAACCTTTCAAATACCTCAAGATTCTTTTGATTTCCATCATATGCTTTTCTCTAAGTTTAGCTGAAAATATTGCTACTATACCAACTACAAGAGTAATGTCAAGTCTTGAACCACATACTGTAACTTTCCAATCATTCATCTATACAATCTTTGATCTAAAATTTTTAAATCATCATCTTTGGTAAGCTTTAATCCAGTACACATCGAGCTTCTAACTAGTTTATAATATTCCATACAAAACTTCTTAAGTATCTCCTTGATATGCTTAGACTGAGTAATGTAGATACCATTCTTGCTTTCTGTATCTAAAAACCAACAAAGAACTTAATCTCACCAAACATTGACATTTCAAACTCTTTGTTCATCTACTCTAAAAATTCTTTGCATTGGTCATCATTCCCTATAAATAAAGTATCATCCACAAATATTCTTGCCAATACTATCTTGTTATCTGGTCCTTTCTTGATGTAAAAACTACTATTATCATTTTTTCTCTAGAAACCAATTTGTATAAGGTAGTTGTGCAACCTCTCATACCATTCTCTAGGAGCTTTTTTTAGACCATACAATGCTTTGTGTAATTTGCAGACCATGTCCCTTCTATCTAGATCAACAAAACCTTCTGGTTGTTCAATGTAGACTTCTTCATCAAGAATACCATTAAGAAATATAGATTTGACATGCATCTAATATACCTTAAATCCTTTATGTGTTGCATATGCAAGTAAGGTCATGACACCTTTCAATCTTGCAATAGGACCAAATGTCTCACCATAATCAATGCCTTCTTCTTGAGAATAGCCTTTACATACCAATCTAGCTTTGCTTCTTGATACCTTACCATCTTCATTCAACTTATTCTTAGATACCCATTTTGTTCCAATCACATTTTTATCTTTAGGCCTAGGTACAAGAGTCTAGTTTTTGTTCTTCTCTATTTGCTCAATTTCTTCATTCATAGCCTTAATCCAAATTTCATTTTCCAGCATCTTTGACATTTCTAGGTTCAAAATCAACTTACTTCTTGTCATAGTACCTTTTGATTCATCTCCAATAATCTTGTCTAGTACATGATGCCTCCTAACATAATTGGCCAATACAGGTTCTTTGCCTTTTGATTCAGTACCATTGTCTTGATTTTTGAATTTCAACTTCTAACTTTAGCCTATGACTCGATTTGAACCTCTTGTGACTAAGTGACTATGGAAGACTCAAGAGTTGAAGTCTCCTTATTGACATATGTGTCTGGCAATGTATCAGGTTCAATGTAAACAAATCTCCTATGGTCTTCTTGTTCCTTTCTGCTTTCTTCTTCAGTCTTTTCTACAAACTCATCAATTCTCACATGTGCACTTTCTATGATTTTATGAGTAGATAGATTCAAACATCTATATGCCTTACTTTTGCAAGAATATCCTAAGAATATACCTTCATCATCTTTCACATCAAATTTTCCTTTTCTAGATTCTTTTAAGATATAACATTTACTTCCAAATACTTTCAAGTAACTTATATTGGGTTTATAGCCATACCATAGCTCATAGGGAGTTTTAAATGAGTATTTCTTCAATTGTACTTGGTTTAAGGAATGAACTGGAGTGCTGATAACTTCCTTCTAGTATTTGATAACAATTTTCTTTTCAATCATCGAAGTTCTTGCACAATCCATGATGGATCAATTCCTCCTTTCAACTTTTCCATTCTGCTCAAGAGTTCTAGGGGCTTATACCTATCTTTTGATTCCTCTTTCAATGAAAAAGTTATTGAATTCATTAGAGAAGAATTCACCACCTCTATCTGATCTTAAGCATTTCATTCCTTTCCCTATTTCTTTCTCTACTCTTGCCAAATACTATTTGAATTTCTCAAATGCTTCTAACTTTTCTCTAAGATGCATAATAGTCATCATTCTTGAATAGTCATCATAAAAAAGAATAAAGAATCTTCCTCCAGTATAGCTTTCTATTCCAATGGGTCCACACAAATAAGTATGCACAATCTCTAATATTTCTTCAGATTGATAGTTTTTTCTTTTAAAACTAGTCTTTCCCATTTTTTCAATCTAACAATTCTTGCATAAACCAACATATGGTTTCTTGAAACTAGGAATACCTCTTACTTTCTTGAATTTTATTATTTTCACCATGTTATCAAAATCTACATGACATAACCTTCTGTGCTATAACCAACTTTCTTCAACTTGAGCAATAAAACATGAGCAATCACCAAGATCAAGATAAAATAGGTTACATTTTGTTTATTTGCTTGATCCAATTAGGTTTTGCTTATGATCCAATAATCTTGCCTTGCCATGCATGAATTCCACCTTGAATCCAATATTAATTAGTTGTGCCACACTTAGCAGATTATGTTTTAGTCCTTGAACCCAATAGGCATTATCACATACAAGTTCTTTGGTTAATGAAACTGACCTCTCCTTTTTATGCAATAAGGTTCATTGTTTCCAAACCTTACACTACCACCATCATAGTCTTCAAAATGTTCAATTTCTTTTTTGTCACCAGTCATATGATGTGAAAATCCATTATCTATGATCCATGTATCATTTTTGCCCACATGAGAGATAAGTGTCATCTTATCTTCATCATCATCATCATCATATTCCTCTTTCACAACAATGTAAACTATTTCATTTTCACTATTATTAGAATCTTTAGCCATAAAACAAGTTTTCTTACCTTTGTCCTTGAATAATTTATGATTTTTGAAATCCTTCTTGCCATTGCACTTTTGACTTTTCTTCTCATCCTTATCTTTGTTTGGGCACCTAGCAACAATATGACCAACTTCTTCACATGAAAAATAGATTAAGGGAACTTTACTTTTATATTTTCCTCTGCCTCTAGAAAATTTTCTTGCAAGTAGAGCTTCAACAACTTCAAGGTCACTATCAAAAATTTCCTCTAATTCTTCTTCACTTTCTAATTGGATGTCCTTTATTTTCATGCCTTTCTCCTTGAGTGAAAGCTTGGCCTCAAATGTAGATTCAATATTCTTGGAAGCTAGAACATAATTGTCATAATTATCTAGCTCAAATGTTGTCAATCTTCCCACTAAGGTATCCAAAGTTATCTTATGATTTGTCTCACATCTCCTTTCTTGAATAGCAGATACTCTAATTGCATAGATAGGTAGCAATGTTCTGAGAACTTTACTTACAATAGTTTCTTCCTTGATTTCTCCTATAAATGCTTTGATTGCCTTGACACTAGCTTTGATTCTTTCCACATATTTGGAAACATTTTGATCTTCTTTCATTCTCATCTGATCAAACTATCCTCTAAGGCTTTCAACGTTGGCTCTCCTTACATTGTTATCACCACCATAGATGTCCTTAAGCTTGTTCCACATCTCAAAAGTAGTTTTGCAGTCCTTGATATCATCAAATTTCTCATACCTAAGAGTAGATGCAATATCTATCATCATGGTGTTATGATTTGTTTTCTCAGCAATGTCTCTAAGAAATAATGCGCCACTAGGAGTTGTATATTCTTCATCAAAGTGTTTGCACCTTGAATCACCAATGGAATCCAGATGAAGTCTCATGAGTCCCTGCCATGCTAAAAAAATTTCTCTATTAATTTTTGGAATTTCTCTCTTCTAAGACATCCTAATGTTTAGCTTAGGTCCTTGAAACCTTTTCTACAAGCACTAAAAGCTTTGATTCCAATTGTTGGAAATGTGGATGGAGTAACTAAGAGGGGGGCCAAGGGGGGGAGGAGGGTGTGAATTAGTTACCACAAAAACACTATCACATATCCCTTAGATATCAATAAAACTAATTATTGCTATCACTCGGTAAACATGCTGAAAAATATTGCAACTCGGTAAATGTAGTGTATCTTATACTTTAATAGATCTTAAACATTCATAGTGATTAACTTGCAAGCATAAAGGAAATAACATGAACACATGAGACACTAGATTTAACGTGGAAACCCAATATGAAAAAACCACCAAGTAACTAGCTACTAATTTTCACTCTTCTAAAGTGAGCCCTATTAGGAACCAACCTAGTTAAAGGTTACAAAATACATTGTTAGGTGTAACCTTGTTAGAGGATTTAATCACCCTATTAGGAGTGGTCTTGCAAGAGGTCTTAAAAAAATTCAATGGAACTATCACCTTGTTAGAGGATTTACAACTAGCTATTAAACCAACTCTATTAAGAGATTTTGAAATCACTGCTACAATGGCAAGAAAGTAACAATGAAATAACTAAATGAGATGCAATTGAACTACTGAATACATATCTCTATTCTATTCAAAAAGGCTTGATCCTTCTTGATTGAATATATCTTTGCTACTCCTCAAGGATATCTGACCGTCCTTCAAGTTTTCTCACACTTTCCTTCTCAAAAAATCAATACACTTTCATACTTGCCCGTACTTTAAAAACTCAACTTCAGCTTTCATATATACCATCTAGATTATCAAGTCAGTTCATTTACAACTTGCAATGACCAATAACTATTACCTCAACTGGCTAGAAATAATACTTGAATTAATTAAACTTCATAATCTAAAATTAAAAAAATCCTTCATTGCATGACCCTTCTCAGGAAACACTAATTCTGAAATGCTTTTCTATGTTGACTAACAAAAATTTGGTTAATATTGCAAATTTGCAAAAATCCTTGTGCAATTGAGTGAACTCAGTAGACACTAATCCTGACCAACTTTTCCTCATTAACCGTGAGAGATCGACCAACATTTATTTCTGCTATAATCTCGTTCGATGCTTGAGTGAGCTCAATAGACACTATCTTTGCAGAGTAGTCTCCAAGAATACTTGGTAGACAAGAGAAACTATCTTTTTGACCAAGTGAGCTCGGTAAGCACAGACTAACAACTGATATGGCATTTGTGTAATGTTAAAGACAACACATAATTAGATAATTGTATCCAACAAATCAATCATAAATAATGTGCCTTTGAGATATGAATTTAAGCCATTGATTAGCCCAATATTTGGTCCACTTAAGAGTAGACCATCTACGTGAACTACACCCACAATAATTTTATTTTGCACTTTTTCCACATAAAAATTTCAGTCTAATTTATATTTTGGAAACTAGTGAAGTTGAAAATACCTATCAATCTTCTCATTCCATTATCTTGGTGCTTTCTTAAGTCCATAAAGTGAATTCTCTAGTTAGCCAACATGATTAGGATGTTGCTAATCTACATAATCCCAGGGTTGATCTATATATGTTTCTTCATATAAGTCTCCATTTAAGAAATTATTTTTTACATCCATTTGATAAACATTCCACCCAAAACTTGCAGCCAAATATATAGAATAAATCTAACTTTATTCATTTTAATAATAGAAGAAAGTGTTTGTTCATAATCAACACATTCTTCTTTATTATATCATTTAGCAACCAATCTAGCATTAAACTTTTCTATATATTACCATTTGATCTAAATTCTATTTTGTAAACCCACTTGTAACCAATAAAATTCTTACCTCTTTGTTAGAGTACAAGTTCCTAAGTTTTATTTTTCATTAATGCATTATATTCTTCCTTGATGGCCTTCTCACATTATTTCATTCTCGTAGCTACTTCATATGATTTTTGGTCATTTACTTGTACTTCTTTGGCCATGAGGGCATAAACACTCCTTCCTTGGATCTTTTAGGCTTGCTCTTCGATTTCTTTAAAACTCAAGTTGTATTTTGTCTAGCTGTAAAAATTTCTTCTTCATCATCACTACCTGAGTCAAAAGGATCTCTTTGATGTTTACTTACTACACATCCTTCACAAACTCCTTTAGATGGTGAATTTATTGTTAATGATCTAACAACATCCATTCCCACCATATCTTACAATTTTATATTATTTCTTTGTCCAAGTCAGGATGCCAAAGTTTTTGCATGTAATCAACTTATGAAATATAAGCATGACTGTGTGTAAATTCCTCATCAACAAATCTCACAAATTTAAATAGACTTTGTTCATGATCAACTCTACCAATAAGAATTATATTTCTTGGGTATTTTTTATCTCTAATAATACCTTGATTAGTAGTAGCAAAAAACTCATATCTAGCTTCAACTTTTTTGTATACCAAAACAAGATTCACCCCTACTCCAACCAAAAAAACATTTTTCAAAGACTCATTTGTTACATTAAAAGTTCCTATCCCTAGAATTAGAAGTTTTATTTTATTGCCAATAGTCATTTCTTAATTTGATTCTTTCCTTCATGAAAATCAATAAGAAAATATATATTTCCAAACGTATGAAATGATGCCCTTGAATCTAAACTTCACTCCTTAATACAAACTGAAGCAAAGTAACCCCCTTTAACATTATATTTATTTTTAGTTGTATGCATTACCTCACTTGTTTTCTCTTAGATTTTTTGGAAGATGAATACAAAGTTGCATCTATCCTTCTTTCTTTCCTTACTCCTTTCTTGTTTGAGCTTGAAGTGTTGCCTTTTATTGTCTTTCCTTTTCAAAAAAAATTCTTCACATAATTTTCATCACAACAGTACCTAGAAATAATGGGCTTTCTTCCAGCTTGTTTTTCTGCATGATCATTTCTAGAAAAATGTTTAGAAACTTTATTTTTTTGAAATTTACTATATCCTTTAAAATTCTTCTTTCTATCATATCTAAAGACTTTACTTTATGTTGCATATGCAAAAATTTTCTTAATATCCTTCTTCAATAATTTGATCTTCTTCATCTAAAATAGTCTTACAAAATCGATCAAATATATTTTGTGGAGCATGAGGATTTATTTGATTAACACTTTTCCTTGATTCCTTAAATATCTTGTATGAATGAGGGAACATACTTTCAACCATTACAATAAATTGAAAAACATTTTTGCATACTTAACACCTATTTTCTTTAATTGAGCATTTAAAAAATAACTTCAATACAATAATTAGACATTTTTCAAACCAAGATTGATCTAACTTCAACAATGTTTCTTCCATATTGAATGTGCTAGCAATATCTGCATCTTTATAACATTTTTCTAAACTCTCCTATAGCTCTATAAGATCATCAAAAAACCTTCTATTGATATTGGGGCTTAAAACTTTACCAATAATACCTCTAGCTTGATCCAACTTGCTCCTACAAAACTTATTTCCTGTAATGCCTACCCCTAGTTGACTTTTTTGTTTTATTGACTAAAATCTTTTAGGCCAACTTTATGTTTGTGTTTGATGATTAGTAACATTTTTTTTCCATATCATTGGATATTATTTCATACTCAATAGTAAATATGTTGAGTTAGTTATTTTAGTTATTTCATGATTGTTTCAATGATTATATATATGTTCATTTAGTGTCTTTCAATTATCTCATGATGATTAGTTAGATGAATTGTGTGTGTGTGTGTGCGCGCACGTGCGCATGTGCATGCGCATGTGCATGTGCATGTGTATGTGCGTGCATGTGTGTTTTAAGGTTACTTACTCCATACTTGCATGTGTAGGGTGTAACTATCTATTTTACTTTATGTTTGACATTTTTGATGTAGTTGAGGAAGGGAGTCATAGTCACCTGCTAGTTGGGATCTACATGATGTACCACTTCCTCCCATTGCTTGTTTGGTTTAGAATATTTGTGTTTGTACATGCATGGATTTTATGTAGATTGCAGGTACTAAGTATTGGCTTCCATGAATTTCCAAGATGAGCATACCCTATTGTAGTATCTCAATGGTATAAGAAGGGGAATATTTTATTTAGTTTGAATCCTAAAACTTGTGCCAATTTTCCTAAAAAGTAGCACAAGTATCTAAGTTAGTTTCACCTTTCTAAATTCATCAAGTGACGTGAATTCGTGGTTTTGACTCGAGATTTTGATGATGTTCTTTGTCCTTAGTTGAGTTGTCATTTTTGGTTTTGTGGGTCTATGATGATGTTTTTGAATTAATAATAGCCAAAACAAGGGGGCTGGCCCATAACAAAAAGTTGGTCAACTACTATTGGATAACCACCGAAACTAAACTAACCCCTATTGCTACTAAAAACAAAAACAAGGTTCACTACCATAAATCAGAGAGTATTAGTAGCCTTAAACTAAATGGATATAATCAAACTTAAGAGTCTAAAGAAAAATATTAACAAAGACATAATAGCCCTGCAAATTAATAAGTCTGGTAACTAGCAGATTAACAACATAAAAAACAAAAAAGAGGGAGCACTTAAGATTTCTTGGCCTCTTTCCTCCCCAGGAGGGTGTTCACCCAGTCTTCTCTTATGAAGTGAAATAACATCTTAGAGTCCTCCTTAGGTAGGTCCCCATTAACATCCTTGAGAAAACATAAAGTGATAGTTGCCACATGTGTCACTTTAACCATGAACTTGGTTAGTAGGTGCATTCTCTCCTCTAGTGCATGAATTATCTCCCAAGCCTCATTACCAAACTTATGCAGACCACTTGGATGGTCATCAATACAAGTATTTGTGGTATCCTACACAAATAGGGGGTTAGTAACATTTTCAAAAACAACCTTAATAGGGGAGGAGATCATTATGGGGGAAGGCATCCTATCCACCATATTAGGGAACTGCTCCTTTGTTAGGTCCACACACCCCAGCTCAACCATCACCAAAACATGTGATAGATCCTGATTCTTCTTACCATCACCCAAATCCATCCTAGAGAGTCTAAATCCTCCTCCTCCACCTCCTCCATACCTCTTAGCACAAAGTTAACTACTTTTTCTTTCATACTCCATTTGTGGCAGCCTGAATCCTCTAAATCTAACTCCTCCTATAAGCCTCCTTCCTTCAACTTCCTCTTAGCATTGGATTTTGCTAACCTCCTCAACCTCCACCTACCCCCTCTCTCCTCATCCTTTGACTCCACCACTACCTTCTCCTTCCCTTTATGCTACCTCCCTTTCAACCCCATAGGGGAGGGGATCACTGGGGACCCACTAGGTGAAGGTAACATTATAGGAGCTTTGGGACTCGTAATCCTAAGGGGAACAATTTGGGGCTAGGGGTTTGAATGGATATGAATGTAAATTTCCACAATCTTAGGGGGGGATAGGGTGAGGTGGAATTGGTACAACCTAAAAATTAAACCTTGGTGTAAAACTGTAAAATTAACCCCCTTTTTCATATTTTCTTTCACATCAACAATAGAATCCTCTAAATCATGTAGTAGGAAGAAATGAAGCCAAATGAAATCATGGTGGTGAAAATGAATAAGGAGAGGAAACTGATAGTAGTAGCAGATGCCATACCTTCCTTCTAGGGTAAGTTATTTCATCAAAACCAAACAAACCTTGTTCCATTGGTCAGGAAGCTTCTCCAACATGAAACAACCTCTATGACAAATTAGTTCCTCAAGATCCACGAAGAAACATTTTAGGATCACATCATCAATCACCCTTATCACCTTCTTCCATTTCCTACCCCTCATTGGTAAGCCTGTCTCCAGAACAATCACCTCCTCTGAAATATGAAATGAGATACCATTAATGGTAACTCTATAGTTCTCCTAGGAGTTAACAAATTACATAGAGAAATTCTCATCATGCCCATTAAGTGCCTCCATAAACAAGACAAAACCACCATCCTTCAAAATATACCATCCTATGGGCTTCCTCATATTTTCATCAATCATAGCCAATTCAATGCACATCAAATAACCACCCATCTTTTCAATTTTTACCTTTTGTCTCTTTCTCTTCTGAACCTAGACACAATTTCTAAAAAAGACATCACTCCTAGGAAAAAAAACCCCAAAGCAAAGATGATAATCACAATTAATAGTAATAATGAAAACATCCAACTTGGTAAGAAAGATCACGTGTCGGCCTCCATGATCTATTCCTCAATCATTTCCATCATTCCAAACACACATCAAGCCTTTAAAAGTTAATTCCTTTCTCTACATGGTGTATGATGACAAATTTAAGGAAATAAATAATCCCCCATTTCAAACTTCCAATTTTTGGGCCATGCATAATTAATATTACCCATACTTGATTCTTTACACCTTGCCACTTGTACTTTGATGACATATCCTCCCCACAATCTCAATATCATTATACAAAATAGCTAGCTAGGACTCATCATTTCTCACTTTTTGGCTCATTAACTCCCTTACCAACTTTGGCAATGTGTTCAAATACCTCCAACATCCAAGCCCCTTCACCGTTAATTTGATTATCACTATTTCATCAGCCACACTATTCCAAAAGATGTGATTCAAATCAAATCTATTAAGAGTAGTTAATATGTACTTGATATCATCAGTCACACATTTAATGGACCATCCCTCCCTCATATTATCTTTGACAGTCTCAATAATTATTTTAGAATCTCCTTCAATTTGCACATCCCTCCAACCCACACTTATGACCAATTTTAAGCCCCAATACAGAGCCATCACCTCTGTTGTATTGTTAGAAACCTTCCCTAACTCATCAATATTAGGCAAAAACATCCTTCCCTTACTATCCCTAACTATCCCTTCCCCCGCTGAACTCTCCTTTCTAGCTGGACCATCGAAATTGAGTTTGACCCAATTTGCAGACCAGGGTTTCAACCGAGTTCTTTTTCTAGCCAAAAAATTAGAATTATTGATTTCCATAATCCCTTCTACCAATGACCAACACTTGGCCACCTTGACCTCAAGGGTAGAAGGGAGAAACACTAGTTTTCTCCACTTGGTGCAACTAATGTTCTCGACTATCAATTTATAGATCGTTTCCACCATGCTAGCCTCCTCTCTCTCCTCATTTTTGAACACCCTATTATTACACTCTTCCCAAATACCCCAACATACATGGGGAGAATGATATTCCATAGATAAATAAGGAGGGGTGGGTAAAGGGGTCTTCCCCATTCATTACCAGTTGCCCCATGTCCACATTAAACACCCAATTAACCTCTAGCATTTGAAGAATTCTCTCCCACACTGTTGATGCATACTTGTAATGCAAGAATAAGTGGTTGATGTTTTCTTCCTCCATCTTACACATATGACATCTATTTGGTAATTGAAAATTCAACTTCATCAAGTTGTCTATAGTAAGAATTTTCCCATGAATGGTGGTCCACCAGAAAATATTGATCTTTGAGATTAAGTGATTAAGCCAAACATTCCGCTAGTAATTAGCTTCAAGGGTTTTGTTGACCATTAATTTGTAGGTAGATTTAACCGAGAACTCCCCCATTGAGGTAGCCTTCCAAATCAATTCATCAATCTTCTCTCTTCTTGGGCTTCTGTACTTCTCCAACAATGAATTCAGCTCATCGATCAACTCCCTTCCAACCATTACATTCTGTTGTAGCTTCCCCTTTTTCCACCTTCTCCCTTGGAAAATAAAATCAGCTCCCATTTCACCCCCTAGTCCTATAGCTAATACTAGAGAGACCCAAACTTAGTTTTTATTAAATGTTTATCTATGATGATGTTTTGTTTAAATTAAATCAAATTAAAATATATTTTAATGCTTTAATTTAATAAAAATTTTATAAAGAAATATTAGTATCTAATTATATTGAATTAATTGAGAAATTAATTAAATAGAAGAATTAAATTTAAATATTTTATGAAAGTTATAAGTTTAATGTGTTTAAATTTATTTAATTTAATAATAATTTATTTAGAAGTTGTATTTTAATCAATAACTCTCAATAATATTATTAGTTAAATTAATAAATATTATGTTAAAAAAACATCTCATGATTTTTTTTTGATTGATAGATAGTCGAAGCATTATATTATATTAGATAATAATAATAAAATTACAAGATTTCAAGATTTGTACACTTTGACGGGCACTAGTAGGAAAGAACAAAGTAAGAAAACCTCCAGTCTAGCCTGAGACCAAAGTCCTTTATTATACATATAATAGAAGGGGCATACCCCAATGAGATAAATGATCAAAGTATCCTCATTATGTTTGGATAAAAGTTATGTAGCGATTAATACTTTGGGAAATAATCCATGAGCACCAGGAAAAATGCATCCTTTGGGTGTAAGGACACTTGCAATAAAGAATATAATTGTTTCCACATAACCCATAATAGATCTGAATTAACATAGAATTAAAATCCACATGAAAGAGAATAGACAACATACCCACAAAAATGTGACACAAGATATACCATGGGAAATTCTCATTGAGGGAAAAACCTAGCCTCCAAAAGGATCCATCACCATGTATTATCGAACAAAAACACCATTGCAATACAACCATGGAAGCCTTCAAAGCCATAGCCACTACCAAGCAATCTATCTAAACAAGCATGAATCCACACATCCCATGCCATGCTTCCAACCTTCACAAATGCTCCCTTGGTTAACCTATCAAACATTCTACTACTTGACTCTTTCCTTTTCTCCTTCTCCTTGTCACACCAACAACTGCCCTTGTGGCTACTAATATAGTAGCAAGTCCCACAAAACCACCAAGTGGTATCAGATAAACCATGTGCTACCTAACCCATTGAACTCACATTTAATATTGAAAATTTAATTCTTTTTCCCAATATTAAATAATTACATGAAATATTATCACAATGTTACAATACAACTCATCAAGTATATCCCATGAGAATCTTTACATGTTGCATATCCATCTAGGTGCAACATTGCATAATAAAATAAAATAATACAATATAGAAATATTATACAATTTGTGCAACACTCATTATCTCAACCATATCCCACTTTTATAAATTACATATGGTCAATCCATAGCCACATAAATGAACAAGGGGACGATCCCTCCTAGTACATCCACCATCATGGATCAAAGTACACCAAGTGCTCCATCATGGTACCTACAAAAAAAATCAAAGTATCTAGCATCTCAAACATGAATGAAGACACCTCCTACCATGCCACTACCATTGGACATACGTAGAAGCCATCCAAAGCGAAAGTCACCTAACCTATTGCATTAGAAGATCATAAAATCCTATACCAACTGAAATGTCAAGCACAAAACTCTGATCCAAAGGTAATCACATGTATCTGTAGTTGTGAAATATTTCCATAGCTAAAAGTAGCATCCATAGCAAGTGCCAAACCCATCCAACTATTCATACCTCCAAACATATACCAAATGAATCTCACATCACCAACATATCCAATCTATAACTTGCAATTGCAAGCCTCAAGAGCAATAACTGCCACATATATACCAAGAAGCTCCCATTGCAAAAGATAATGTCAAATCTATAACCAAGTCACTCACAACATCTCAAAGAAGTGAATCCATGTAGTCTCAAGGAAATCCACAATACATAAACTAATATCCTATCAGAACAACTCTCGTAACAAGTCTCCAATACTCTGCCAAGTTCTCTACAACCAATAGAGGAAAGAGATAAATGAATAACCATGTCATCTCTCACATGACATACATGAGCACAAACCAGTGATCACAATCTCTAACCAATCTTAAATATAATGTAAGTGAAACCAAACATCGAGGAAGATAACTAAGACTAGAGAGAAACTATGCAAATTATAACCTATATCATGTCCTTCTACACACACCTCTAGATGTAAACTATGGAAGTATCATCTCCTCTATAAAACATCAACAAGAAGACTCAACAACACCCAAACCATACCATATAACTAATCATGGATGTAAGCTTCTCACAAGAAGATCAAACTCATAAACCATTCCTAAACCAAGGAATAACCATTCCTAATCCAAGGAATATGTCCAATATAAAACCATCTCCCAAATTGAACCATCATAACAAGATATGAAAATGGAGATAACCAATGCTAAACCATCTCTAAAATGAACCCTCAAGAACTAACTAATGTACCATAGCTGAAGATCTATATCCATGTTCAAGATAAGTATAAATATAATGCACTTGAGAGAAACAATAGGCTATACCTCTCAATTAGCAAACTGTCAAGTAGACCAAGAGTGAGGAATGCGAATGCTCATCAAGATATCCAAGTCTCCAACCAAGAATCATCTAAGAAAAATATCCTCTCAAGTCCATATTAGGTGACTTCCCCTCGGACTTCCTACTGAAACCATCAACCGTCCCAACAAACACTTCTCTTATCCAAGAGAAATCAGCATCACCACCATCTCTAAGTATCCATGAGCACCCGTAACCAATCAATCCATGCCATCTCCAAATGAAACATAGCAATATCATGAAGTATCTAGCTTATGATCAGTGTACTTAATACCAAGAAACTAAATCAAGATCAATGTCAAAGTTTCAACCATAGGCTTAGGAATATAAACATGACAATATAATCTAACCCATCTCAACCAAAGAGATAACACACTCCATAAGAACATACTATAACATGTCACAACTCTAAATACATATTAAGAGTATACCATGACATAAAAATAAAAACTATCCTCTCACCAAGGATAACATGCCAAATAAAAGCATAAACCACACTTTTACCAAGAACCCCATAAGTCCTCAAGATGAAACCATCTCCACAAAACATGAAGAAAGATCATCTCCACATACCATGAAGATAACCAAGAACTCCATGAGTCCTCAAGATCTAACCATCTTCACACACCATGAAGATAACCATGCCAAACCTATACCAAATCTAAACCAATGTGTAGAGCTTTTTGTTGACTACTCAAAGTCCTAAATTTGACTCTATATGCCCAAGTTATGCCCTAATCTATGCTTAAAATAACCAACATCTAACTTTTGGGGTCTTAAATCCTGACAAAATTTCAAAATCAGAAAACCAAACCTACACCAAGTTGTAGTGCTCTAATTTAGCTTTCCAACACCTATAAGAACTCTAAAATTTGATATCTAAAAAGAAAGTTATGGCCATCTTACTAAGATGGTCCTTTTATCATTTTTACCATGATTTATTTTTGTGATGAAAAGTTTGACGAGATTGAATTTGATGGCCATGATGGGCTGAAAATAGAAAACTCTTTCATTTCCTCTGAACATGGCCAATCTAGGGAATATTATATATCAAAATTTATGGAAACATCAACCTAGATCTAATGGTGAGGTCTACTTTCACCCAGGAGGTCACTTTAGTAAGCTACCCCCTAAAACCCTCATTTAAATGAAACATCCAAACAATCTTTTTAACTTAAAAATTTCACAAGCCCAAATCTTTTAACATCCCATGATAACAACAAACCCAAAACCCTTTTATCTGTAACCAAAACTCATATATCTTGCCCTTTCTTTTATCCTCTCATACATTCCCATGGATTCAATCTAGGGTTACAACAATAAAACCATAGCTCTGATACCACTTGTAAGGAAACTTGCAATAAAGGACATAACTATTTCCACATAACCCATAATAGATCTAAAATAAAAATAGAATTAAAATCCACACGCAAGAGAATAGACAACATACTTACAAAATTGTGACACAAGATATACCTTGGGAAATCCTCATTGAGGGAAAAACCTAGCCTCCAAAAGCATCCATCACCATGTATTATTCAGCAAAAAAACTGTTGCAATACAACCATGGAAACCTTCAAAGCCATAGGCACTACCAAGAAATTTGTGTAAACAAGCATGAATCCACACATCCCATGCCATGCTTCCAACCTTCACAAATAATCCCTTGGCTAACCTATCAAGCCTTGTCTTGCTCAACTCTTGCCCTTTTTCCTTCTCCTTGTCACACCAACAACTACCCTTGTGGCTACTTATATAGTAGCAAGTGCCACAAAACTACCAAGTGGTACTACATAAACCATGTACTAAAACCATGTGCTACGTAACCCATTGACCCCACATTTAATATTAGAAATTTAATTCTTTTCCCCAATACTAAATAATTACATGAAATATTATCACAATGTTACAATACAGCTCATCAAGTATATCCCATGCAAATCTTTATATGTTGCATGTCCATCTAGGTGCAACATTACATAATAAAATAAAATAATGCAATATAACAATATTATGCAATGTGTGCAACACCCATCATATCAACATTGGGGTGGAGTAATAGACCTACTGAAAATGAAAAGAACAACAAAAAAGGCTAACCACCAAAAATGGTTAAGCATTAATCAGATAAAAGGATAAAAGCATAGACTTGATTAGATTAGTCTTATTAGGGGGAAATGCTTCCAAATTCTCAGTCTATAAGTGAGAAGATCCTAATATTAGTGGGTTAGAGCAATATAGAATTAAACAATTAGAGTCATCTCATAGAAATTAAGTTTTATCTTGTTGATGGTTTGTATTAAAGTTAATGTGTCTATTTTTATCTTTACTCGTTCTAAATGTTATTCTTATTAATGATTTTATTGTTAATAGCTATTTTGATATGATGTTTATAGAGATTCCGTAAAAGCCTCTACAACATTTGAACATTACAAAATGATTCTCTATTCTAGTGTAAAGATGATAATGTTAGTCCCAAATTCATCCTTGTCATCTATAGTGTTAGGATTCATAGTGTATGAATTACCAATGTGTTAAGACTAAATTCATATTAAAGTATATGGATAAAGAAAGGTCACAATTTGGTCTTTAAATAATACAGATTTGAAGACCAAATATAGGCAAAAGAAGGCAATACATCAAAGAACCAATCCTAGGCCTATTGAATTTAAAAATGAGATTATATAAGACAAGTATTTCATATTAATATGAATAGAATTTACATAATAAAGCTTTCCATACTTTGTCATGTCCTAAAAGGGCCCTAGACTACATATAATCTACTAACTGCCTTAGTGAAATAGAATAAGTCAACACCTATTATAGCTCTTATCTTTATAAATTCTATTATTTGCATAGGGAAAATATAGTAGTACAATACCTAAAAAACCCTAAGCATTAAAATAGAGACACTAGCCCATTACTATGGAGGGGTCTAGTGGAAAAACTAGAGTAGAGAAAAAAACAACTGGCTATCACACAACCTTGACTATACTTCTTGAGTCTACTTCTTGAAGACCATAATGATCTCCATGGCTTCCTAGATATTTTTAGCCCTAGAGCTAGGTAGGAATTTGTAGGAGTTCCTCATTGTGCTTAATTTTCCAAAGCTGGGGAGGCAACACTCAACAACTTCCAGGTTAGAGAAATCAACATCTAAGTGTATATACACATCAAAAGCTTGTAGATAATTTGTGAGCCACTCTGTTGGTGGGTCCTCTTTAATGCCTCTCCATCATAGTAGGAATTGCACACTAGCCTCCATCCTCAACCATTATCGAAAGAAGAGAATGTTATCCGTGACAACCAAGTAGGGGCACTTAGGCCTTTAGTGAGTTTGGGGCTACCTAATTGATGCTCCTTGCAAGCTCCAAGCAATAGGATTTCAATTTTTTCATCAATGTTAAAAAATACTTCCTCTAAACCTATTAACCAGTTCGAGTTGAATTTTTTTTTAACTTAGTCTAATAATATCCCATTTTTCTACTCTAGCCCTACCTAGGCATCTGATTCATGACCCCAAGATGTCATTGTTAGTGTGTCAAGAGTAGTCATAGTTGAAAATGCCTTCTCCAAAAACCCTAATGACCACAACTCTGCTCATGTCATCTATGGATCGAAATAGTTGATTCCATCTTTCAGGTTTAACTAAACCATAGAAGGCCATGGTTCTATTTTCATAGGCATGATACAAGAAAATGTTGGTATCCATTTGTAGGGGGCAACATAGAACTAAATTTAGACAAGGTGGGGAGAATATGATAAAATAAAAAATTGGCTTAAATTAATATAATAATAGTAGGGAAGGATCTAGAACAATGGGTGGCGATGCCATCTTCATGCATTTGAATCATTATCCTCCTCTTGAGATCATTATTAATGTGATGCTTTTAGTCATGAAATTATTGAGGAGAAGATTTTAAATTTGCAAAGATACATGAACCAAGATTTGTGCCATTATGGAAGATCATGAATCCAAGTGTCAAAGGAGATGATAATAGGGGATATAATCTTAGCATAATTATCTTTAACTAGTTTTGATTAAATATTGACATGTTTTCTCCATCTATATCTTTATTTTCTAAACTGTCTCTTCAATATTGCTTTCTCTAAATCTATAAGAGAATCTAATTTCTTCAAATCCTTCCAGTAGTTTTAAGGTTTCTTCTAGTCAAAAATTTAATATCCAACTTGGATTTTTCCCTTTCTTGAGTGCATTTAGGACTATTTGTGAGTCTCCTTTGATTATAATTTTCTTGATTCTTAGACTGATACAAATTTTTAATCCTTCTTCTATTGGTTCTAATTTTTCCATGTTATTAGAGGCTTTTCTCTTTTTGCTAGCCAGTTTCTGGATTCTTCCTTGACTATAGACCCTATTCCTACCTTTCCATGATTGCCTCTAGAGGCTCCAATGAAATTAAGTTTCTTCCAACCTTTTAGTGGTGGTTCCTATTTTCATTCTTTTCTGACTGCTTTGTTAACCCTCTTATATGTGAGGGGTGGATGGATTAGACATTCCAATTTTTCTTTTAATTTCAGCATCCCACTCTATGAATGATCCTTCTTCTTTCAAAATTTTCCTTAGATTGAAATTAATGACCTCCACAATGTTAGCCTTGATTTTGTTATAGAGATATAGTGTCTTTAGTTCTTTGTTCTAAAAGATACTTCTATTTCTTTATTTCCATATCTCCCAAACTAAAATTGCGAGATTAATGCTCCAAAGTGTTTGATAAACTTTATTATCTACTTTTTTTGGCTAGTCTATTAAGTGGTCTTGCCACCTTTTTGGTAGAGAGGTAGTCCAATTTGGTTTTTATTTGAGCCATATCTAGTATTCCTTCAGCAATTTGAATTGGTATAGAAGATGCTCTGTTGTTTCTAATTCTTCTTTATAGAGAGTACATCTTGGTGTTCCTTCAAAACCCATTTTTCTAATTCTATCCACTATTAGGATTCTTTTTTGGATGGCTGCCCATAAGAAGATGCCTATTTTGGGAAGCCCTACTAGATCCCAATAGAGGTTGATCAGAATGTTTATTGCTTCCCATCTTTGTGAATTTATAATTTGTTTAAATCCTTCTTTCACTTTATAGATTTTATCTTTAGATGCTTCCCAGATAAGTCTATCCCCCCTATTGTTAACTTTGATTAAACTATCTTTAAGTATATTTTCTAGGATCTCTTGATCTACTTGATTGAGACTACAATTGACTAAGGATTTTCATTCCTAGGTAATTTCTTTATTGGATTGGATCAATTGGATATAATCTTGTACTTTAGTACCCCAGATTGTTTGTAAGCATATTTTAGCATTATGGGTTACATCAGAGTGGTCATGGGGGGATACCCATTCCAAGAGTTTTCCCAGAATAACACTTTTTAACCTTTATCGATATCCCATGTCATATATTTGGTTATGAGGGGATGATACTTCATTAAGAAATTCTATGATGCTGAACCTCTAGGAGGGTTCCTAGTTCTAAATAGTGAAGTGTTATCAGATGCATTAAGATATTTATTATATAGAATTCTAGCCCATTTGTTGTCTCTTTCTTGATACATTCTCCATACATGTTTTGCTCCTAGAGCTTCATTCTACCAATCTAGGTTTTTAATTCCTTGTCCTCCTAGTTCTTTAGGCCTACATACTTTTTACCATCTGATCAATACTACCTTATTTTTGTCTTCTAAGAAATTCCAAAAGAAATCTCTTAATTTCTTTTCAATTCTTTTTGTCTTCTAGGCCATTCCAAAAGAAATCTCTTAATTTCTTTTCAATTTTTTGATTTATGTTCTTAGGTAATTGTAAATATGAGAGTTGATAAGTAGGTATAGCCGATAGCATGACTTTGATTTTTGTCTCTCTCCCAACCTTAGTAAGCCATTTCCCTTTCCAAACTTCCATATAGTTGTCTCTTTTTCCCAAAGTGTTTTCCCATTCATGGTTATTTTTATTTCCTTTTTCCAAATATATTCCTAGATATTTAAATGGAAAAGTACCCTTTTTCAATCGTAGTTTATTACATATATGTTATTTTCTATCTGTTATTGTGTTTAAGAAAATGATTTATAATTTTTTTTCATTGATTTTTTGATCTAAGGCTTTCATGTAATAGTTTAAAATTGTTTTGAAATAGTCTATCTCTTTCTTAGTACTTTCTCTAGCTAATACTGTATCACTAGCAAATTGGTGATGTGTGGTGTTTTCCACATTTTTAATGATCTTTACTCCTTTAATTTTATTTTGAAATTGCACTTTTTTAATTTCTCTTTCAAAGGATTCTACCATGATGATGAAAAGAAAGGGGGATATCGGGTCACCTTATTGGAGTGCCCTAGAAATAATGAAGAATCCTTCTGGGGTTCCATTAATAAGGAGAAAGATCTCTATTGTAGAGATGCACTAAAAAATGATGTTTATCCACTGATTCAAGAATATGGAAGGTTTGAGTGTTTTACATAGTAATCTCTATTCTACTTTATCATAAGCTTTTTGTATATCTAATTTTAATAACATACATGCTTCATTTTTTTTTGTTGAATGAATCATTTCTTGAATGATAGAAATGCCATCTAGGATAGATCTCTCAGGTACAAATCTTATTTGTTCTTCTGATATTAATTTAGGGAGAAGTTTTTTGTGATGGCTAGCTAAAGCCTTTGAGAGAATTTTATATATAGTGTTCCATAGTGCAATAGGTCTAAAGTCTATTGGTTTTTCAGTCCTATTTTTCTTGGGTGTAAGTGTTAAGAAAGTGTGATTGATTTATGCTAAAAGGGTTGCTTCATTCCTAGATGCTTTCAATGCTTTCCACAAGTCTACACCTATTATTTCCCAACATTTTTGGAAGAAAAATGCATGGAATATATTAGGTCCTAGAGTTTTTTTGGGTTAATATTAAAGAGAGTCATTTTGATTTATTGCAATGTCAATGGTTTATTAAGGGTTTTATTATCATTATATGAAATCACCTTAGGTATTGTTTTCAACATTTCTTCTTGTTATATTCTATTAGAAGTATCATAATTATTAAGGATATCTTTGAAGTACTCCACATTTAAATGTTTTCTATTTTATTTGGGTTATCTATTGATCCACCTTTTATAGTTTTAATTTTTGTTATATTATTATAGGCTCTATGGTCTAGTGTGCTATTGTGAATAAATTTTCTATTATGATATCCTTTTGCCAACCATTTCTCCCTAGGTTTTTGCTTCCAGTACACCTCTTCTTTAGCTAAAATTTCTTCTTGTTTTAGTAGATATTCTTTTTCTAGTTGGTAAGTTTCATTATTCATTCCTTTTATAATAACTTCTTTGTTTAATTTTTCTAGATTCTCTTCTATGTCTAATTTTTCTTTAAATATGTTTCTAAATTGTGTTTTATTCCATCTCAGGATCTTTTCTTTTATGATTTTTTGTTTGGATACAAAGTAGAACATTTTTTAGCCTTGGATTTGTTCTTATTGCCACCAATTTTTAATATTATTCATAAATTTGTTGTCCATAAACCACATTTTTTCACATTTAAATGGATTTATACTAGGCTTAGCCTATTCCTTAATTTCCATTTTAATTGGGGAGTCATCTAATCCTACCATCGGTAGGATTTCTACACTAATTTTTCTATCTAGATTACTTAGCTCTCCCTTAAAGAAGAATCTATCCAATCTTTTTGCTATGTAATTGGAGTCTTTCATTCTATTATTCCATGTGTATACTCCATTTTTTGTTGGAATATCTATGAGAGAGTTAATCTCTTTCCATTCTTTGAAATTTTTTCTGGCTCTAGATATTGTTCGAATCACACAATATTTTTCATCTCCTTTTAATATTGCAATAAAGTATCCTCCCATAATTTAATGTTCTCATTCTATAGTGTATTGAGAAATAAGTTAATCTCATTCCATACTACTAATTTATCTATTGTTTGTGTAGGCCCATAGACATTAATTACTATCATCTAGAGATTAGTTTTTGTGCTAAAAACTTTGCTTCCCATCCAATTAGGATTTGAGGTTATACATTCTATATTAACTTTTTGGTTATTCCATATTATTCCTAGTCCTCCTAAAGATCCCTATGATGACTTAAATTTTGATTCCCAAGCTCCTAGTTTTTGTCCTAGGTTTAAGCCTTCTTCTTTGTTTAATTTTCTTTCTTGAATTAATAGGATTTCTATGTCAAATAGTGTTACATTATGCTTTAATAAGTGTTTCTTGCTAGGGGAATTTAAGCCCATAGCATTCAATGTAGTGATTCTTATTGATCCTTGAGAAGGTTCTTCCCCTTCCCACCTTGTAGAATTTCTTTAATCTTAATTTGTTCCTTTTCTTGTCTTGTTACCTCCCTGAGTTCTTTTAATGATTTTCTTCATCATTTCTATTTTTTTCCACAATTGGGCATCTTTAACCCTTCCTAATTTATGGATATACCCAAATATTCCAAATTTAGTTGATTCTTTACTCTTTCTATAATTTTTGAATCTTCTATTTCTTAATCATCCTCTGCTAAGACTTCTTTAATTAATTAGTTGTTCATTTGATAATCTTCTACTTCTAGATTTCAACCTTCTTCCTCCATTCTTTCTTACATTGTCCCTTCTTCCCAACTAGAGCTTTCCACCATAGTTCCAAAATCTTCCCATATTGAGTATTCTTCTCTTTGATTTTCTTGTTCTTCTCCTTGCATGCTTGTTGGTTCACTATTATGCTCTTTATTTGAGGATATTTTTTCAATATCTATTGGTGTCAATATCTCTATCTCTCCTCTAGTTTCAACCCTTCTTGTTTCTTCTTTTCTGTGATCAAACATGTCCTTTCCATTGCTCGGTGCCTACCAAAATTTGTAGCTCTTATTTTTATCTTTTTTCTTAATAGTAAAATTTCTCCATTGGGCTAATTTTTCTGGTGAGATATTAGGGCTTTGATCATTCTTCTCCAAAGTGTTATTTTGTTCTTGATTCACTTCTTCTTCTTATTCCATTCCTCTATAATTCCCTATTTCTAACTAATTTCTGCAATTTGTTCCTTCTTGTTCCACTTTTGTCTCTTCTTCTAATGTTTTGCTTGTTGTATTACCTCTTTTCTCTATTTCCATCTCTGAGTCTATTTTCAAAACAACATTACCTTTATGTTTTATATGGTTGGCTTCTACTATGATATATTGGTCTTCCAGATCATTCTGTAGGAGTAGTATTTCATGGGAAAGGATATTTAATTTTTTAACATTGATCTCTATCTCTTCTATTGTATCCTCCTCTATTTTTTAGTCTTTGCAATTTCTATAATTTCTTGAAGAGTGTTGATAATTTTTATTTGTCATCCATTTATATTCTGCCTCTTCTTCTCTCCCTAACTTTTCCTTTTGAGCTTCTTGACCTATCTCTATTTTCTCCTAATCTTTGTTTCTCTTTCTTTTTTAATGTTCTTTTCTCCCTATTTCCTCATATTTTTCCTTCCCTTGTCCTACTTGCCCTTGGTATTCTTTTAAAAGTTATTCCTATGTTTATGCTATTCAAATCTATTCCTATGATTTTATTTATTTCTCCTATGTATTCAATAAAGATTAATTTATATATTGATCTGTTTATTATTATCTTCCTATTTATTAATTCACTTTGTTTTGTTTTAACTAAGAATCTTATCCTATAAGTTTTAGATTTATTAACTTCAAATCCTATTAGATTTTCTAACAAATGTCCTATTCTTCTTATTATGTGGATGTCATTTAATTATGTTGATATGTTTGCACATTCCATCCATTTAATTGCCTATTTTTGTTTATTATGATTTTCATTGAAATTGGGCTGCCATGTTGAAAATTTTATATGATGCCCTTTGTAAAAACAATTTTTTTATTCTAATAGTTCTTTTCTAAATTTAGTATCCTGACATTGTAGAAACCAATATTGATTTACATGAGGAGTTATGTTACTTACCTTTTCTCCACAATTTTTTGCCAGATTCTACTCTAGTTTGTTTTTTATTTTGATGGTCTATTCCAATATGCATGAATGCCTTTTTCAAAGCACTCTTGCCATTTTTCTTCATTCTATTTCTTGCTTATGATTGTAGTGTTGATGTTGTCTACTTTGGTTGAATTTTTTTCATTAGGATCTAAACCTTCACTTTGATTGTCTAATAAATGTTTCTTCTTCTGATGTGAAGGAATATATACTATTAATGAGAGTATTTTTGTTCCTTTTTAATTTTTTTTCCCATATAGTTTTTTAGTATAGTTGTATATGATTCATGCCTATCTATTGAGATTCATGTCCCAGCCAGTGAAAAACCTAAAGGTATATTATTGGGTTCAGATATCTAGGTGGGTTTACAAGTTTTATTTTTGTATTTTCTTTGCATCAAAGAGGCCTTTTTGTTTACTCCATTGGTGTATTTGGTTTTTTTTAAAAAAAACCTCTTGATTCTTCAACCATTAATCTTGAACTTCATGTTAACATATTAGTCAAGTTTGTTATTAGTGACACACACACTTCTTTAGATTATGTATAGCTATTGAGCTCATTGAACAATTTATAGTGTTTTCCATGTAATTTAGTAGCCATTGAGTTCTACAGTTGCTATTGAGTCCCTTTGACTAATTCCAATGGTTACTGAGTAGATTCAGTCAGTGTGAAGTTTAGCAGTTTAAATTGTGCATTTTAGTAAACATTGAGTTTATCAGTGGTTACCAATCATTGCATTGTCTACCGAGTTCATAGTTCATGTGATGCAAAGCCAGTGTTAACCAAGCTACTTTATGCTAACCTTGTGATTCAGTGTTTACCGAGTTGCACAATATCTACTAAGTCACTAGTATAGACCAAGTTCAAGACTACTTGAAAGTGATTAGAGTGGACCAAGCTTCTATGTCTACCAAGTGCATGATGATGCCAAGCATTGATAGTGGATACAGAGTATAAAAACCTCACCGAGTCAGTCTTCATAACTCGAGTATCTTCATGTGGGCTGACTTTGTAATTTTGTAATTTTGATTGGTATATATATGTAATGTATTATATCATATCCAATGAGAAATAATGTGAATTTGTGTGGATGTGAAAAGTAGAAGTTATGAATGCAACAGATAAATAATTCTAATGGTCATAATAATATAATGAGAAATAGAGACATATAGATCATAGAAAGGTGATCAATACACTAAGGAATCTCTATCAGCAAACTTAGTTACAAATTAGATATCTACTACTTCATCTTAATAAGTGAACCAGTCAAAATCCTTTAACAAGGTAGACCTGACAGTCTTTCATAAATTTCTTTACTGAGTACCTACTTTATTGTATGTTTTTAAATCCTCTCACAAGGTGGACCTAGCAATCCTAATTGATCCTAATACAGTAGATCAACATAAGTGATCAATGTAAGTGTTAATAGACATACTTTATGTTGCAATACTAAAGTTTGTGGGTATCATCGCCACCCTAGTTTTACTTTCTATTTGGAAGGTTTCTGGGTCACAAAATCTTTGTGTTCAAGTGTTATGGATACTTTCATTTGTTTAGTTTCTCTTGCATGCAATTAGATTAGATGTGATGAATCAAGTGCTAACTGGATTATTTGATTAAAATTGTTAAAGTTTTAGAAGTTACTGATACACCCCTCCCCTCTCAGAAACTTAGCATAGTCTTGAATATTTCCAACAATTGATATCAGAGCTTAGTGGTTCTTAGGAAAATTTTTAACAACTTGAGAAAAGATCAAGGATATGGAGATATTTAGACTTGATAAAGTTATTGACAATGAAAAGTTGGACATAGAAATGGCCATTGCCCAACTCAAGAAATCTAACAAGAAACTTTCCCAATCCCTACAAGGAAGAAAAGAACTCACAAATCAAATGAATGATCATATTTACATTGAAGAAAGAATTGAAGACTTTCACCCTTCAAGCAACTTAGATGAAGCAAATGATGCAATCAAGGAACTCATAAAGAAGAATGGTTCCCTGCAAGAAGAAGTAAGAATGATGAAAAGAGAACAAGAAATTCAGTGAGTAAGGTTATGTGAAGTCTTGGAACAAAGAGACAATGAAATCTAGAACCAATCCCTTTAGCAAGCAGACCTTTTTGATCAGCTCTCCAATGCAAATGAAGAAATCACGAGCCTAAGATTTGAAAATGAAAGAATGAGGAATGATTTAAATTCTAAAAGGAAATCAATGAAAGAATAAAAAATGATCTAAAATCTAAAAGAGAAAAATAAATGGAAGATTGAGGAATGATCTAAACTTTGAGAAGGAAATCAATGAGAGAATGATGAAATCTCAAGTAGACATGGATCGCCTAAATGGGAAAAACTACTATAGGAAAAAAAGGAAAAGCAAGAATTAGATAGAAAGAAGAAGGTGAATCCTCAAAACAATGTGCTCAAAAGAATAAGAGACCTACTTGCAATCACTATGGTAAGATAGGTTTTACATCAAACAAATGTTGGAGAAATGCAAAAGCATAATTTAATTGAAAATGCTACAATTGCAATCAGCATGGTCATAAGGCTAATGAATGCAAAGAGAAATGAAGATTTGAAGGAAATTGCCATAGCTATAAGAAACATGGACACAAGGCATCAGAATGAAAAACAAGGAAATTGAACCCTATAGAGAAAATTGTGAAAGTAATATTTGGTTGGGACTACAATACCTAGTGTAGATGTCATTACTGTGGAGAATTTGGACACATTGGTATGGATTGTGTTAAACATCATATGAGGAAAAGAGATACTACCAAAAGATGTTTCATTTGTATAGAAATTGGTCATCTTGCCAAGAATTAGATGAATACTGGTAGAATTGAAGATGAGAAGAAGGAAAAGGCTGATAAAATTCAAAAGCATATGAGACAGAAATGGATTCCTAAGTCTATTGAAGATACTAGTCTGAGAAATGATGGTCAAGTCACTCAAGAATTGGGTGACTCTACCATTTCTAATTAAATTCTCAAGGAAGAATTGGAACTAGGCTATCAAAGAAGAAATCTGAATCAATTCCAATTGAAAGGTGACATAGTTCTAAATCTGTATACAAGTTACAAAGGGATCACTGAGCAAGATCAATATCAAGTTACCTTCTCTATCAAGTAAGGTTGGTTCATAGACTCTATCAAGCAAGGTTAGGAGTAACAAAGGCACTTATGGTTACCGAATCATAAACATGTCACTGAGTAATAAATGTTATGTAGTGGATGATAGTCTATCAACACATCTACTTTCATACCGTGTATTAATGGAAATTTTTTATCAAAAGGCATGGAATCCAATTCATTTATTATCATGAATTTTCAAGTGTTATTGTGAAGAGGTATTTTCAGTGCAATCAAAACAAGTTGAGTGAATTTCCTACAAATTTTTTTTGAAGTTCTCTCAAGCTACTGAGTGAAAATGGCATCTAGTAGTAGCAAGGTCAAAATAATATTTGACATGTTGGTTTGAGGAGTTGAATGGAAAGTGCTTAATTTCAAGCTCACACCTAAAATTTATGAAACCCTAGACCCAAGAAAAGATCAATCCTAAATCCCTCCTAAGGTACTTCTTGTTAATGACATTTGTACTCATTTCAAATGTGCTATTCAAGAAATTGGTACTCTAGAAATGGATGATGCCCTAGGCCAGTATGTGTTAATGGAACCCTAAAATGCAAGCATCAACATTTGGAAGCGAAAGGATGATCTCATATTCCCCATATGTCCTGAGAATTTCAAACTAAATGGATTAGGTTTATCCTTAGCCAAGTGCATAATCAATAGCTATGGTTAGAACAACCTATTCTAATAAAAAAGAATATGATTCATTGAATCACTACCCTCCCCATGCTAGCCAAACCCAAAATGATAAAAACCCTAGGTCAAGCAGAGTTGGAGAAGAAAATGTAGCTGAGTGGGATGACAGAGGTATGAAAATAAGTAGTGTTATAGATGCAAAATAGAAATTTGGGATTCATGTTATTGTGCATAAGATATAAAATTCAAGCCAACTTAATAGTGTGTCATGTGAAGCCATGGATTTGGCATATAAAGTCATTAAGAACAACTTATCTTATGACCTTATCGACCTATTGTTGAGGCAATTCAATAAAGCATGGAAAGTATTAGGATATCAAAGAATAACCTATGCAAATTTGGTTCATTCTTAACTTGTCTATTCTTTTATGTCCAGAAGTTCTTTCCTTCTTAAGGCACTATAGTCTAGAGAAAAGTTGTGCCTTTTCTTCACCAAATAAATGAATATATTGCAAAAATGGGTTAGAACTATGCTAGCATCATGGACAACTACTTCAATGTATTCAAGGAGAAAATGAACAATAGGTTTAGGATTATGAAGAAGTTAGTTGAAGATTATAAGGCTGATGTATGCTTCATGGTGTATAGTGACAAAGTGTATATCCAAGCAGTTAAGCCTAGAGTAGCATAGGTAAAACCTTTTAGCTATGAGATAAACATTGATGAAACCAAGGATATTATTGAATCCCTTGTTAATGAGCCTATTGATCCCAAGGCCCATTATTTTAAAACTTTTGATGAAGCTAAGGCTAGAATAGAGCTTGAAATAAAGCTCCTACAGGTAGTTAACAAAGGGAAGAGAAGGATAGCAAAGCTGAAATCAAGTGCACCTCTCTTGTTAACTGAGGGCAAAGGTGAGGATGTGGAAGAAGTAGAGGATGACAAAGAATTTGAGAAAGAAGAAGAACCTTTGAAGAAAAAGGGCAAGGTGATCACACCAAGCCTACAAAGTCATCCATTGTTGTCTACACAAGGAGGTCACAAAAGAATGGAAGTGACATTGTATTCAGTAAACCTCCACCCACATTCTAGTATAGGTTAAAGAAATCAGAAGAAGGAGAAGGAATAAAAAACTTTAAATCATTGAAATATGAGATCAGGACTAAGTCTAAGCAAAAGCAAGTTGAAGACCTGGTGCTAAATAAAATGGGTAAGTTGAAGTACTCACCATACTAGATAGCTTCTCATGTCCCTAGTAAATTATTAGAGAAGATAAAGCCAAGATCAAATTTTTCTATGCAAACAATCAAAGATATATATGAACAAACCCTGAGGTAGTTACTATTAAGCATATCAAATGCTGAGGTAAAGGATTCATTAATGAAAAATGAATAAAAATTGACTCTAAAGTTCAATACTTGTTTGGTTGTGATCAAGGACATTGAGCATGTTGTTAGGAATGCTACAAATACTTGGAAAAATATTTATCATCTTCATAAACCAAGTGAATTTCTAGTTGAAGTAAAGGATGAAGAAGAAGAAGAAGATAAGGACAAAGATGAGGAAAAAAATGTTGAAGAAGTGACTCACTTTGATAATGAGGAAGATGAAGAGGATCAAGGTCCAGAAGCTACTGAGGAAGAAAAGTAAGATGAGGAGGAGACTAACCTAGTCAAGATAGCTACAGAAGTCATTGCCTCACTTCCTCAATCCCTCACCAAACCATTGACTACATCAAGTATGGAGACAACTTCAACAAGTTTGGTTATGACTACTAGTGATACATCAAATGTCCAATCACTCTTTGCCCCAACTCAACTTAGCATATCACTGATAGAAGTGACTTCCTCTTCATCCACAAAGTTGTAGTTTCATTCTTCATCTACTGAGTTAAGTACTTCAGTTTTCACTTCTGGACAATTTTGACTTCTTCAGTTTTGGATTCTACAATTTTGACTTCACCAATTTTGAATTCTTCAAGTATTTTTGTAAGTATTCCATTAGTCAGTACAATATGAATTTTTACTAAAAGTCCAAGTATCTCTACTATTGTTTCCATTCCGGGTGGAAAAGCAATAAGTGCAAGGATAGTTGAGCCTAAGATTCACCTGAGTACAAAATTTTGTGGAAAGGAAAAGAAATAGAGGAAAACATAGATTTAGATGAGGAAATAGTAATCCCCAAATGGGATGTTTACAATCTATCTACAAACCAAATGAATACATTTGGTGAACTCCTCCAAAAAAAAGGCCAAACAACAAAGACTAAGAGGGGAGAGAGACAAAGAGTATAAGATAATAGAAGATGCCAAGAACATTTTGACTGAGGCAATAGGAATTGAGGTTCATTCTTCTCAACCTATTTTCTATTAGCTATTAGAAGCCATCCAAAAATTCAATGAGGACACCAATGGTCAAGATAAGCTAGTTGAAAAGGTTGAAAAGAAATTTAATAATAAAGTATTGGAGCACATTTCATAGCAAATAAAATTTTATGAAGTTGAGCTTTCTACAATTTTGGTCAATCTTGAGACATCCTATTCAAATGTGTCATCACTTTTTGGGAAGTTATGTGATGTCCTTGAGTATATAGAGGAAATAAAGGACAAATTGTCCAAAATTGATATAGATCTAAAGGAAAGTGCTCAGTAGCTACAACTTGACCCTAGTTCAAGTTCTGCACATTTCAAGAAAATCAAAATTTTTTCAGATATGCAAGCTAAATTGTTAAGAGAAGAAGCAAGGATCCACTCAACATTGATTGACATACAAAATATGATCCTTCCAATCATGGATGCTATGCAAAATCATATTGTATATTCAAAGACTCTGATCCATGATAATAACTTCTCTATTGCAGACTATATGATTGAACTATCAATAGAGGTGCAAATTGCACTACATACATGCAAGGTCTTGCAAGAAAATTGAGATAAAACCTTGGCAATCACTCTCAAGGTACACTCTAAGTTCTTATCTCATTTTGGTGTCTCTATGTAAATAAGTTAGAATAAATCTTTGGCATTACTATCAAAAAGGGGGACAAATGTTATATGTTGGAGAAATGTTACATGTATATGGGAGAAAAGTTATATTGAAGAAAACCATGTAGTATGGGGGAGAAATATGCTATGGTGAAGAACTACTCTATATACCTTACAAACATCAATTTTGAAAAATCTCAAAAATATAGTATACTCTACCAAGCTAGTATCACATGGTGATTAATACAAGGTATTCAGTTTTGGCTAATAAGTGTTTTTGTCACTAATGCCAAAGGGGGAGATTGTTGACATATCAGTAAAGTCTATTATCAGTGACACACACACTTTTTTAGATTATGTATAGCCACTAAGTTCATTGAATAGTTTACAGTGTTTTCCACATAATTTAGTAGCCACTAAGTTCCATATTTGCTTTTGAGTCCTTTGCACTAATTTCAGTTGGTACCGAGTAGATTCAGTCAATGTGAAGTCCAACAATTTAAACCATACATTTCAGTATACATCAAGTTTATTAGTGGTTACTAAGCATTGCAATGTCTACTGAGGCTGTAGTTCATGTGATGTGAAGCTAGTGTTAACTGCACTACTTTATGCTAACCAAGTGATTCAGTGTTCATCAAGTTGCACAATATCTACCGACTCACCAGTGTAGACTGAGTTCAAGACTACTTGAAAATGATCAGTATGGGCTGAGCTTCTATGTGTACAAAGTGCATGATGATGGTGAACATTGGTAGTGGATGTCAAGTACCAGAACCTCACCGAGTTAGTCTTAAGAACCTAAGTATCTTCATGTGGGTCAACTTTGTAATATTTGTGTTATCTTGTATCATGGCCAACTTTGTAATTTTGATTGGTATATAGATGTAATGTATTGTATCATATCCAATGAGAAAGAATGTGAATGTGTATGGATGTAAATGTGGATGCAAAAAGTTGAAGTTATGAATGCAGCAAATAAAGAATTGTAAAGGCCATAATAGTATAAGGAGTAGCAGAGACATATCTATCATAGAAATGTGATCAATACACTAAGGAATCTCTATTAGCAAACTCAACTACAAATCAAAGATCTATTGCTTCATCCTAATAGGTGAATCAGCCAAAATCCTTTAACAAAATCCTTTAACAAGGTAGACCTAATAGTCTTTCATAAATCCCTTTACCAAGTGCATACTTCATTGTATGTTTGTAAATCCTCTCACAAGGTGGACCTAGTAGTCCTAATTGCTCCTAACAAGGTAGATCATCAGAAGTGATCAATGTAAGCCTTAACAAGCCAACTTTATGTTGTAGTACTAAAGTTTGTGGGTATCATTCCCACCCTAGTTTTACTTTCTATTTTGAAGATTTCTAGGTCACCAAATCTTTGTGTTCAAGTGTTATGGATGCTTTCAAGTTTCTAGATTCTCTTGCATTCAATTAGATCAGATGTGATGAATCAAGTGCTAATTGGATTATTTGATTAAAATTGTTCAAGTTTTAGAAGTTACTGATTCATGCCTCTCCTCTTAGTAACTTAGCATAGTCTTGAATATTTGCAACACTTCATTCCTAATGTATGATTTTGAATTATTATTTTTACTATCTTGGTTGCACTTCATTCTTTTTAAGACAATCTTCCATCCATTTTCATTGTTACTATTCTATTTTTTTTGAATGATGGCATTTCGTTCTACATGAAACCTAATTAGGGTTTCAAAGCTTGACAAATTTTCTAGTTTTTAGTAAGAATGTTGTTCTTCTTGGATTGTGGAAAGTGCTGCAAATCAATTTTTAACTTGTAGTGCATTTCCCCCTAATGTCTTATCTTTTGTGGTTTGCAGGAGGCTTGTGTTTAGGAGCGGTCATATTTCTTTTCTTTTTTTGTTTCTTCAAAATGTTCATCATATTCAAAATAAAAAATGTCTCATGATTAACTAAATTGAGAAAGAAAATTAATTTAATAGAGATATTTTAATTTAAAAGGGAAAAAGGTTATGCATAAAA
Source organism: Cupressus sempervirens (assembly GCA_028749045.1). Lineage (NCBI taxonomy): Eukaryota > Viridiplantae > Streptophyta > Pinopsida > Cupressales > Cupressaceae > Cupressus > Cupressus sempervirens. The sequence continues at coordinate 829,049,549 of CM053785.1, read as the reverse complement.
ATTAGGATATAATTAAATAATAATGATCAACAAGTCTACTCGCATGATTGCACAATTGAAGCCCTAAATTTAGGGGAGAACTTTTTATCCAAGATTTAGAGCTCATTCTTTATAACCAAGTTTTGGAGGAATAATCTTTCAATAAGGGTTTTAGGAAAAGGGGATTATTTGTGTGCTTTGTGCGATTATTATTTTAGCATTAGATCCACATAGGATCTCATGGTTTATTTGTAAAATAGTTTTCTTTTTTTGAACTTCTGTCTTCTCTATGTCTGGTGCATGTTCTAGTTTTAGAATGTTATTAGGTTGAAACACTTGTATGTGAGTTTATTGTTCTTGATTGAGAAATAACTGTTTAGGCTTTGAGAATTTGAAACCCTTGTATTGAAATTATCCCTCTTTGTTTCTTAAAAGTATCTATGAATGAATTTTAGTTTGAAACCCTTGTTTGAGTGTTTGGAATTTGGATGCGGGTTTTGTAATGAAAACCAAGTTTGTTTTATTGATATCGATTGATTGATCTAGGTTTGTATACCAGATTTATAGTGACAACTTTTTTTAAAAAAATTATATATAAAATAATGTAATCACATAGTAATTTTTAATTACAATGCAATTACATTATTATATATTAACAAGTTTTTTTTTTTTTTTTTTTTTAGGGGGGGGGGAGGTGGTTTGTTTATAGTATTTTATATACAATTAAATTAAATTGTGGTGAGCTACGGCCACCACTCCACACCCACTTTCCCTACTTGCCTTTTTGCTTCCATTGCTTATGGCAGTGAGACTACTGATGGCAAGCCTGTCGTTGACGTAGTAGGTATTATTGTTGCAAACTTGTTGCGGTAGAAGTAGGGCTGCAATGACCATATTGTACAAGCCTTTGAGCTTTAAACTCATGTGAGGTAAGTGGTATTAAAATTTTTAAAATTATTTTTTAATTTTTATATACATTTTTTTAATTAATATTATTTTATTTAATGTTGTTTAATCTATTAAATATTAAATTTTTTTAATATATTAAATATTAATGACTTTAAAATTATTAAATGTTATTTAATAATATTATATTATTAATGACTATATTTTTATTAATAATTTTAAATAAATTGTTTTTAAATGAATAATTATTATCATTAATAAATTGATGATTATTGAATTTTAATAATATTTAATTAAAGTATTTAATTAAATTATTATTAAGATGAATTGGAACTATAAATTATGAATGGTTAATGGGTAAACTTGGGTTTTACCTCACAAATTTTATATAAAAATAATTTCTATTATTTTGGGAAATTGATCAGTCATCTTTTGATTATTCGAAAACTATAGTAAACTTGATACTTTGAGTAGATGAAAATGTGAACCCTATTTTGAATTGGAAACTCTATAAACAATAATACTTGGAAAAGAAAAGTGAAACCCTCATTGTTATTGAATCTTGGTGTTTTGAAAATGAAAATGGAAACTTGAAGAGTTATAAGTGAATATTGAACCTTTGTGTTGCATTCTTTTTATGACATGTGATTTACTATTGGGTTTTGGGGTTGACTTAGCTTTAACCAATTAGGATGTTTACCAGAGGTTGGGAGTTACTATCTTGTGATGTCATGATGATGTTTTAGTTAAGATCTTTTATACACAACCATGGTAATGTGTCGTCTATGTTTCTATGATGAGTTATGATTTGTTGGTTATTATTGCTTTCTAGTTCTCTGGTGTAGGACAAAAGTAAATGCTATGACTTTTTTTATATAACTTTTGAGTCTTTGATCAGTTGCCTCTAGATTGTTTTCTAATTGCTTTTTTAGGACTGATGTGATTGTTGCAATTTGTTTCAGTGATGTCATGTGATGTCATAATTTGGTATATTTATGCTTAATTATCAACCAATCCTATTAAGATGATCATGTTGGTAGAATCTGTGATATTTCAATGCTTTTTGGTTTCTTGTTTAAGTACTAATGTGTGGTTTATGGTCATATGAGAACTTTTTATTTTACTGAGCTAAGGGTAGGTTATCTGTATGTCATGTTGGGAAGTGGCTTGCAATGGAGGTCGAGGCCCTAAAGAGGCTAACAGGTAACCCATTGTAGGTTATTTTAATAAGTGATAACATTTTATTAAATGGATTTAAAAAGAATTAATAAGATATTGATACCTAGAAAGTCACTAGGGGGTTTGGAGTATTAAAAGACTACCAAGGTAAACTTAGAGCTGACTTGTTACTATGCATTGTCTATACGAAAGGATATTGATGCCACATAGACACACTAGGGGGTCTAGAGTATTAAAAGACTAGCAAGGTAACCTTAGAGTTAGCTCATGCGATGACACTTGCCCACTTGCATAGTAGATTCCCTACATGTCATTGTTGCCTCTGGGTTTAGGTATCCATTGTGTTTTGTTACCTTGAGTTAGATTACTTTTTGTGTTTCCTTGACTTAGATGTTGGATTTGATTGTTGAGTTTGTTATCCTATGTGGGACTTGATTTTATCACCTTAGCACAATGGAAGTGGGTCATTTAGGTTCCACGAGGTCGGGTGGTAGTGCTTTTTCTTATACCATTGAGATCCGATAGTTCAATGTCGTGGTTGGAGTTCTCCATTCTATGTTTTCTTTCATTTTGTTCTCATATACTATGATAGATGGTTGTAATATATTGTATTGTATGTTATTTCATGGATCTTATGAGATGTTGTAATCTATTTTTATGATGTATATAATTTTAGCCCTTCATACCCTGTGACCTGTACAGTGGATGATTGTGCATTATGATTATTGTCAAGTGGCATTCGAGATGAATGTCTATTATTTAAATGGATACATACTTGTAGATTATTATTTGATGTGGATTTATTATATATTGGATTTAGTGTTAATTAAACTTAAATGTGATCCATCATCATGGGACCCTTAAGAGTTGTAACATGTTTATGTGTGGCTGATGTATGAGTATATGTTATTGCTTTCACTATTCTATAATTGTTGTTGTATGTTATCTTTAAAAAAATAATTTGGCAAACTTAGTAAAACTTTAGGTTAACTTCTTTTGGGTTCCTTAGTGGGGCATTACATTTTCTCTATTAGTTTGAAGAACTTTAATATTCTTACTCACAATCTGCCATAAAGCATTTTCCCATAAAGCATTCTTGACTATAATTTTCCAATCTACAAAACTACTACCATCAAATATAGACAATAACTCATTTGTAGAGCCTATGTTAGCCAAAATAAAAATGTAAATAAATAGTAGTCCAACAATATAGAAGCCCTATAAACATATTACTTAAGCAATTTATTTCTAGTAGAAACCTTTCTATGATACCATGTAAAAAAATAAAATATGAAACAATATATCAAAGAAAACTAAGAGAAGACTAATTGCTACTATGGATTGGATGAGAAACCATTTTTTATTGAATGGTGTGAGCAATTACATTGCTTATATTTATTTAGGGCATTTACAACCTCTAGAATCTGAAGTGATAAGACTAAATCAAATTCTATCCTAACTGACTCAACACATGGACAATTGCATGAGAAGATGGAGATATAGTCCACCAATTTATTAGGAAATGTGTGGAATTAGTTGTAACTAATAGCTATCTTAGTGGAGTCAAAAACTACTAGTTAAGTCCAACTACAAATGTGGAAGATAAACAATTAGTTTAGGAACTAATTTTCTCCCATCTAGAACATTCTAGAAAATTTTATTCTTCCTAACATTCTCAAAAAATAGAATTCATGTACATTATCGATGTGCCTTAGTTGGCTAAAAAATTACATTCTAACGATGATTTTGTACAGAAATACACAAACTTTTGAGAGAAGAGAAACATGCAATACCCAACACAAAGCACATGAGTACTTAAATAACACATATAATGTAGAACTCTGACTATTGGATGCCTCTAATGCAATAGAAGATCTAGTATGTAACATATTGAATTGGAAGAAGCTCCATTTTCAACGAAAGATGACTTCTAGGTAGTCCAAGGGCCTCACTACATCTCTCTCTCATCGAGTCAAAGCAAATCATCATGAAAGAAGAAATCCACTCTCCTCAATTTTGGCACTTGCATACCTGGACAACCTACTATGAACAACATCCTTTTGTCTCACCTGGGTTTGCATGTTCAGCAGGGAATAAATCCTTCGAGATTATTTTCTTACAAACTTAGATTCCTTAGGGTAGACAGATTTCCTAATGAATTAGGAATTGTGCCCAATAACTCATTTTAATCAAGGTAAATATATTGTAGGCGACTGGGCATGCCCATTTCAGAAGGAATAAAGCCTTGAAGATTGTTTTCTGACAAATCTAAATAAGTCAAGGAAGCCATATTTCCTAAACAACTAGGAATCGCACCACAAAGCTTATTTGCCCAAAGGTGAAGAATCTAAAGGTGACTAGGCTTGCCCAGTTCAACAGGAATGAAATAACTCAGATTATTTCCTCCCAATTTCAAATCAACTAAGATGGATAAATTTTCTAACCAATGGGGAATTGTTCCAGCAAGATTATTGGTTGAAAATTCAAGGTGCTTCGACAAACTTTTGAGGAGACCCAGCTCGGGAGGAATGGACCCTTTGATATTATTTACTGCCAATTCTAAATCATTCAAAGAAGACATATTTGTTAACTATGGCATCCTTGAATTGCAGTAGAAAATGTTGTCATTTTTGTTGATGTTGATGAGAGATATTATTTAGAGAGTGAGGAAGAGCGGAGATTGAACAAATAGAAAGAAGGATGGAAGGGAACAAGACAAGAGGAGCAATGCTAATGTAAACTCTGTTTACAAGAGTAGCACAAAACAAGGATGCTGCGTGAAGCTCAGTGTTAAAAGGAGGTTTACATAAACAAGGGAAGCCACTGTGTACAAATAACGTTAAAGATTATATTAATTTTTATTTATCAAACAACGCTAGAACATTATATTAACTATTAATTAATTAGTTGCTCTTACATAATTCCACTTCCCATTCATTTAAATAATACAAACTTTTCTATTATTCTAGGTTTGAAGCCATTCTCATGTAAATGTGTTTTTATCATCTGCATTGTATTGTGCAAGTTTTTTTTTAGAGTTTAAGATGCAAGAGAGTCAATGAAAAGATAAATCATGTAGTATGATCCAAAATCTTGATGTTAAAATTTTACAAAATCAAACATAGAAAAATAAAAAGACACTTATATTGTTAATTTTCATAAAACTTATTATTACTCTTGTCATTGTTGACATTGAGTTGATTCTAAGTCTTAAAATTAATCTTATAAAATTTCAATATTATCAAAATCTTAATTGCTTCTATATTATAATTTACTTTTGTCACACTCCAAACTAAGAATTAAAAATACTTAAAAATAAACTCAAAACTAAATAATATTCCGATTCTCCAACAATTATCAGATTGCTCAAATTTAGAAGTCCATCAGACAATTTCTTTGGTCTGATGGCAAGGGTAATAATAAAATTCATTCTTTTAAGTGGGCTTGGTGCCACATTGACAAGGCCCTTGGGGGACTTGGGCTGAAGGACTTAAGAATTTAGGGTTTTGTCCTATTTTCCAAATGGATTTTTCAATCCATGGAGGGTGATTGTCCTTGGAAAGTGTTGGTTAGAAACAACATTGAGAGGGGTGTGCCTAAGAAAGCCAAATCTTGGACTAATCTCCCCTTTTGCGACCTCATTATAGGTAACTTTCCTGTCATGGTCCAAGGTTCTGTGGTTTTTAGATCTATTTGGAAGGCTTGGGACCATGTTAGGAAATTCGTCACTAACAAGGATTTTCATTGTAATTATCAACTCCATGGTGAAAGATCCATTTGGTGGAATCTTCACCTAAATGGTAAACCTTTGGCCCTTACCCAAGGCTGTTCTGCCAAACTATGGCCTAAGAAAGGCATTAAACAATTCATAGATCTCTTTGAGCAGAATCAAATCACTCCTTGGGATGAGCTTAAAAATAAATATGATATCCATGATTCCCATAAAAAGAACTTATAACATGATTGTGCAAGCTATTAATGGTCTTCCCACTATATGCCATGTTGATTCTTAAAGGCACCTTAATTATAAATGGCCTGGTGGAGTTGTCACGAATCTGCTTAAGGCTAAGAATATATACAGAATCCTTGATTGTAATACTGATATTATAGATCATGTCAATATTTTTTGGTACTCTTCTTATGATGCTGATGTTTGGAAACAATACTTTGATATCTTGTGGAAGAATTCTACTGAGCCTAAAATTAGATGCTTTAGATGGTTAGTCATGCTGGACAAGCTACCTATTAAGAGAGATTTATCAAATTCTAATTTTTGTAATTTATGCAGAGTTCTTGAAACTGGTAGACATATTCTTTTAGATTGTACTTTTGCTAATGAAATATGGAGAATTTTTGGCATTGTTTATGCTATTGATGTTAATATTCTTGATATTATCACTGGTCGTATTAATGGTCTTCCTAAAGATACCAATTTATTTTGGAATATGTTGTCTTCTAACATTCTCAGGCAGATCTGGAAGTGCAGGAATGAGGAAAGGTACCAAGGTAAGCCAAGGGATCTTACTGAGTTTTTTTGAAAACTCACTTATTTTAAAATTTCTTTGCAAGTGCAGGCTACTATGCTAATCGAGTGGGACAAGATAAGAAGGTTCCTTCATGATGGGCATGCTACTTTTTTCTACTATGAGTTGAAGCATGGATACCAATGGCGTAGAACCCTGGATAATCTTCAAGCTTTGAGCAAGCTTGCATTAGGCTAAATAGAGAAATTAGTAAGAAAGTGAATGCTAGAAAAGAAGATTTATTCAAGCTAATGCAGATTCAAGATCGTAAAAGCATTGTTTGGATGGAAGGTCCCTTAGGTTGGACTACTTGGGTGGTCAATTACTATGATGTTCTTAGTTAGATATTCCTTCTCCTCTTGTTGTTATGTTGTACAGTTGAGTCTGTTCTTCCTTAGTGAGACTTGGTCTCCTTGTTGATTTTGTGGTGGTACTTTGGTTGCTTTGTATTTTCTAAAACTCTTATATCTAATAGAAAATAGAAATACCATGGTAAGTGATAAATGACAGCTTTAGGAATTTGCAATAGAGTCAAGAACGTCTTGTTTGAATAGGTTAAAAAATATATATATTTAATGTTGAGAAACTTATTTTAATGGCGACTAGAAATTTTTTTTATAATTTTTTATTTTTGATTTGGTTTTAAAATTTGGGAAAAGTGGATAATGTCTGATTTGAGTGATAAGGTTGTAATTTTAGAATTTAATTTTAGTTTTTTTTTTTTTTTTTTCAAAAATTGAAGTTTAAAATTCAATATTTAAATAATTTTTATATTGTATATTTTACTATGTTCTACAATCTTATTAAGTATTTTAGGAAAAAGTCTATCACACAATGGTAACAGTTGAGTCTCTCATTTGCACGGTCTTGTGTTTAAGTCTATTTGATTTTTACATATAATAATAATTTATCTTAAAACTAATAATAATAATAATAAATCTATGCTTTGGTCCATGTATGTATGTGTGTGTGTGTGTGTGTGTGTGTGTGTGTGTGTGTATTGTATATTTCACTCTATTTCATAATATTATTAAGTATTTTAGGAAAAAGTCTATCACACAATGATCCCAGTTGAGTCTCTCATTTGTGAGGTCATGGGTTTGAGTCTATTTGAGTTCCACATATAATAATAATAAATCTTAAAACAACATACACACACACACACACACACACACACACACACACACACACACATATTAAATATTTTAAAAATTTATGTATCTTAATTAATGAGTTGATTTTATGAAATAAAAAAAATGTATATTTTATTTGTTAAATGATTTTGGCCATATAATTATTATATTAGCAATGTCTCATTTTAGATTATATTATATATTATATTACATAAATATATTAATCACTTCATGTAACAATTTAAAGTTAGATCATTACACTTTTAAATTTTTACATTTAACTTGATATTAGGCTTTCATCAAGGTATTGTAAAGAAGAAAATGGTGTTCAGTATCTTTTTTGAGCAAACTCAATAGTTCTCCTTTCTATCAAGCATTAGATTTGGCTCTAATGAGAAGTTTATCGGTATCATATAATGAATAATTTCTTTAGGATTAGAATTTTGTAGGGTATCATCATTTTGAACTCTTATACAAATATTTAATTTCTCAAAAAATTAAATTCTTAATTATTCTAATTATAACTTTGATTTTAGAATCAATATATCAACACTTGATTATTGTAGGTTGGAGAACAATAATTCATGTCCCAAATTAATGCTTCAACCTATTATAAATGGTTATGGTGAAACACCAACCCATCATGTTCTCTCCAAAACACATGGAGTGTGCTAAGTGTGACATCATTCCAAAATGATACAATAATCTAAACACTTAAAAAACATGCAAATGATGTCTTAACCAATCACCTAGGGAATTTAATTCAAAGGAACACTTCCTTATGGAAAAGGAGTGACATATATTTATGTATACAATTAAAAAAATGTGAGCTCATAAAAATTCTAGAAAGATCAAGAGGATATTATTGGCTAAGGGGGAGATGGACTAGATATTAAATGAAGTAGGACGACTAAATTTTGGAATGGTGGGAAATAGTTTTTGTGATGTAAGGGGGCTTGATGAAAATGGTGAGCTTGGAGGAAAACCTAAGATACTTGTTACTTTCAAGTTTACATTGTCGATACGTAATGTGGTTGATAATTTGTTTTTTCCCATATAGGACCAACCAATCAGTTTGGAATCATTGATAGCTAGATTCCTTTTTTGGATGATTCTTGGTAGCTTGAATAAAACCAAAAGTTAATAGGATTATATGGGGCTCATTTAAAAGGTAAACCCCCTAGCCTTGTTTCTTATTGTATGGAACCTATATCTAAGGTTTTCTCTATGACTATCCTAGATAGCCTTGTGGACAAGGTCATCACTTGCATGGATTTTTCGTTAGTGCAAAAATCCATTTTTCCTTTCCCAAATATAGAGTTTCTTTGAGGATGGATTTCAAGGAAATGTAAAAATAAGGAAAATTTCTTTAACAGATGTAATAGCTATAGCTAAATATTTTTTTCCTTTACTGTGACTTGGAAAGAATATATGCAAAAAAGAAGAAGCTAGTAGGCCCTTGATCTTAGGTCACTAGTTATTTTCCCTCGAGAAGTGGGAACTAGGGTTTTCCCTAAATGACCATACATGTGATATGGCTCTGGTGTGGGATAGCTTGCGACTCTTTCCTTGAAGTTTTGGAATGAAGATTTTTTCTAGGCTTGGTTGTATACCATGGAAAGCTAAATTCTTTAGATCCTATGACAATACTTTAAGGGAATATGTAGTTTATACATGCATTTGTGTTAATATTAATTGGTCTACTGATTTTTTTGTAGAGCTCTGTATTAAATCCAAGTTGGGTGTTTACACTTAAGAAATTGAGTATGAATCAATTATGTTGGTTTGTTTAAATTATAAATAGGTTTGGTAATTGCACAATTATTTGTCATATAAAGAAAGAAATTTTTTTTTAAAAATATTGGAGTAAGAAATATGAGTCTTTTAACTAGGTAAATGAGACTACTATATGTAAGACCTTATGATTTCTATGATCATTGTTCTAATTGATACAATTATCTTTGAACTGGATTTTCCTTATATAAACATTAGAATAAATTCATCATGAGTCTCCCTATGTTATTGGAGCATTAACTCATACTTCACTTGAATGGTAATTAGTATAATTCTATAGATTCCCTTTCCTTAATAGATAATCATTTTATTAAAAATGTTTTTGAAAATGAGGAGGCTTTAGAGGCTTTCATTTACTTGAGTTCTAATGCACCCTTTTAGGAGACTACTATTGAAACAAATGAGCATTAGATCATTCAATTATTGGTCTCTAGCGAGCCTATTTATGATTATGGGTCTTTCAATTTGAGAAAAAACTAGACCTAGATGCAAAGTTACCCATCATTCATTAGGTATTAAAACAAAGAATAGGCACAAGGTATAATGGGGTGCAAAATTAAATCATTTCTCTAGTCCTTTGTCTATTTAAAGTAGCAATTAATAGAGTAAATTTTATATGGTAGATGGTTTTGTAGTGAATGCTCCTATACATGCACCTATTTAACTCACATCCCCCTAGAAAATGAAGATTTTATTATAGATTTTAAGGGGGCTTAACTACCCCCTGTAGAATAATCTTTTCTCTAATATTCTACAGTATTGTAAACTAGATATTTTTCTAGGTGAAGAGATAAAAATACAAAAGGATGAACTCATTGACTCTAAACTAGTATTTTTAAAACTTATAGCATTTACTATTATGATGTGGATGGTGCTTCTAGTGAAACCAAGACAATCTATAATATGTAGCTTGTCAAAGGAACTCAGATTTTCTCTTCCACTGCTCACATTACTACTAGGTCTAAATACCTTAAAGTTTTTTTAAGTCATATATTATTTCAAATAGTTATACCCTAAATAAAAAGAATCTAAAAGAAACTTGGGCATCATTATACAATTTTAGACTTTCTATTATTTACATGGTTTATAATTGATCATATGAGTACCCTTACAAAAAGTTCTAATTAGAATGGTGGGGCCCTTATTACAGATGATAACAAGAAGGTATCATTATCTATAATCAATTTGTCATGCCTTTTAATATGGATCTACAAAAGGCCTCAAATACATGGCCTAATGGACTTAGTAGGGCTGATCTTATTCAAGTAAAACTTGATCATTTTTTTCTATACTTATTGGTTGACTTGATTTATTTATACACTTTCAAAACTATTTAACATTGCTTCAGATCACTTTGCAATATAATTCACTATTATATTGGGAGTAGAAAGAATTATTTTAGATTTTTAGATATGAAAAAAATTGAATCAATCACTAGTGGTCATTTAATATCTCTTTCATTTCTATGTACCACAAGGTGAAGAAAATAACTTTGGTCAAATCTAATCTTCTAATTAAGTAATGTGCAAAGGGCCTAAACCCATTTACAATAAAAGTAATACCAAGTCCATACACAATATAAATAAGGTCATGAGAAGTGTCATGTACAAGAGACAACCCAAAATATGACTAAGCAATAGCAACCAAGATAAACCAAATAACTTAAAATAATAATAAAATCCCAAAAAGCAAAAAATGACATCCACCTACTCCACTGAACCTAGCAACCAAAACTACTACACCAAATCAAATCAACACATAGCACCATATATAACTAGCACACAAAAAGGGAGCCAACACACATCCACCCAAAGGCTATAGAACAAAGACTAAACCACCACCTTCGTAACTGCTTCAATTGATCTAGTACGTGTAACATAGGGGAACACAAAGGCCTAGTCTCACTCAGCCCCAAGCAGGCTTTAGGATACCCTTCCTCCATTTTTGGATTCTCCTCCTTGTGATTCCTCTTCACAAATATTTCCTCTAGTTATGCCTTTAGACTGCTAATGTCCTTCTCCATTTTGGCCATAACCATATTGTTCAACAAGATCATAGTTTTAATTGCTTCCCCATGATGATCCTATGTTTCCTTTATGGACACCATTTCCTTCAACATTTCACCACTTTCTTCCTCCAAGAGAACTTTTTTATTGATTTACTCCACCTACTCCTCTAGTTTTTCCTAGTTATGGATCTTATCACTCAACTTATTGAAAAAATTCTACAACACTTTGTCCATATGGCCTGACATATAGTCCATTGATTTATGCTCCCCCTCTACAATGGCTTCAAACCTATTGATCTCCATGCATAAAATTCCTATCTAGAAAAGAGGTCACTTAGGCACTTCTTCCAACCTATTATAACAAGTGGCCATATTTGTCTATTGTAGGGTAAGACAATTAAATCGGTGGTACCATGCTCTTTTTTTTTTAACTGAGCTAAGTGAGGGTTTCCTAGATACTTGAAGGTTATCTAATAAGCTTAAATCCTTAGTGGGGGGGGAAGGTACATAGTGGAACATAGGGAAAGTGGAGTAAAAAAATAAGAAGAGTTGTCTAGGGTCCAATTTGTCTCCATAGCCAAGAAATAACACATCTTGGAGTTATCCAAGATAGCCACCATTTTAGTTTGAGTATCAAGGAGATCATCTATTTCTATTTTTGGCTTTGTCGAGGGGGAATAGTCCTAACACCCAAACTAGAGGAAGTCTTAGGAGTGGCCAAGGTATAAGCATACCTCATAGAGGGAGAAATAGCTTTAAAAACCTTCTTCTTTATCTCAAGAACAAGGTGAGGGGATTATTGAAGTTGATAGATTCTAATGGAATTTATAGAGTTAAAATAGAATAATTTGGTGTTTGGGCAGAGATCCTTTAGCCTTAGAATTTATAGAGATACTAAAAGAGAATAGTAAATCCAAAATGGGAAATAGAAATCATCATTCCTTCACAAGTAATTTAACATGGTAAAAATATGTAAATGAAACTATTTATACCTTCCTTCACATGTAATTAATTCAATGAGGACCTTCACCAAGGCCAACCACGCCCCATTCATCCCCTCTTTATTGAACCCATGATGAAGCCTAGGAACTTTCTCTCCAGGGTTAAGAAAATTCTCTAGAGCCTCTTTGAAGGATATTTTTGTTTTTCTCATAATCTTTAAGCCTTCCATGCTCATCCTAGTAATGGAAAATATGGACTCAGGTATAATAAAAAGTAAAATTCAACCCACAATAACCTTGCCATCATCCTACGACTCCACAATTTTCTATCATAACCCAAGATTATATCCCTTGATTCCCATGATATACTTAGTGATCCCAACATGCTCAAGGGTATTCCATAGTGCATTATCACTTTAATACTCCACCCATTTATATGTTTCAATCTATTTGGTATCACCACCCATTATTATTCTTCTCTTGTGACTATAAATATTACACACAACTTTTAGAAATTATAGACCAAAGGAACATTAACAAAAAAAAATTTGGCTTCTCACACAATCTAAATAATTGGATGAGAACACCCAAAAGGCTAGGAAAATCAAAAAAATACTAGAGGAACTAGACCTTAATAAAAATAATAATGAAATATTCATTAATGTGTGATTTTAGAGTGATCATGTAAGATCACATTGTACTTCTCCAATGGGATAGATTAAGGGTCATCTCAAATTTTAAATGACTTTTGTATATTATCCCATGCTTGCTAACATATTAAAGGCATGAATGCCTTCTATGTAGGTGAGGTGAAAAGAAACATCCTCCACATTCATTAACAAGTGTTTAATCATTTGAATTACATCCCCACCCTTTTAACTAATGTTGGCCACATCATTGAAAAAAAAAATTATATTTAAGACGTCCCATTCAATAATAACTTTTTCTAAAATCTCTCCTTTTTAGTAAAATAACTTGGTGATTAATGGAAAGAGGCTAAGCCACGTTAGCATTTGAACACCTAGATTGATAGAGTAGGCCTCCAATGATTCCATTTTTGAGTTCCTAAAAGACCCACCCCCACCTACCCAATCTAGATTTCCCATTAAGGAATTATTAGCATCAATCTTGATCCAATATAGGTGTAGGGGGTATTTTATACTCTTGCATATACTTCTCACTAGATTTTCAAAATTTGTCATATTGTCCAACAGTCACCAAAGCCAGCCAACCTCCCAGTTAAAAGCGGATGAGGTGGAACAATGGTTATAGGGATGTCTCATCTTCATATCTTACTTCACATTATTAATGAGCCCCATGATAACTGCTTTAGCATTTTTTCTTTTTTCTCCGAATATCCTATTGTTACATTCCTTCAAAAAACTCCAATTATCAACCTAGAGGGATCTCTACCAGAGTTTAGTAACAAAAGAATGAAGTGAGGGGGAATTACAAGAGTTGACAACACATTTTGGATCATTGTTCCAACACTAATGTAGATTGAACAAGCTCATAATATATTATTTGATTTCCCAATCAAACAAAGAAGAGAAGAGGATATGGTCAATAGAATTTGTATTATGTTTACATAAAACACATCTATTGACAATATAAATGCCTCTTTTTTGAATATTGACTAATGTAAGAATCTTGTTGAGATAGTTAATCTAGTTAGAAAACTTGACTTTGGGAATAGCCTTATTGTCCCATATCTTTTTCTAGTCAAACATATTGAGCCAATTTGGAACTGGTAGGTCAAAACCACTTTTAGTTGTATAGTCCGTTGATATTGCACTTTTCAAGATAACTTCATCCATCTGATACAACCTATAAAATCTTAATGAATTAAGATTCTTGACAAGTTTTAAAGAAATGGACTTCAAAGAAACATCGAACAAATTGAAAATCATCTTCTATTTCACTCCATTGTGTAATATTTTCCAATAGTCCCTAACTTTACAAATCTAGCCAAGCAGTGAGAATAATCTTAAGAGCCAAGAACAAACCTGTGTCACCCTTTTATAAAGGAAAACACTAACAAAATTATAATAGTTCATGTTCAATGACATAAAAATAGTAGAATTATTTAGAATTTGATAATAAAGTAGACTAATGAAATGTGTAGAAATGGATGAATTTTAGGATTATAATTTTTAATAATTATTTGGAATAAGAATTGATATATTTTCCTAATTTTTAAAGATTTTTTTTACTTGCTAAAAAACACTAAAAATTAGGGGTCTAGTTCCCACCACAAAATAATGTGAAAATAAAGTTATTTTCATTCGATCTTAGGTTATGTTATAAATAAAATATATAACTAGAACAATAAAAAATAAAAAATTGCTTTACACCTATATTTTATCTTTTATAACAATTCAAATTTAACTCATCTAAAATCAATAGTTTTCATCTCCCACCACATTTTTGAAAACAAATATTTTCTAACCAAGAGAAAAATTATACATTCTTGAAGAGGACTCTCTGCTCTAGAACGTCATATAATTTTTTATTTATTTTTATATGATTTAATATTTTTTTCTTTGTCAAACTTGACATCTTCTCGAGTGTTAAAATACATAGTTGTAAAAAAATTTAATTACAATATACTATATCTAATTAAAACACTATAAAATCTATATGAGAATATTCTTGACTTTGAACTCTATAAAATGATGTTTATATGTTATTAGAAAAATATCATAAAAAATAGTAAGACTTATTAAAACACCATTTTTCTAAAATAATTTTATTTCTTTAGCAATTAGATACAAAGTAGTATAAAACATGTATTATATAGACATTTCCAATTGGAAAAGTGTGAGATCATATATAACTTAGCTAGAGTGAATTTGTCTAGATCATATGTTGGAACAAAATTGATTTCTAGATAGAAATACTCAAATTTAGTCATTCTGATAAATCAGCCTAAAAGGTGACACAACTTTGTACTTTTACCCTAGGATACAATTCCATTGTAGGCACATCCACCTAGGAATCTATCCAAAATTACACAAAAGTCTCATTACTAACTAGCCAAGAGGAGTCTTTAATAAGGAGCAGGGTGGCCTTGTTTAGATTATTCAAGATAATCAACCCCTAGACACGATGGTTTAACAACATGCTATTATTATTCCCATATCTGAGATACTTTCCTCTTAGGCCCATTCAAAATCCTACTTCATCAAATTCCATCCAATCTTTGAAATGAAAGGAATATTCATAAGATGGGAATTTTTAACATTGAGGCCACCTTAATCCTTAGGAGAGTAAATTGTTCCCCACTTGAAATGAGAGAACCTCTTCTTATCATCAACCCCAAGCCATAGGAAATTCTTTTAATAGAATCTAACTTTTTAGTCTAGAGAATAGGCATGTGCAAAAATGACAATGTGATGTGTGAAGTGGAGGTTTGGACGACCACCATGAGAATTTGGAGCTTACTAGATTTACTTAGTAGAGCTTCCTTCAAAGTGGGAAGTTTCAATTGAATTCTTTCCAATAATTTAGCCCAGACACTATTGTCAACATTAGTCATGGTCAAAGGCATACCAAGTAACCAATAACAGAAGCAATTTAGTCTTGAATTCTCTAAGGAGTACTAAAAAAATAAAGAGAACTTTTAGATATATTTAAATTTTTACCCAAAGCAAGCTAATATTCACCTAGAATAAATTTCCATGATTTTTCTTCATAAATGGCACCTTCTCATTCCATCAGGGTATCATCCAAAAACTATTGGTGTGATCCAATCTCCACCCTATAGGATGGTCCAAAGACTTTCATGAAATGAGCATCAACCATCATGCAAATATTTATTCCAATAATTTCAAAAAAATAATAAAGTCATAGGGGCATAAGGGATCACCTTGACTAAGACCACTATAGATACTAAAGAAACCCTTTTGTGAACAATTAAACAACACCAAAAAATTAGGTTTTTTGAGGCACTCCTCCATCAAATGAATGATTCTCCCTTTGAAACTAACATTCTTTAGAACCTTTATGAGAAAGTCCCATGAGACCATAGCATAGGCTTTGGAGATGTCAAGCTTAAGGATCATACTTTCATTTTTTCCCTATATTCATTGAGTGAATAACTTCATGGACCATGAGGATAGCATCTGTAATTTGTCTCCTAGGGACAAATCCTTTTCATTGGCGATGTATAATCTAATGCAGAAAGGTTTTAATTCGAGAGACCAACAAATTGGTGAATATCTTATAGATGGTATTCATAGGTTGATAAAATAAACTATTTAGTTGTGTAATACACATCCTTTCCCACTATCTCTTAGTGTCTTTGAAAGAATGACAAAGGAAAACCATCAAGTCTATTAAACTTTTGATGGCTCATGATGAAGGTGGTAGATCTTGCCTCAACCATGCTGACCACTTTTTTGAAAACCAAGATGTATTCATGATTAAAGGAGTGGGGAACAATGAAGGAGATTGAAAATTTTCCCTTTTGAAAGGGTATTGGGAGGTTCGTTAAGAAGATTTGAGAAGTGAGGGACCACATCTTATTCAACCTCCATCTTATCAATAACATTACCTTTCTTTGTGGATAACTCCTTGATTGAGTAACATTTTTTATGCTTTAGCATTTTTGGTGAAAGAATCTATAGTTTTTCTCTCCCTCCTTGATCCATTATATCATTGGCCTTTGCTTCCAAAAAGTCTCATCTTTTAGAATAACATTGTGAAGATAACACAAAAGAATCTTTTCCTTCCTATCTCTTTCTTGGTCCCATCCCATAGATTTTTTTTTCCTTTTCTAAAGACTCTAGACTAATGTTTATTCTTTCTTTTTTTCTCAACAATATTTCCAAAAGAATATTTTTCCCAAATTTTGAGATAATCCTTTAATATTTGAAGTTTACCCACTAGATGAAGGTTGTTAATGCCAATAAGTCTACAATTTCACCATTTTTTTATCTCAAGCTCAAAGTTCAGGTTGAAAGCTCACATAATTTTGACCTAGAAAGGATATTTATCATGATTCACATTTGGGTCCCATTTAAATAAAATAGGATGATGGTAAGATCAAACCCTAACAGTAGTAGAAATTGGGTACTCATGAATAGAATTCAATTTTAGGGATAGTGGACATCTGTGCAGCCTAACCTAAATCAAGTTCTTGCCAAAGCACATGTTGGACCAATAAAAACTTCCACCCTATAGGTCTATATCTTAGATCTTCCCCTCTAAGATAAAATTATGAAGATCTAGCATTGGGTTTGAAAAATCAATGATACCTACCTATTTTTTGGAGGCAAATAGAGGGGTGTTGAAATCCCCCATCAACATCCACTTACTAGGCATATTGTTCTTTCTATCCAAAATGATTTGATCTCTATAAATCCTCCTATCCCTGGGTGTATTTGGGGCATCAAAATTAGTCAAATCCTACATCAAGTCTAGGTTAGCATGAGTAAAACCCATGCACTAAATTTTTCTACTTTGGCAAAAATCAGAGGCAACCAAGTGGACCAACTTCTACATGACAATGGCTAGGTCTTCAAATACAAATTCTAAGTTAGTAGAAAAATAATACAAAGCATGAAAAATATAGTTTCTAATAGGTGAGAAAAAAAAGGTAGACATTTTAGTTTCTTGTAACCAAACAACTTCTAGATTAAGATCCTTAATAAGGTTCTTAACCAACATATTCTTTTGTAGATTATTAAGACATCTCATATTCAAGGAAACAATCATAAGAGTTCTCTAGCTCCCATTATCAATATCCTTCTTAGCAAAAATATTCCTCAAATATCTACTTGAATGCCACCCAGTCCTTTGGGAAAAACCCACATATTCCAATTTGTGGGTCTTCAAAAGGAAGGAGAATACTAGGAGGAGGAGGGGGAGGGACATGGGTTACCAAAAAAATGATAGGGAAAAGAGAGGGGAGGGGTTGGCTAAAAGGGGTAGGGGATGTGGTGGAAAAGGAAATCCACCAAGCAACAAAGTAGCCAACTCTCATGGGGAGGAAGGTTGCAGGAAAATAATTAGGGAAGAAGGAGCACCCAATGAAGGAAAAAGTGCAAGGAACGACTAGAGAGGGAGAATTTAAGAAATTAGCTAGCTCAAATCCACTACTTGAGGACATAAGTGATGACCCAAAATTTGTCCTAGAATCAATTTCAAGCACTCTAGGAGAAGGCTTAGAAGGAAAATCCTTAAGGCATGTGTTAGACAAGTTGCACACCATAGAAAAAAGATAGAAAAGTGAAATAGAGTTTTTATAATCTAGAGTTTGCGAAACAAAACCTAGCTTAGGTTTGAGGACTAAAGGAATCAAGAGCACTATCCTAGTGACCACCAAATTTAAAAACATGGTATAGATAAAGAAGGCATTATTGTGTGTCAAAAGTCAATGCTAAGGAATTTCCCAAATAAGTTTGCAATCCCTTCTAGCATCTCCCCATCCAGAGGGTCGAGGAGAAGGCTTAGAAGGAGAACCTAGGTCTAAAAAACACAAGAAACATAGGTCATCAAATCAAACCCTAGATGCCACTTACAAAGATGTAGAGACAACCTTTTCAAAAACCATAAGGCCCCCATTAGGATCCATGGAAAGTCCTCAAGAGAAAATGAGAAGTAGAAGCTATCTTTGAGAAGGATGGAAACTATGACAAAAAATAGAAGAGCCCAAGAAGAAAGAGCTCACTTCCTAATGAAAACAATGCTCGATCTCCTCGCACTAAACTTACTAATGAGTGAGGTAGCCAAGCTAGAAAAATTCCTAGAACATATGGGGCCTTCAAGCCCAATTCCTTTGCAAAATTAGGGAAAAGTAGAGTATAAAAAGAGGCACACATAAAGGAAGAATCACCTTCAAACTTCTTACCACCATCTTACAGAAAACTATCCACACCTAAGACAATGTCCTTGATAACAAATACCCCCTCCCATCACCTTCAAACTGATCTTTGAGGTGACTTCGGCTCCAACTTCTACTAACTCCTCAAAAATTTGTAGAGCACATTTGCAAAATTTATAATTCATTTATCGTAAGGTAAAATTTGGTTGAATATAATGTTTTGAAATGGAAAGCATTGTATTTTTCTCATATATTTAATATTTAAAAAAATATTTTACAAGTGATTTATATGATATTCAAGCCCAAATTCAATCACATGGGCTTGGATACCATTGTCAATCAAAAATATTTAATTATTTTCCAGATTGATTGCATTCTTACCTAGGAAGAAGATGTGTTGTGCCATCTAGATCCAAAGTGATGTTTGTAATAACTAGTTTTTCATATGTCTACTCTCAAGAATTAGGCCTCTAAAATAACTCACACTATCAATAATAATGGTAAGAACTTTGATAGATATGAGTAAATAATTCAAGTTCATATGAATTTCTTCACTTACCTAGTTTCGAATGACTAGATCCTTGGCATAAAGTGAAAATAAGATTTATTGAGATAAGTTAATTCTCTTATTTTTGAAGATATGAATTTGGTTTTTTGGAGTATTTCTTTGGACAATGAGGTTCATTCTACTATATCCTCTTTTGAATACAAAGTTCAATACTTGGTGATTTCCCCATTTTTTTCTTCCAAAGTTATGGGGATATTATGATACATTATAGTATTTCAGATGCAAAAGAATTCTTTTATTTGAGATCCTTTATAAATGAGTTGAATTAATCCTTTATTTTTCTTGTCCTAAAGAAATGTGTTTCTCATTCCTTTCAATATATTTCCTCAATTATTGTATGAAATTATCTATATAACATCTTTTCATTGATTCTATTGATCCATCTAAAGTAGATTCTCCCCTCATTCATTTCAATTCAAAAAATGGTTTTGTCTTGGGGCATTGTATTATTTAATTAATGATGATTTGTTATAATAACATTCACTCTTTTACTATGAATAAAATTGTGCATATTTTTTTCTTTCCATTGGTCTCATAAAACCTATGATTAGGTGAACTAGATTTTTTTTTAGGGTTCTTTCTACTTTGATGTTTAGTTTTTATATTTTTTAGCTAATTTTTAAAATTAGTTTCTATTAATAGATTATTTTCTTATTAATTCCTCTCCCATTGGGTTTTTTAAAACACTAGAGGGATAAAATAGGGGAGCTATATTTTACCATTCATTTTCATTTTGATGGAGTTGAATTTGCATAGACATAATTAGAAGCAAGTGAAATTTGGTAGTTTAAAAGGGGTTCCCTTGTCCTCAATTGATAATTTTTTTTGTCATCAAAAATTTATTTATGACACTATTTTTTTTATGATTCCATTTTTAAGAAAATAATATTAATATTATTTTAAATAAATATGAACTTCCTTAGTTTACCTAAAAGTTATATTTCCTTTTGCAATACCGTGAAGATAAGTAAAATTATAATTGTAAAAAAATTTAGTTGTCATAATAAAAATATTCCATCGACCTACCTTGGATTACCTCCAAATGTTTCTTTATAATCCTTTTGATTAAAACTTTAAGAGATTCAAATCTTAATTCGATAGATGCAAGGGTCTCCTATTAAGTTAAGAAGCTAGACTACTATTAGTTAGGGATCTCTTGTATAACCTACCTATATATGGTACAAATAAATATCTATTTAAGATATAGAAGATTCAATGGAACATTTAGTATATTAATTTAGAAAAAATATATATAATACTTAGTATAACATTTCTTGACATAGTAAGATAGGGGTTCAAACATGTAGAAGAGCAAAGAGCTTAAAAGAATTTCTATTGCTAGAAATATTTCTAGGTGGTTCAAAGATAAGAATTAATGGATTGATGTTATTTACAATAAATACCTATTTTCTCAATATGTTTTTCATGTTTTTATTACTCATATAGAACCAATAGCCTCTTGATTGATGTTGTAGAGCTTCATCTCAAGCCGAAATTCAATAATTTACGAGGGGCATAGTTGGATGGGTAGAAGATCATCTTCTAAAATAAGTGGTGGATTAGATATTATCCTCTTACATTGTGCAATTTTTATAGCTGGTTTAAGGACCTATGTGTTCAAATCACCAATTATTGGGATGGCTAAATATATTTTTAATTCTATTTGGGTGAATTATTCTACTACTAATGCATTTTTGGACATTCTTTAAGAGTTGTTATCCAATATTTATTTCCTATTGGTTTAGATTGTTCACTCTCAGATTTAGTTATATTCCTTTAAAGGTTGTTTCTTCTTTTTAATTCAATTCCTTCATGATTCAAGTTGAGGTTCTTTGTCCTTAACCTTTTTAGGCTTTGTTTTAGAGTCTCGTTGTCATCATTAAAGTTTAACATGTTTTTTGGCTTCACACTTAAAGTTAAATTCTAATCATTGATAAACATTGTAAAAGGGAGTTGGAAATTTACAACAGATGCTTTTATATATATAATGGTTTTGAAGTGTTATATGCATATTCTCTTTAACTGCTTGTTCTATAGAGATATATGGTTGCATAATTTTAATCTATGGATTTTATCTTCAATTTTCCCTTCTTTCATTTAGAGTACTCAAGAAAAGGAAACACTCTTCTTATAGCCCATCGATTGGGATTATCTAGTACCTTATCACTCTCGATGTTTCTTTTCCTTTTTGAAATTAGAAGAATGCCAATATCTTCAAGGATCATGAGTGTCGAATAGATCTTGTGCCTTCAAAGATAGATGTGACCACTCAGGAAATTGTTTCGGTACAATGCAATGATAACAAAGATTATGGTTCCCTGTCACGTCCTTCCTAGTACATTGTTAGTACACCTCAATAGGGAATACTTTATTTAGAATGTCAATACCCTTATTGATATCTCTAAGAATGCTAGGGAAAGTGTTGTTCGGAAAGAACCTTCAATGGTTTGTATTTTAGTTAACAAGTTGATGGAGTGGCTTTTGATAATAATGGAAGATTTATCTTGACTATGGTCCTCCTTTTGGAATCTCAACAAAGACTTTAAGTTAAGGCTTCTGTAGCCTAAATTGGTTTGAATATGGTAGTGTCTAAGGGTTTCACCAAGGTTTAGATCAAGTATAATTTAGTATACATCATTGATTGTGTTAGAAGGATATAAAATTTAATTTGGTCTATAAAAAGTTTAATTTTGAAAATTATCTATATGTTAAGTTCCATCGAGATATTAAATTTTTATGCATTTTGAGAGGAAAGAAAGGCTATTGATAGGTTTACAAATAAGGTATGATGCACCCCAATATTCTATGCTAGGGGACTAATAATATTATCCCCAAGAATATCAAAATCCTTATTCAAAATGATTGTAAACATTTTTAAATCAAAGATAATTTGGAGAGTGATGTCTCTACAAATCAAACTCGTGTGAACTAGTGTGATAACATTTCCTTCCTCCATAAGAGCTGATAAAGGAAATACTTAATTAATGACATGATCTATAGTATTTTTGTTGATATTTTTTTGGTTATATTTTGTATTCTACTATATAATATAGGTTTGTATAATAGTGGATCCTATTTCTTACCAAAAAAGGCAAGAGAATCATAAGGTGTGCCACAAAGTTTCTATTGGAGGCCTTACTCTTCCTATTCAAAGGTGACATGACTAATAAAATTTTCCTATATATCCAATTTTTTTAAATCTCTAGGTTTATAGGTTCTATCCTGTCATTGCTACATGCATACTCCAATTGCATTTAAAATAAAGACAGTTTTGAAACACTAAAAAGTATGAAAGAAACTTTTGAATTCATTATTTTGATTAAAATAAGGTACAATGTATAACAATTCATAAATTGTAAAGTCTTTACATAAAACATTTAGTTCCTAAAATGATCAAAACTATTTTTTTTGCATGTAATCAATACATTGATTGAGCACATCGAATGAGCAGCAACCGCGTGGTGGTTCTGGCTAGTCCCTGGCTCCTCCCCATGGGCGGGCTTCTGGCTGGTCCTCGGCTCCTCCCCCTGGACAGGTGCACTTTGGCAAGTTTCCTCGACTGGCCTTGGCAATTTCTCCTCCACGGCCAGACAAGAAGGATGCGGAGACTGCAACTACCCCAGATCCTACTGATGCTGCTAACAGTTGGACTGTTCCCAGTCTGCCCCACAACCCTATTGATGCATGGGGATTTCCTGATAAAGATGATCCTCCCTCTACTAGTACTGCCTTTGCAACTTAAAAGTTTTTTTTTTTTTTTTTTTTGTTGAATAGTTAATAGTTTCTGGCTGAGGCCATGTTGTTTTTTCCAACTTTGGCCGTCTAAACTCATTCGCGGGGTGATCTTGTATCCCCCGGCCCCTTTTTTGTGAATTGTAATCTTAGTAAATTTTTATTAATTGAAAAGGACTATTCATCCAAAAAAAAAAAAAAAGTAATGACTTTAGTTTCCATCAGTGCATCGAAGGAAGCAAGAGTTGGAATTGATGGAGTTTCTAGCATCTGCATCTATGATGCCACTTCTAAAAAAAAAGGGATACTAGCTGTCACAAAAAATTATGGAGCTCGAAGCTCTGAAAATAGAGACCTGACAATTAAAAGATACCTATTCTACATGATCAAGAAATATAAATTCATCATATGAAGGAAAGAAAAAAAATTGGAAACAAACATGTTTGATGCTAACAAGTTGTTTAAAATGTGTAGACACAATTATTGAAGAAGTTACAAATCAAAGGGACACATTACATTTTCATATGAAACATTTTGTGTAAACTATTGTTGTAGATTTAAAGCTATAACAATTTAATGGACAATAAAGCTATTGTTAAAGCCTTATTGTTCAAAGGAATTGCAGATTGGTAGTATTTTCTGAGTATTGAAGGGACATTTAACTACTTAATGAAACTATTTAGTTAAGATAAATAGTTTTTGAACAACAATATCAACACCTTATACATTTCAAGAATGTGTAATGTATAGTTCAAAGATTCACCTTTGTTATGGATTTTTATGTACACTTATGGATTGCACCAAACAATTTTAGAAGGCATGATTCTTCATAAAATACCATACAGAGAAGAAACCATAAGAGAGAAGAAGCTATGAAGAAATTTTAAAATGGACTCTGGTAATCACAAGCCCAATCTATTCTATTTATAGGAAAATACATAATAAATCTTGTTTTGATTATAAAATAGAGATAGCTATAATATTTGTGACAGTAGTTGAGATGGATAGCTGAATGGTTGGTTGCACGTAAAAATGAGTGGTCTTTGCTGACCACTGAATTTTTTGGAAAATGCTGATAGTTTTCACAATAATTAATTTATTCTAACATCCCTCATAAATTAATTATCAAATTGTTTTAGAAATCCCTCCAATAATCTAGAAACCATGGGTCCTGGCATAAATCCTTGTTAGGTACCCATTTACAATTAGTTATCAAATATCATCATTCACATTGTTTCCCCTATATCACAACCACTTTAGGTTTTGTATGGAATACCCATAACCTATGCAATATAAAAGTGGTTTCAAGTTCACCAAAACCTATAGAAATATCACACAAGTGGTTTCGAGATAACCACAAACTTCACATTGAAGTAGTTTTGGCTCACCACAAACCTCACTCATAAATGCTTCCAAAAAATCACCATAAACTTTGCACTCAATCCCTCTTCAAATCAAAAACTCACTAGTTCCAATTACCACAAATCATCACTAAGGGGAAATTATCAACACTCTCAGCTTTTTCACCTTTCGTACCTACATAAAACTAATTGTTGAGTCCATATATAAAGAAATCCATCTATTGAGATACATGGGTACCCAAATAGTGTACTTGCCAATTGTATAGGAATCATTTTAAGATACATGGTTCATCAATACATCAAAATAAAAATGGGCACAACCATTAATGCACCCCATACATCCACCTAGTCCATTAACAAACAATCAATAATTCAATCTTCATCGCTTTGTTGAAGGATATTACAAAACTACCTTTTGATATTGACATAGGCTTTGCAATTAGAAAAACTCATCCATGACCAAGCCAAACAATTCCAATCCAAAAAGTACACATTGAAGACAAATCTCATAACACCATGACAAAAAACTCACCACCAATCAAACCTATTTTCACTTATTCCAACCACAACTAACTTCAATACATACTCTATAACATCAAACACATGTACTTCAAACACAAATACATAGTAAAACATGTTTAATAGCAGCATAATAAGCTTTCACCTTCAACTTTGAACTCCACTTCACTTCGTACACTATTGACTTCTTCTTCTCTCACAAGAATTGTACATGCACTCTATGGAACTCCCACTTCTATAGAGGTGCTCCACAAACTACAATTCTCTAACGAACAACTTTCACACAATGCTAACTCAAACACACTTCAACTTTGGCTTCCTTATTTTTCATGACCTCTCTCATTTTTATAATAGACCTTCAATCTCTTCTATTATTCTTTTCATCCAACTCAAAGTGCACATTTATAAGCCCGCATTGCTTAGATTCCTTGACACCTTCCCCATACCAGCTCATTCTATTGGGGTGAATGGAGAACACAATAGTAATCAAACACAATATGATGCACTGCTGCATAAACAATTGTTAATCACTTAACACTTTTCAGCTATTTTAACTTGCTTAACAAATTAACATTCAACAATTCTCATTCCATCTTTGTAATAGGAATCCTTCTCACAACAACAGTCTTCTATGTGACATAATAACAATCCTCCACACTTTTGAATCACAGTCTTTCAGCCACAACTCCAATACCATGATCAAATATCATTAAGAGAAGAAACCATAAGAGAGGAGAAGCCATGGAGAAATCCAAAAATGGGCTCTGCTAATCAAAGGTCCAATCTATTCTATTTATAGAAAAATACATAATAAATTTTGTTTTGAATATAACATAGACATATCTATCATATTTATGAAAATAGTTGAGATGGATAGCTGAATGGTTTGTTGTACATGAAAAAAGAGTGGTTTGTGTTGACCACTAAACATTCAAGAAAATGTTAATATCTTGGGCAATAATTAATTTATTGTAACAATTCTAAGAATATTATTCACAAAGAAGGATCAATGAAAGAAGGGATAAAGGACAAAACCATTAGAAGAACTAGCAAAGTGGCAAAAAATTGAGAGTTGAAGGCATCATACCACAAAAATCTATCAACAAGAACAAGATTACATAAGAGTAGATCACACAATTTCTATTAAATTTTTTTGAAGTGCTACAAAGAAAAATCTAAAGAAAAGAGGTGATTCATAGGATAGATCTTTTCTTTTTTTTGAGAAATTACTCATTGATTTTTGAACAATATAATTAAAAGCACGAACCCTTAAGATGCATCTAGGCTTAACACAAAATAATGAAACAACAAAACAACAAATGAAAACAAACCCAAATTTTCAATAGAGAGAATAGGGACACCACACAAGTGTACCAAATGTTGATGAAGAAGACATTTGATTTTAAAGAGAACACAATTTTACCAAATCGTCATTTAGGGGCTTTCTAGCTTTCTTTGGGTTCAAAACATTTTCCATGGGAAGAATACAATAGTAAACATTAAAATGTATAGGTCTTGCAAAGGGATAAATGGATTCTTTGATACATAATTTAGAACCAAGTATTAAAAATTGTAAGAATATTTCTATCATTGAAAATAGTAGAAATAGAAAGGGGGAAAACTATTATATAAACAACATACATACTGATCAAATAAACCACTCAAAATAAATAGTGCACAAAAAGGAAAAGAAAGTGATTAAAAGTTGTCAATGACTTAACTAATAGATATACCCAAATAGGGGTGCATTACTAGAATCTTGGTAAGGCAATTTACACAAGGCCATCATAAAACAATTGTCAAACAACAAGGACAATTTTCTATGACAACAATAGTATTTTATACATAAGTCTTCTACTATACATCCAAAATTGTATATATGTTCCTAAATGAAAGAATCATAATCAAATATATGAAGGAAAGATATTCCATTTATAAGTAAACTCTTATTTCTTTAAAAAAAAAATTGTACTTTCCAGTAGAAGCACAAAGGTGATCTTCAAAAACGTGCACTATGAGAGAGGAGCTAACTCAAATATATATGAAAGCCACATACAAAATGGAGTTTTAACAAAGGGAATAGAATCCTCCATGCATTATTTTTCAGATGTGAAAAGTATGAAGCACTTAAAGAAGTAACTAATTCATAAGGTAAATTTGTGGAAAAAATAAAGCATAAGAGACTATTTTCTACAAGTGCAAAGGTGTGTCAAAGATTTATCATAGGATAATTTAAATACAACAAGAAATCCTAAAGGCCTAGTGGAGAAATTTATGAATAAAATTGTTCATCTTACATTGAAATGAAAGATATTAATAAATGAGAAGCATGGATTTCATATATAGAGGATCATGTCTAATGTCAATCTAATGGCTAGTTAAAGTTAAGGATGAAAATGTTAGGAGCTTAGGCCATGTAAAGCACATAGCTCTACAAATTTTTGGGTGTGGCTAAGAAGTAGTGTAACATGCAAGGAAGGTTTTTTCAATGCTTAGTAAAAGGTTCGAAAGAAAAATTTTAAAGGGTAAAATGCAACATTTCCATTTACAATGCCCAAATTCATGAAAAAAACTTAGCCTAGAGGCACTACCAAATATAGCACCCAGATGCAACTTTTAATGCCCCACTTAGAGATCCTTGGAACACAAGGATAAAACTTGCATTGAATAATTTTTTTCTTAATATAAGTTACTTAACAACCACATAAAGTAACAAAGTGCAATAATGAAACATCTACACAAGGTAATATGAGTAGTGAACATGGAAAAACTCACATGTTCACCTACATTAGTAGAAGTCTTACAAACACTTCTAAAGATCCATGAGCACCAAAAGATGACACAAATCATGAGAATACCCAAGTGAACTCTAGATAACATCTAAAAATTCAAAGAGGGAATACGACACTAATAGTCCCAAATAAGATATTCTTTGAAAGTCCTAAACAAGTTCCTAGCATTGTTAAACATACAAGTTCATTTCCAATTAACCATACCATAATCGAGAATTATAGGTAGAGAACATCAAACAGTCATGCAAAGGATAAGGGCTCATGGTTACAACAACTAATCTATTGGACGCCATGCTTAAAGACAAATGTTGAATACTGAAATTGGCTAAGTCTTGAATCGTAAAGCTCTAAAATATGACTAAGTCTGAATTCCTAAAGCCCTGAGATTTCTTAGATTCTTTATCTTAAATCAAAGAGGTCTAGAACCTATCTCAAATAAATTGTCATGCACATATATATATAATATATATCTTAAGTATTAGGAAAAAGAAGGAGAAAAATAAGTGAAGAAGAGAATGCTAGAAAAGTATCACAATATAGTAGTGAAGAGTATCATATGATACTAGTAATGTATTGCATGACCATAATAGAAAGTATCACATGGATATAGTAAGAATTATCACCTGACTATAGTAAGAAGTATCACATGGGCAGAAAGTATCACACAAATTTTGTGGGAAAACCTTCTTGGGTAGATAGTAGGCACTTTCTGACTTGTTAGATGTGGTCTTGAAGAAGATTTGGGTACCCTTTTGGGGGTCCTTGCTTTGTATATATATATATATATATCATTTACTCTTCTCCATCATTATTCCTTTACTCTTCTTCTTCATTTTTCTTTTGGGCATTCTCTTCTTCATTTACTCATCTCCTTCTTATTCCTTATACTTGAAATGATATATTTTATATATAGAAAGCAAGAAACCCCAAATCACATCTAACAAGTTGGAAAGTGCATGTTCTCTACCAAAGAAGGTTTTCCCACAAACCTCGCATGATACTTTTTACCCATGTGATACTTCATACTATGGTCAGATGATACTTCCTACTATAGCCATGTGATACTCTCTACTATGGTCATGCAATACTTTACCAGTATCATACGATATTCTTCACTACTATAGTGTGATACTTTTCCAAGATTGCCCAATGCTAAACAAATATTACCTTGGTTTTGAATAGAAAGCCAACTAGCCATTTAAGATGCAAAGTAAGGTTAGGACCTCCACATTAAGGAGTATCGAAACCATAATAGTTGAGGAGTAAACACTCAAAAGCATAAGGAGAATAGATAACTCCAACATCTAATCCATAGCATCCAATGTAATCATGCGAAAACCAACACCGCAATGAGCATACATGTGCATAAATAAACTATCACAAGAAGGACATCATAAGAAATGAAGCCACCAAACTAAAATCAACCGTGCTCATTTCCTCCAAACCATATGGGCATCATGAGACCTCATAGGCCCTAGGCATCCCCTGAGTATGGATCTCAAATTGCCAACAAGATATTTGGAGTTGTGTTATTAGATAATTCTTACCAATAACCATCAAATAATATCATAATAACAAGTACATCAAATATGCTAATCTACTAATAGAATCACTAATCCAAAGCAATAGTAAGAAACATCATCTAGAAATATGATATAATATCATGATAAAGGAATGAATCAAGTAACACAATAATAATAATCTAAACATGATATAAAATGCACCCAAAGTAAGAAATAAATCACTAGAGAACATACTCCAGATACACCAAAGTACCAAGCAAATATCTAGCATCAACCTCAAACTAGAAATAGACCATCTCTGTAAATTGGCCCAAAGTAGTGGTTTAGGTATCTCCCTCTCCTAATGATGCGGTACCCATAGGCCCACTCCCACCATGATGGTGGAGATAATGACCTAACTAAAAAAACACAACATAATCATTCATCCATGATGTACACTCATGCCAAGTAGTATAGAGGATTGAAACCAAGATCATGACACAATGCAATACAATAGGTACTAATTAGACACTCTATGGGTCTACAATGTAGGGAATCTAGTGGATAGTATATCACTTGGAGCTCCCAAGATAAACATCATATGGAACCTCTCCCTCAGGAGCTCATTGTATAGTGTCCTCAGATGAACTATGTAGATGGTTGGCCCTTGGATAAACTGAATAGGCACATACATTCAAAATTACCCATGAATTCATTTAGTTATTAGAAACTTCTTCATGTATACCTTGTCGAGATAGTTAGGGTATATTAGAGAAACCCCTCTACTAGTCCACCCTCCTTACCCATGTTCATCACATGATGAGTGCCCATTTGCAATATAGTTTCCCAACAAAACCCCAATGAACATAACACAACCGAAAGCAACTGGGAGTTCGGGTCTCATGAGAACCTGACAAGTGCATGCTCATATTCTTGTGTGTAGGCACACAAACTATATAAAATCATAAACAACAAGGGTTAGATGACAAATAATAATATTAAAAAGTGTAACAAGATCACTCAACTAGCCTATATTCGAGAGTACAGATTCTACAAGAATCCCAATGATGCAATAAACCATATATCATGAACCCACTCAACCAGAGTAAATATGGGAGAATGGATTCTACATGAATCCTAGTGTCATCAAATAATAACATAACATGTAAGGAAACATCTAATACAATCTATTTCCACAATCCAAGGAGACAATGCCAAAATCCTAACAAAATATGGGCGGAACACAAACTGAGGCAAAACTAAAAAGCCCAAAACTCAAACTAAAAAAAAAACTAAAACCCCAACTCAAGAATAGGGTTACAAGACCAAGGGTGCAATAAAGTTCACCAAATACGCTCAGATTCTTAATCTAAAAAATTTGGTGAGTGACACAAGTCCACAAAATCTGCTATGGAAACTTCAGTTCATATTGGGAAATAAAATACCCCAAAATGTCCTATAGCCATTTTTATTCCATGATCCTCATCATTAAGGCAATGGCTACAAGATCTAATCTCTAAATAAGACAAACAAAGAAATGGGCGAAGACCCTTATGGCATGCAAAATGGGACATTGCTAAAACACGTAAAACTAAAACATCTTGGAATTGGATAGAATTGAAAACCCACCAATAAAATCTACCCAACCTCACACTTTTCAAATACAATCATGGACCTATACACTTCACAAAAATCTAACAACATAAGAGTATGAAAAACCCCAAAACCCACATTCTGAATAGATCAAATGCTCACACCTATCCAATCGGGTGATGAAATTGCATAAAAATAGAGGAGAACACTAGTTCTCCACTCTCTATCATTTAGCACCAAGAATCAAATGCTAAAATGGAGCAGAACCATTAAAACCAGAAGGCCATACCTCACAACAAAAGGGGTTAAAACAAGAAATGATGCCATAAATAATAGACATGTCAAATAAGCTTAAATGCTCAGAATAACAAGATCTCCCTACTACTAATCTAATGAAACCAACCTCATGATGATCCACCAAGCCAATCTCACCTAATGAGAAATAGAAGAAATTCCATGAAGAGGGTTTTGGCAATTTTGTCTCCAAGGATGAAATAACCAAGTCAAAAGTGGACAATAAAGTTGGACCTTTTTTTCCAATATAAGCACTTTTCAAAAGTAACTTATAAATTAGGTTATTAAAATGACTTTATAACCAACTGGCCCCTCAACCCAAATAAATCAGGCAATTCCAATTGCATGGAATTCAACAAAAGCCAATTAGCTGGCAATAAAATAAAGATTAAATGAAATAATTAAAATCCTTCTAACCCATTAAACATCAATTAGTTTAATCTTTTCTATGACCATTTTTGAATCCTAGGTGTAAAGGAAAACTCAGAGGTCTGATCACATAATACATTATGAATCCAGATTTACCATTTACCAGAGGATTAAAACAACAATAAATGATACATTGCCCATAGAGGGATGATATTGGTTTGGCATGATAGTTTTGATCAATAACTCCATGTGTCACTATTGGAGACATAAGTCCTACACAATAAATGAACACAATAAAGTGTAGAAGCACAATAATAATAGCCAGAGTGACAATTATGTATAATTGCATAATTAAATCATCTAATTAATTACATTTAAATAGCATATTTCCCATAAATTACTAAAATGGACAATGCAAATATTGTTACCACCTAACAAATAAATCCAACATAGATAATTTATTTCTAGTTATTTAAGCATTTAATAATGGAATTAATTAAAAAAATTAAACATAAATATAATTACCCCAAGGGTGCAAACCACTCTTGGTCCCAATCATGATCACTTACAAAGAAAGATCATCAAAGTTGCATCCATCATGATCACTTACATAAATCAAATGGGAGAGGCACTACATCATCCACCCCAAAGATTAGGCTTACTTCTAGAAGTTTACAATCCAAGAATAGAAACCAAACACACCAAGTACAAAATATAAAACTGAACAATAGGAATGACTCATCTCAACTTCTCCACAAGTAAAATCCAAATCACTCCAACATTCAAAAATCTTCTTTTTAACCCCCAAATAGGTTAACCACAAGAGAAAAAGGTTTCACAAAGATACAAAGTCCTTCAACAAAGACTTCCTGTGCTAGGAAAATCCATCTAGCCATAAAGTAAACAATACAAGGTAAGGAAATAGCCAATCTTCCTTGTCAATAGGTGCCCAACTACAACATGCACCTACTAGGTGATCAAAAAACAAGGTCAAAACACTACGCACTTCCAACAAGGGTTGGAACCATAGGAAATAGTCATCCCAAAATTCCTAAGAACACTATCATGCAACACATGAGCATCCTTGAAAATAAGCTAACTCACCCTCAAAACACAAGAGATGTTAGTTCCTTACCAAAATTGCACACTTGAGAAGGATACTCTCCACAACTAACTGCCAAGCATAGGAGCATCTAGTCTCTATGGTACAAAAGCTCAACTATCATTGGGAACTAGGGTTACTTAACCTAAGAATAAAAGCCATCAGTTTTCAACAATATTAAAAGGAATTCCATTAATGAACAAAATCATATCTTTAACTTCTCACTAGCATAAATGATAGCAAGATTTGTCCAAAGATACCATGTCTCTCTAGCCACATGATAGGAATCCTACACCCAACCTATCGCTAAAGTCAATCTCTAGCCTAAAGTCAACTGTAAATGAGGAACTTGACTAAGATAATCCTCTTCAAGATACAAAATTAGGGAGTTAGGAAACTGTAGGATATTAGGACTCATAGGGAGTCTCTCTAACCTCTGCACTAAATCAGTCCAAGATGCATTTCAAGAAAACTCACAATTTCTCCAACCATCTAATGATATGCAAACACCACTCATGACAGATGAGGAATGTTGAAATAAAAATGCTAACACATGCTACAACCAAATAATCCCATTTACATAAACAACATTAACTAAACCATCCAATCAACAATTATAGTTATTTGAATTCAGAATAGAGAAGTGCATCAAGAGTATATTACCATTTAACAATTATACACCTTTTATTAGCTATCTTTTTCTTTCAAAGAAATATTGAATTCAATATAAATTAAACCAAAAAACCTTTTCTATAAACTTAATATATATTAACATACACACACCACTATATTATTTGCAATCTATCTCTTATACTTACTATCAGTAGTTCAAAGTGAACATGATATAGTCACAATACACAATTGGGCAGTGCTAAAACACATTGAGAATAGTCATCATGAAATAAAAGAAAATCTCAAATAGGGGATTTATCAATTGGAATAGTTAAATCTCAAAAAATGCACATTTCAATAATAGGTCAAATGTGACAAGTGTCACAAAGAGAGTGATAGAGAAATTCTGATGACTAGCCCAAGAGAAGAAATTATTGAAAATTGGAATGCTATCCCAAAAACATGAGGAAAGTACCACCAACCAAATAAAATAAGGCATCAATTGAATCACATAACATGGAACAACTATGAACAGTCATCCAAGAGGGATTAATCACCACATGGTGCTAAGGATTACATCTTCCTACATTGTTAAAGAACACACTCACACACATCAGACAATATACCATCAATGACCTCATGCATATGCATCACTACAACTTCCTTAATTATTTTCCATGCAATGCAAAATAATGATATACAACATCACTAAAATTTTTAATAAACTTAAGAATAAGGAATTTGGGGGACATAACTCATTAACCCTAATGATCAAAAGAAACAATTTACTCCTTTTATGATGATTTTACAATATACACTCATTTATTTCAACAAAAGGAAAATACTTCATTATTATAATGTGTGAAAAATGAATTAAAAATGCATTTCAATTCTTTACTTTTGATAGGAGAATGCATGGAAAATAATGCACCCTACTCCAGAAGGAGAAATAAAAAAGGAACTCAAATCTAACACATGGACACCAATGAATGGCTCCATCCAAGAGGGTCACATGAACAACCAATGATGCTAAGGCTCATAAATTCCATCTACAAACCAAGGAAAGACTCAATTCCTTCTTACACCACTCTAGTAACATCTACTGGATCAGAAAGTTCATTCCAAGTAGGTACCCAAGCAACAAGAAATCACAAGCTCTCAACGAGACACTCACTCTCACATAATCACAACATCAACCATATGAGAAACATATACTCAGAGATCCCAATTCTTGAACATGGGATTTGATAGTAAATGTAATGCCCCACCTAGAGATCCTTGAAAGATAATGATAAAACATGCACTAAATAATTTTTTTCTTAAGATAAGTTACTTAACAACTACATAAAGTAACCAAATGCAATAATGAAACATATATACAAGATAATATGAGTAGTGAACATGGAAAAATTGACATGTTCACCTACACAAACAAAATGTCTTACAAATGCTTCCAAAGATCCCCAAGCACCAAAAGATGACACAAACCATGAAAATACCCAAATGAATTCTAGATAACATCTACGAATTCAAAAGATGGAATATGAAACTAACAGTCCAAAAAAGATATTCTTTTTAAGCTCAAAGAGCAAGTTCCTAGCATGGTTAAACATAAAAGGCCATTTACAACTATAGACACTCAGAAATGGTTCACATCTACGACTTCATCACTTCTTCATACTAATTCATCCCATTTTCTCATTTTACTAACTTCGATCTTTTGGCCAGATTGACCATATTTTTTCATTTGTATCCACTTTCACATCAATTTCATATCAACTCAAAATTGTATCAAATCAACTCAAAACCATATCAAATCAACTCGGAATCACTCCAAATCAACCCGAAATCACTCAAAATCAGTCCTAATCAACCCAAAATGTATCAAACATCCCAAATCAATCATCCTTTATCTGACTCCTAGGTATTGTTGTGGCTTTCAGTGTTGGGAGACCTTCTGTAGAAGTTTATCATTCACTTGCTGAACGGAATGCCCTTACTAAAAATAGTGTTTTAGTGGCCAAAATCATTTGTATCAACTGGCTCAAGGGGTCACCCATGCCTGTGAAGACATCCTAAATTCTCACGGTCCTTAGTAGAGGCAACAGTCCCTTGGGAAGTCATGCCCCTTGGGAAGTGGATCTTGGTAGCCCCGAGAAGTGAGTGCACTATAAGGGGGAGCCTGTGGTGCCAAGATCCTTGGTTGTTTTCTCTGGATAAGCACAGTTGAACTTCAGTTCAAGTAGGAATTCAGTGGATACAATCCTAAAAGCCTAGGTTTTGATGTGTTTGTTAACTTTTTACAACAACTATTCTTGTCTTAATGTGCCTTGCGTGTGTGTAAAACATAATCAAGATAAAAGCCAAACTTTTAAATTTACACTTTGGATATCATTTGAACTTGTCAAAACATCACACATGTCCAAAAAATTTCAACCTTTATCAAACTTTGCAAACTTTGGTTCAACACACTCAAACCTTGAAAAACATGGCGACTTGTGCTCCTAAACGTGCTTGGCAAAACGTAGATCTCACACTTGCATAGACTTCACTTGCATTCAGCCTAGTATAGGCCTCATTCATGCATCATATAGACTTAATATTACACCTTTTAGTCCTCATTTAGTGTCTATTACCTTTCATATTGCATCCTTTTAGGTTTAGTTTACCTCCCTTAGTTTTTGCATTCCCATCTCAAAATCAACACTTTGCATTCACCACGTTGCATCTTTGCATACCTATTCATCATCTTGAACACTTTATCCATCATTATAAGTATCCTAACCATCATTTTGAGCATTCATACTAGACCTAACACTATCCTCTACTATTTACCTCTCTGTGACATCAATCCTAAAATCATAGCTTTCAGAATTGCCTCAGTTTTAGCCCAGTTTACCAACTGCACCCAGAAACTACCAACTGCACCCAACTAGGCCCCAACTATGTCATTGATGTATTCTACACTATCTAGGTGCACTTGGTGGTCCTGAGATCTAGTTTTGGGTTCTAGATAATATTTTGGGTCTTCAACAGTGTCCTTAGGTACTTGGTTAGCTCCCCTTGCACTAGCTTGCCCAGATCTGCATTCTACAACACCTAATCTTCATCACCTTCACTTAGGAACTCATTATATATGTCATAACCTTAATTTTTCATCTCCCAACCCATCCTAACATCAAACCTAGCATCTTAGCTTCCTGGCATGTCAGTTTGGTAACCATACCCTTCAAAATCAGCAAACATTCTTCCTAGCTTACCAACTGCGCCCAGAAACTACCAACTGCGCCCAAACTGGCTCCAAGTGCATTAGTGACGTATTTGGTACTGTTAGGGTGCACTTGGCACTATTAGGGAGCACTTGGGTACCTGCATGACCATTTTGGACCTCTGAACTGCACTTTAGGACCTCAAAACTGCATCTAGGAGCCTCTACACCTCCCTGTTTTGCACTTGACCCAAAACTGCATCTTGCACCCAAAATTCCATTTTGCATCATAGGAATTGCCCATATCACATATCCACATAGCATTACCACCATTTTGAGTCCTCGAAACATCATTTTGAACCCCCAAAACCTTTGAATTTAGTCAAAAATCTAGAACAAAGTATGAGTCTTAGAGTATCTCCTAGTGTTGACGGATAATGGATCTTGACTAGTCTTTTTATCTTTTCTTATCA
Source organism: Cupressus sempervirens (assembly GCA_028749045.1). Lineage (NCBI taxonomy): Eukaryota > Viridiplantae > Streptophyta > Pinopsida > Cupressales > Cupressaceae > Cupressus > Cupressus sempervirens. The sequence continues at coordinate 829,012,135 of CM053785.1, read as the reverse complement.
TTTTCTTGGGTCAAAATATTTCTATTTCTTGATAGATTTGACCTTTTCATCTTTTATCAATTTTTGGTCAAGATCCAAAGTCCTTTATCACAAGGTTAAACTCCTAAGCAAAATACTCTCTAAAGGTTTTACCTAAATTCAAAACTTTCCCTTTACCCTTCTCATAGCATAATCATATCTCTAGCATCCCCAAATGTCATTTTGAATTACCCTAGTAGTATATCCCCTTCATATTGCATTGATCAAAATCCTTAGCATCATTTTCACTACCAAACCCTATCAATTTGTCCATCAACCAAATTGTCTTCTTGAGCATTTACCCTCATTTTACATGTCCCAAATGTCATTAAGAACCCTAGAAAATCATCCTTTGTATGATATACCTTGCATACATCAAACTTTATCATCCTTAACAAGTCCAAAACATTACCCTAATTGTCATTTTGCATTCCTTAGAATCATTTTCAGCCCCTCTAGTCAAACTTCAAAACATCACCTTGCATTTTGCATTTTTGCATAACATCCCTAGGAAATTTGCACTTTTTACATCAAAACTATAATTCATTTAGCATTTCCTCACATTTCATAACATTCCTAAACACTTAAAAATCCCAAAAACACTCATTTCTTGCATACCCACCACTCTAAATCACCCAAAACACTCAAAAATTTCATTGCATTTGCACTCTTAGGTATCATGCCAGCACTTACTAGGACACAATCAGCTTAGAGACCTGAAGAAATCTATCAACCTTTGTTTTTTGAGGCACAAGCACAACCAAAACCTCATCCAAGACAAAGAAAGAGCAAGAAAAACCAAAAAACCTTTGACGAAGACCAAATTGAGGCATCACAACCATTACTAGCAGACCCCTTGAACATGTTTCCGCAAGATCCTCATAATCAAGCTATGGCACAACAAACCTTGAACAATGAACCTACCATGAGATTTCCTCCAAACACTTCCCCCACACATGGAATGTTTCAATGGAGTCCTAACTTTGAACCTATATTTGTGCTAATACCACCAAGAGGAGGAAGTGTACCAACCACACCTGAAGATGAACAATCAAATTCCTTTGAATTTAGCCAACCTAACACATCAAACATACAACAAGGTACTATACACCTAAGTGATGACTCTAACACTAACTATGGAATCACTAATGAAGAAATGGCTAGGGCATGTCAAGACAAATTTTTTTGTAAGAACTTCAAATGTTTGGCAGCCCAAGAAATTGTCAAATTTAACCCAAACTTGGAAGGTACTAAGTCCAAAAATCAAACCAACACAACAATTGAAAACATCCAACCCATGATAGATTTAAACTTAGACAAGGGAAAAAACTTTTGGAGTTTTCAAACACAATAATGGCACCTATAAGGTCCCATGAAGAGTCAACTATCAAAATCCTCCAAAGTACATTTGAACACATCAATGTTAACCCCTTGTTTGATGAAATACCACCAATCCCTAAACACCCCAAAATGAAATTAAGACTTGATTTTAGTCACATGATGCAACAAAAAGATGCACCTCAAGGGACTTGTTCTCTAGGGATGCCAAACATACCTCCTTTGGAGGCAAATCAACAAAGTTCACCTTTGCTCCTAACTTTACCAAGTGCTATGACATCAAATGCTATGGAGCCTCTCATAAATACAACATGTGAAACATCAAGTGAAACCATCCATATGGACACACAAAGGAATAGTCTTATTGACATTATGCCCATTCCCAATAGAAATGTATCTCATAGTTAAGTCAATATGATGTTGCAAGCAGGAACATCTAAAACACAAAGGTACCAAAACAACAATAAAAACATGACATTCAATTCTCAAGGACTTAGTCAACCCCCATGACAACAAAAATCTACAATGGTACAAGGACTCCACACTTCCAAGGTGCAACCAAGTATACATCCACTTAACACACATCCCACATATCAACAACAACATCAACTACCACGACAACAACCTCAAGTGGGGCAAACGTCCAACGTTCCTAATACATAGTCCCATGAGAACCCACTTGACTTGCACACAATTTATCAACAAAAATTTTAGCAGCAATTTTGACAACAACAAGCAATGTTTTCTAAACAACAAGAGCAACTCAATCAAAAGTTGGAATACCAAAGACACTTTGAGCAACAAATCGCATACCAGCAACATTTTTTACAACAAAAACAAGTGCCACATCAAATACCACAAGTTCCCCAACAACAAGGACCTTTCAGTCTTAGAGGTGCCAACATACCTCCACCACCTAGTGACACTTCATTAGAATCATTAGACATAGAAATGTCAGAACCAAGTAGACATAGTTCTCACCATAGCAAACGGTCTACTCAAAGACACAAAAGACTTGAAGAAAAAACCATCATGCAAAACCCCAATGAAGAACTATTACAACAATTCAAACAACTTTCCAAACAAGTCAAGGCATTGGGAGTCCAAAAGAAACAAGCTCAATATACAGAAAGGGACCTACGTCCTAACCCATTTGATAAAAGTCTATATATGCCTCCATTCCCAAGACACTTTGAGGCTCCAAGGTTTGAAAAATACCGAGGAAAAGGAAACCCTATTGATCACATCCGAGAATTTTTTACTTCATGTACCAAAATCAGTGATGAGCCCAGTTACCTTATGAGGTTGTTCCCTCATTCTCTAGGTGGGCCCGCACTTGAATGGTACTCCAAACTTCTTGGTAATATCAAATCTTGGTCAGAGCTAGCAGACAAGTTCATCCCCCACTTTGCCTTCAACATTACAAATGAGGTGACACTTTCTAATTTGTGCTCAACTAAACAAAAGGCAGGAGAGCCATTCATCACATTCTTTCTCTGTTGGAGAAGCTTAGTTAGTCAATGCTCACTAGACATTCCTGAAGAACAACAAGTAAACTTGTGCATTGGAAACTTAGTCCTTGACTTAATGTTTGAACTTAAAATCAAGAGTCCAAGCACCCTTTCTAAACTAATGAAAAAAGGGGCTAGTATTGAAGATGCTCTTATCCGTAAGGGAATCCTCAAGACAAACAAAGATAACCCAAATACCAACTCGTCTAATGACAAGCCAAAAAATTTCTCCAAAAACAAGAATGTGACTAATGATGGCATTGTGGATGCCCGCACGATTAGCACAGCACAACCTCAACTGACTTTGAAAGGTGTAAACCCTACAAATTCACAAACCTCTAATCAAACATTATCTCCACAATAGAAAATTGAGAATTCCACGCAAGACAAACCTCAAAGACATTCTAGAACCAAAGACAAGAAATTCACACCATTGGGGATACCTCTTGAGACTGCATTGCAACAGTTACTAAGTAATAACTTCCTACAACTACCCCCAATCAAAGATGAACCATTAACTAAAGCAGATTGGTGGGATGAAAAAAATTATTGTGATTACCATCGCACCAAAGGACACAAGACTTCATCATGCTTCCAATTGAAACATGTAATACAAGACCTTATTGATGATGGTGTAATCACAGTTGATCCATCACTGTTAGCATCCAACTCTGATCATACTATTTTCAAAGATCCTTTGCGTAATCATGACAAAGAGAAACCCTCAAGTTCAAACTCAAACTCACAAGGTAATGTGAATTACACATGCACCAGCTATGACTACACCATCAATTCATTTAATGAGTCTGACTTCCGCATATCCACATTCAGATTGAAGGCTGAAGACCCTCGTTGTGCTGTCGCTACGCACCGTAGCAAGATCACCCTACCTAGAGCCCCATCTAGACCTATTGCTCCTACTTCATTTGATTATAGCCTTGTTGAAAAACTTGGTAAAACCCCTGCACAAATATCCATTTTGGACCTACTGTGTGCATCCCCCCAACACCAAAAGATCTTGGAGCAAGCCCTTAAAGAGTCAATAGTCCTAGATAAAATGGATGTCACCCAGTTCCAAGCCATGGTTGGGAACCTATCCACATCACAACATATGACTTTTTCACCCCACGATATTCCTAAAGACAAACCTAACCATAATGATCCCCTTTATCTCGAAGTCTTCATCCATAATGCCAAAGTTAGACGTATCTTAATAGATGGAGGAGCAAGACTAAACATTTGTACTCTTAATGTTGTCAACAATTTGGGTTATTCTGAAGATGATGTAGATCCCTCTTGAAGAATCACAATAAAAGCTTTTGATGATGGTGAATGCTATTCCAAGGGCATCATCACATTACGTGTCAGAGTTGGTCTTGCTATTGAAGATACATTGTTCCATGTCCTAGATATAGAAATGAATTGCAACATGATACTAGGACACCCTTGGCTTCATGCTATGAAAGCAGTCCCTTCTACATATCATCAATGTCTGAAGTTTTCCTATAATAACATGGACGTTACCATCCCCGGTGATCCAGATCCTTTCCAATTTTGTGCTAATCTAAGAGATGCTACTGTATTCCAAATCCCAACAAACAATGAAGCACAACCCACAACTCCCTCTAAGTATGTGGATGCTGATATACTGCTCAGTAAAGCCAAGGAAAAGATGAAGATTGAAGACAATGGGTGTGGAGAGTACTTTAGGTCTCAAGTCTCTCACATTAGGGAATCACCACTTTCTCCCATCAGTACAAAGAATTATACTTCTATCAATGAGAATACATCTGTATGTATTGAGAAAGAAAAAGTAGAATGAGAACCCACTTTGATGTCTCCTAGCAAGTATGGACGGGGGTTTACCATCATGCAGAAACAAGGTTATGATGGCTATAGTGGTCTTGGATCTCATAAACAAGGAATCATTGAACCTATCACTACAGAAGGACAAGCTCCTAGTTTGGGGCTTGGTTTTAAACCATTATGAATAGGTCCTCCTAGTACCATGGTACCTACATGTAAGACTATGGATGTTTCGAACAATGAAAAGGCATCTAAGGATATCCCACCTGAAACCAAAAATCCCCTAGCCTCTGAGCATAACCCCAATGACCCAGTTGAATTAGTTACCCATATATCTACCTTCAACCAAAGCCCATTCAACACTGATGATGACATCTCCTTAAGTTATCCTAAACCTTTGGATTGGGACCAACGTGGACCACCAATTTTTTATCGATTCAACAATGATGACACTCTTATAATAGAATTTGAAGGCATTATGACTGAAGATCATAAAGAAGCAGTTTCTCCTAAAGAGAATGCATTGGCATATTTTGGGGAGCCAACTCCACTTTCTAGTTACAAAGCAAAAAGAGAAAAAGATAGCAAGCATAGGTCTCTTGGTGAAAATTGAAAAGCACCACTAGACCATAAAAAATCAAAAGCTAAGTAGCTCCCACTGATACAAAATGAAAAATATGATGCCATGAATATCAGTGTTCCAGTGTTCAACATGCCAGAAAGTCTTTTGGAGCTCTCTCAATCAGCGTTCATGCGGAAGGGTATTGGTCTCAACCCTCCCAACCCTCCCTTATATCCCTTTCTTTATCCCCAACTCTAGCTACCTAATTTGTCCAATAACAAAAATCAGTCCTTTATCTAACAATCCTTTGCATATGTTATCATCAGTGACATCCCACATGATACATCCATTGACCCAATTATCCTCAAATTCCTTGATTCGCAAGAGATAGACATTGTCCTACATATGGTACATGACGGTATCTCTCGAGGCCTTTCTAGTGGTTTGATTTTAGCTATAGACTTGGAAGGACTCCTATGTAGTTATGGTTAGTCATGGATCTAGAGCTCATCAACTAGCAGCACAAACAATAGATATCTTCTCAACATTTGTCAGTGACATTCTTGATTTCATCTAAAAGTCTTGAAAAAATACCAAAAAAATTGAAAAATGTCATTATTAAAAATAAAAAAAAAGTGAAAAAAAGTCATGAAAAAATGGATGCCTTGATGAAAACCTGGCAAATAGGCATCTTGGCACAAAAATTTGAGTCAAGAGAAATATTTCTTCCAAAAGTGAAAACCTAGCAAACAGGCACATTGGGCAAGTACCATGGTGAAAACCTGGCAAACAGGCACCATGTGTAATCAGTGTTGCTCCTCCATCTATCAGGATTCCATCTAGTCTTTTCCCCCTCCATCATTCCTTGACCATATCCTTCATATTGCAAGACATCCTTGGTCCCTTATCATGGCTCATGAACTGGTTAATGTCCTTTGTTACCTTGCCTAAGCATCACTAGTCTGCACACACACTCTGTCATTGGTCTTTGTACATAAGTTGCGTCTTGTCTGGGGGCATATTACCTACATGGTGCATGAGTTTGAATTTGAACTGGGGGCATATCCCTAAGTTCTTTTTATCCATTAGACCTATTGCATAATAGATTGGAGCTAACACTTGTTTATGCTTGTATGATCCTAAAAAAATCCCTAAAAATCATAAAATGTCCTGAGAAAATCTATAAAAATCACATAATGTCTTGAAAAAATCCTAAACATTCACATAGGATCCTAAAAAAAATCACTAAAAATCATAACATGTCCTGAAAAAAACCCTAAAAATCATAAAATGTGCTGAAGAAACTAGTCACACAAAAACATCAAATATCCAAAAAAACCCTAAAAATCATCAAAAATATGCAATAAACCTTGTACATACTCATGGTGGATAACCATCCCTTTTGTGTACAAACTTGCACTTTGCAGCCTAAAACTCAAAGCTCTACAATTTCAAGACAATCACACTATCTGACCAATGTGAACCAACAATCAATCCAACATATCACTATGAACTTATCAACTGAATCCACAAACAGTGCTATCACATTATCAACCTATCGAACACCATCTAAACACCTAAAACACTAAAAAGGAAGTAATAATGGACAAGAATAGCTATTGGCTCATGCTTTTTAGTGAGTGATTTATTTTTTCTTTGCTTTTTCTTTGATCATGTCCCTATTCTACTCGATGATATAAATTGATCTATGAGAGTGGCCGGGATGGTTCATGGTCATCTTTTTCTATTTCTATCTGTTACAATGTACCTTTGAGAGTTTGGGGCATGTACATATGCCTTAGGAAGGACAAGGTCATTTTTTGTCTACATCGTGCTTGTTTACGCAAAAGGCTTGCATTTGCGCTCTGGCCCTTTATGCCATGATGTGTTGCATTCTGTTTGCCATATTAAAATAAAGCTCCATTTGACATATAGTGAACTTTCTATAAGAAAAAGTGTTTCCATCATACTAACATCTCCTCATCTCATCTTTCTTCTTCATCTCATTCTCTATCACCATAATCATGTCTTCCGATTCACCAAATCATCTTCATCTTGCATTCAAGCATTCTTGCATCATCCTACACTGTCAATCAACTTTCTATGGCTTTCCACCCTGTTCAACCTCAGTTTGACATTTGTCTCATAATATTTGACCAAATACAACCATTTTTGATCTTTCCCTCATGTTATGACATCATTCAATCATTTTGGGCATGCATGCATAGTTTCAGGTCATTCTGAGTCCAATTGGGCTGATTCTGGGCCCCGAAGCCTTTTAGGGCAAAATCTACACTTCAAGGCACACTTGGGGTTCCCAACTATGTCATTGATGCACTTGGTCATGCCAACTCTATCATTGATGCACTTGGTAGAGTTTGGGCGCAATTGGGGACCTAGGTTATCCTGAATTGCTCCCAGATACCCTAGGTTGCACTCCAGAAGCCATAACTTTTTCATTTCAACTCTAATTTATGAACTGTCAGTTGAGTTGGACTCATATCTTTCTTGTGAAAAAAATGAGCTATCATTTTCATTATTTGGTCACTATATGAAGTTTTAATCCTTTCAATTACTCTTGGGCTCCTAGTTGCCCCCCATCATGTTGATTTTGGCCCCCTAGAGCCTTCTCGGGCACATTTTACACTTTCTGAGACCACTTGGGTATCCCAAGAGCATCATTGAAACACTTGGTACTATCATGGCATACTTGGTCTGACCAAGTGCATCAATGATGCACCCTGGTTGAGTTTTGGGTGCAGTTGGGGACCTAGGATACCTAGAATTGCTCCCGGAGCCCCTATGTTGCACTCTGGAGCCCATAAATTTTGCATTTTAACTCAAATTTGGAATTTTTCAGTTGCATTGGACTCATATATTTGTTGTGGAAAAAATGAGATATCATTTTCAGCATTTTCTATTTTTCTTGAGTGGTAACCCATGCAATCGCTCTCGGGCTCCCGATTGACCCTGTTTTGCACTCTAGACCTCATAACTTTCACATCTTAGCTCTGATTTGCAATCTGTCAATTGCTATGGTTTTTTCTTCTTTTTGTCAATAAATTGACTTATCATATGCTTATCTTAGTCAATTTCTTGAGGTTGCACCCATATATATCATCCCTACTAGGGCATGTTGTGGCTTTCTCATTAGTTATTCTTTGATACAACGCTCTAAATGACATTGTTTCAAAGAGTGGCAAAATGTAGATGCTCAAAAATGGTTCACATCTATGAATTCATCACTTCTTCATACTAATTTGTCCCATTTTCTTATTTTACTAACTTCAATCTTTTGGCCAGATTGACCATATTTCGTCATTTGTATCCACTTTCACATCAATTTTATATCAACTCAGAATCATATCAAATCAACTCAAAACCATATCAAATCAACTCAGAATCACCCCAAATCAACCCAAAATCACTCAAAATTAGTCCTAATCAACCCAAAATGTATCAAACATCCCAAATAAATCATTCTTTACCCAACTCCTAGGTATTGTTGTGGCTTTCAGTGCCTTGGAAACCTATCAACCTATCAATCTTATCAATTTAACCTGAGTACTGTCGTGGCTCTCAGTGCTAGGTCAAACTATCATTCATGTCATCCAATATTTTAAATTGTTGAGGCTTTCAATGTCAAATCATGACATCATCAACTATTTTAATAACATTGACAATATTTTTCAATGTTATTATGATCAAACCTTATCAATCAATTTCAATCCTGTAGCATTTACAATGTCGGTTAAATGTTACATATCAACCAATTCATGTCATGTGTCCTTGGCATGTTATAAACTTCAATCAATCAGTCTAACCATGGCTTTGGTCTACTTTTCATTGTCTTGTTCCATATCCATCATCATTACATTTTCATCAAAGGATACGGTCGCATTCATTTAATCAATTTGGCCAATTATCTACTAATTTTCTCTATAGGATTAAATAACCCATAATTTAATTCTATTATTCTCACTAATTATTCATCCTAATTATCATCCTCAATTAATTAATTTTATTAATTAATTGATTCATTATCTGCAAACCATGGAAATTTTCAATTTCCTAAGTTCCATTTTCCATCATTAATTCCATTTTTTACTAATTCTTATTTTTTGGAATAAGAGGATTTTTAATTCAAATATTCCATAAAATATTGCATCATAGTGACACTTGGATGTGACACCTCATGGATTCTCCTTTGACACTTGGCTAAGACTTCTCATAATCAAATAGTCTTATTCTCTTACGCATGTCTCTATTTGGCTTCTTTGTCATAGATTCTTGGCTTTAAGTGGGTTGAGGTGTCTTATGACACGTTAGAGATTCTCTTCCACATTTAGCCAAGTTTGACTTGCATGTGTCATAGAATCCCACAATTGGCATATTTTATCATATATGTCATGGATTCTCAAAGGAATCTCTGGACACATCACATATCTATGGGTGAAAAATCCAATGCTCTCATCCTCCATGTCAATTATAAATTGGACACTCTTTCTCTCATCTTGGGTCCTTGAATCCTTGAATGCTTAAGTTTTGAAAATCCAAATTTTTGAGTCTTTGAGTCTCTACTTCTTTACATTTTGCATTCTTGCTCTCACATTAAATCACACTTCAAGTATTCTCATGGCTTTATCCCTATCATAGGCTCTTTATTTCAATCTTGTGTGCACTATAGGCAAATTGGAGCTACAATCATTTGGATAAGAAAGAAGGACATGGGAGCTACAAGAGAAAAAGGGGGTTTCTATTGCTTTCTTTATTAGTTTGGCTTTCATGGTAGACTAGTGGGTGCTAATGTATGTTGATTGAGTTTTGTGATTTTCTCATAGTATGTTATGCATTTAACCTATTTTTGGTCCTAAAACAACTAACCATAGCATAATCAAGAATTAGAGGAAGAGATCATTAAAAAATCATGCACAAGATTAGGGCTCATGGTTACAAGAATTTATCTACAAGAGACCATTCTGAAAGGAAAATGTTGAATCCTTAAATCGGCTAAGTCTCGAATCCTGAAGCCTTGAAATCTGACTAAGTTTGAATTCCTAAAGCCTTGAGATTTTCTAGATTCTTATCTTAACTTAGAGAGGTTTGGAACATATCTCAAATGAATCATCACACACACACACACACACACACACACACACACACACATATATATATATAATATTTTAAGTCTAAGTAAGAAGCAAGTGAAGAATAACAGAAGTAGACAATGTGATGATATATTTTATATATAGGAAGAAAGAATTCCCAAAAGGGTACCCAAATCTCCTTCAAGACCACATCTAACATGTTGCAAAGTGCCCACTTTCTGTCTAAGTAGGTTTTCCCACAAACCTCCCATGATACTTTTTACTATAACTAGGTGATACTTTTAACCTATGCGATACTTATTCCTATAGCCATGCGATACTTTCTACTATGGTCATGTGATACTTTACCAGTATCATATGATATTATTCACTATTATAGTGCAATACTTTTCTAGTATCACCCAATGCTAAACAAATATCACTTGGGTTTTGAACACAAGGCCAATTAGCCATTTGAGAGGTAAACTAGGGTTAGAACCTCCACACTGGGGGGTACTAAAACCACCATAGTTGAGGAGTAAACACTTGAAAGAATAAGGAGATTAGATTAATCTTATATCTAATGCATACAATCTAATGTCATCATGCAGAAAGAAACATGACAATGAAGATAAATGTGCATAAATCAACTTTCACAAGAAGGAAAACATAAGCTATGAAGCAACAAAACTAAAAACTATACAAAAAATTCTCACACCCATCCAACCAGGTGATTGAATTGCATAAAAATATAGGTGAACACTAGTTCTCCACTCCCTAAAATAAGGAGATCAGATAACTATATTCACGAAATACAAGGAACTATATTCCATACATCAAACTTCACAATTTCTCCAACCATTTAAGGATATGAAAATACCACTCATGAAAGCAGAGGAATGATAAAATAAAAATGCTAACACATGCTACAACCAAATAATCCCATTTACATAACCCACATTAACTAAATGAATATAACTCAACCAAAAGGAATCTAGAATTCAACTCTTACAAGAACCCAACAAGTGCCCACTCATATGCTTGTGTTTGGGCTCAACAACTACATGAACATCATAAAAAATAAGGGTTGCATGAGAAATAATAAAATAAAAAAGTGTAACAAGATCACTTAACCAATCTATATCTGTGAGTACATATTCTACATGAATCTCAATGATTTAATAAAGTGTACATCATGAACCCACTCAATTGGCTTAAATTTGGGAGTATGGATTCGATGTGAATCCTAGTGTCCATGAAATAACATAATATGCAATGAAGCATGAAATACAATCCATTTCCACCATCCAAGGAGACAATGTCAAAATCCTAATAAAATATGGACAGTACACAAATCAAGACAAGAGTAAACAACCCAAAACTCAAAGTTCTTTGATTACAAAGAAATTGAAACCTCAACTCAAGAATAGGCTTACAAGACCAATGGTCTAATATAATTCACCAAATAGGTTCAGATTCTCAATCTGAAAAGTCTGGCAAAAGACACGAGTCCACAAAATCCACTATGGAAACACAATTTTGGATGGAGAAATAAAATACCCCAAAATGTCATATAAGAATTTTGATTTTATGATCTCCATCACTAAAATAAGGGATACATGATCAAATATCTAAATAAGACAAACTAAGTAATGGGCAAAAACCCTGATGCCATGCAAAATGAGACATTGCCAAAATACCTAATACTTTAAAACACATTGGAATTTGATAGAATAAAATACCTAGTGATAAAATTTACCCAACACCACACTTTTCAAATAAAATCATGGACCTATACACTTTACATAAATCTAGTAGCATAACAGTAGGAAAAACCCCCATACCCACATGCTAAAAAGATCAAATGTTCACACCCATCTAACTAGATGATGGAATAGCATAAAAATATTGGGGAAAACTAGTTCTCCACTTCCTAACATTTAGCAATAAGAATTAGATGCTAAAATAGAGTAGAACCATTAAAAGAGAAGGCCCTACCTCACAACCAAAAGGGCTAAAAAAAGAAATGATGCCATACAATAACAGACCTGCCAAATATGCAAAAACACTTAGCATAACAAGATCTCCTCACTAAGAATCCAATGACACCAACCTCATCATGATCCACTGAGCCAATCTCACCCAATGAGAAACAAAAAAAAATGCCATGAAAAGGGTTTTGGCAATTCTCTCTTTAAGCATGAAATAACCAATTCAAAAGTGGACAGTAAAATTCCTTTTTTGCCAATATAAGCACTTTTCCAAAGTGACTTATAAACTATGTTATTAAAATGATGCAATAATGAACTGGCCCCTTAACCCAAATAAATCAAACAATTCCAATTGCATGGAATTCAACTATGGCCAATTAGTCAGTAATAAAATAAAGATTGAATCAAATAATTAAAATCCCTCTAGCCCATTAAATGTCAATTAATTTAGTCTTTTCTATGAGCATTATAGAATCCTAACTGTATAGATACACTTAAGAGTCTAATCAAATAATGCATTATGAATCAAGATTTACAAATTACCAAAGGATTAAAATATAAATTAAAGATACATCACCCATACATGGACGATATTGTCTCAACATGAAAGGTCTAATCAATAACTTCATGTGCCACTTTTGGGGATATAAATCCTACCCAATAAATGAACACAAACACGTTTAGATGCACAATAATAATAGTCAAAGTGACAATTATGTGAAATCACATAATTAAATAATCTAATTAAGTTCATCTAAATAATCATTTTAAATAGCTCATTTTGCATAAATTACTGAAATGAACAAGGTAAATATCAGTAGCACATAACCAATGAATCTAACATGGATAATTCATTTCTAATTATTTAACCATTTAATAATGGAATTAGTAATAATTTTTAAACAACATAAAAAGACACTTAAAACACATAAGTTAACATGTTCAAATACATGACTAACCATTGCTATAGGAACCTAGTCATGTTAGTTTGTGGTGATTGATCAAGGAAGTACTTTACATACTTCATAATTCTTTGGGGTTCAAGGCATCATCCCAAAAAATATTTGGGCCCTATTTTATTAGGAATTTTTGGCTGACTTGTTGTAATTAAATATAACCCTAAAGTGGAAAAAATACTTGTATAAAAAAGCTTAGGGTTGGGGATTTTCATAAAGTGTGTGATGCAAAAATTGCTTCTTGCGGCGGCATTGAGCTATAAGGGATTATAGATTGTAATCAGGATGTTATCACTAGATCATAATAATATTGGACTAACTATTTGGTGGATGTAGCCTAGGGATTTGATGAACCACATTAAATCTTGGTGTCTTGTGTTCTCTTCTGTGCAATTTATTTGTTTATGATATTGTTTATATTTGCATGCAATTGTTATTTCTCTCCATGGTTAATCATAACAAGTCAAGTGTAGCAAGATAATAATACATATTGCAATCTTTGCACACATCTCAAGGTAATCATGGAAAAACATCCTGATACCACATCAATCATGGTAACCACTAGCACAAACCTTAGTGAAACTATGTAACACATCATCATCTCATAAATCGGCCATAAGCATAATCAATCCAGTTGATACAATAACATAAATATAATCACCCCAAGGGTGTAGACCACTCATGGTCCCAATCATGATCACTCAAAAAGAAATATCATCAAGGTTGCATCCATCAAGATAAATTACATAAATCGAGTGGGAGAGGCACTACACAACTTCAGGTTGTTGAGAATATATTTGGTCATATAAATGAAACTTTCTAGTACAGGTACTTCAATTAATGGGAAAAGAAAGAATTGTTAAATACAAGTTTATACAAAATAAAGAAACTTTCCAATAGGGTTGGGGTCCCATGGGTAGCTGCTTCCTTAAAAATAGAGCGAGTGTCACTGAGAATTTTTAGGAATATCTAAGAGGAAGTGATCACAAGAATTTTATACGTGAATTAGCTTTTAAAAATTAACTCCTAAATTCAAGGAAGCTTGTGGTGTTATAAATTTTAAAAGTAGAAATTTAATTTCTTCATAAATTTCTTTGGTGGGATTATATCATTTTGATGGGAAAATGAATAGTAGGCTTTGACAAGTGGTAGATTTCTTCCCTAAGTTGGTGGGGCCAATAACTTAAATTAGGGGGCTAAAAAGTAGGAGCTCCTAGTTTATAGAAGTAGATTCCAAATAAACATGTATTCCCCTTAAAATTTATCATGGGGCCACCCACTCCACAAAAGTAGAGCCCAAGCCCCTCCCATGGGACCCTACTTAAGTGACTACCAAGAGCTATGTCATGACCACTAACCCTAGCCATTCACTGACAAAATCTTTGGCATTTCTAGAAAGGCCTACCATCCAAACATCAAGATGCAAAAAATTGTACCTTCTTTTAGAAATAATTACTTTTGAGGGTCATCTTGGAGATTTTAAATATAATCTGTAAAATTCCAAGCCTCCCTATGAAGAGAGGTTTGAATTTTGTTTATTTTTATATATATAATTTTATTTTAGTGAAATTAATCTTAAGTTTGTGATTATTTAAATAGAAACCTATTTAATGTATTTATAATAATAATTCATAAGTTTTTAAAATAGGAATACCTTTATGAAATGAAATTTCATATTTATAACAAGGTAATACTAAGTTTAAAATCACATTAGCATTATAAATGTGTTAAAATTAATTACTAATTAAGTAATTTAATTACTACTCTTAAAATAGTAAACCTATACTAAGGGTGATGGGTTAATTTAATATATTTTAGAATAAAAATATATATATTTTTTAATATACTATATGTTTGTTAGAACATAAATTCTTTTCATTTGTCTATCCTACAAAGTTTTCTTTTGGCCAAGTTGATAGTTTTGTTTGATGAGTGCTTGGATAGGCTAAAGGGGGGGGGGGTGTGTGTTTATTTTTTTGCATGTTCTAAATTTGGATAGAAGGGAAGATTTTTAATTTAATGAGTAGTTTGAGGGATTTCTTAGTACTATTGGGCAATTTTTGGGTGCACTATCAGTTGGTCACATATTGCAGCTTTGATTAGGCAAGTTATATGATAGTCATTATTAATTCCATTACTGTTTTCCTGAGCATATGATGGATGAAAAAGATCACCATTTTTGCATTTTTTTTGGAGTAGTTTTGAGAAAATTGTCAGGGTGTAGAGAAATTTTTGGGTAGTCTTTAACTCATCTCTTAGTTAAGGATATCTTTTGAGCACTTTAGTCATCAATTTTTGGCAGTTTTACATCTCTTTTTGAAAGATTTCATTTATATCAGAGGATGGATTTATTTTTCTAATTTTAATCATATATTTTAGCTTAAATTATTTTTAGGATTGCATTTAGGGTTGACCTTCCTATAAGGTTAAACCCTTAGATTTTTTCCCTCGGTTCTTTCTTCTTGCTCATTTTTGTATATTGTAGGTGGATGCATTTTAATCATAGCTCATGCATTTTGCATCATTTTTCTTTGATATTTATATAGATGATGGTTTTGTGTATTTCTCTATTGTTTTTTAGTGTTTTGTTATTGATTATGATTTTTCTCAATTTTAGTACTATGTATCCTTTTAATGCCTTTACTTAATTAGTTTTTTCTTTCAATTCAAATTACAACACCAATTAGTTTTGGTTTTCTCTTATACCTGAGAATACTCTATAAATTAAGGAGTGCCCATACTTCTTGCACTTCTAGTAGTACAAATCTACATTCTCATAAATTAGAGCTTATTTCCAAGTGCCTCATTTAAATTTTAAAGCAATAATGTCAGGGAGGGATTCACTTATAGCCATATTAACATTGAACCTGGCAAACCCAAGTCAGGATTTGAAAAGTGTTACAAAATTTTCCTAAATGTAGTGACCAAAGGAGTCTCCAATCCATCTAAAGACCTTCTCATCCTAGTACTCTAAAGGTATACTAGGGAATCTAACACAAACTAGTGTCATTTTGTAAAGATCAAAACTAGGGTGAAAATGAAACTTCCATTTGGCCAAAACCAAACAATGCTTTCCAAAACTCCATATTCTTGCTAAACCATGTTTACTATCTTCCTCCACCACAATTTTTAACAAGAAGAGAGCCACCATCATAGAAGCCACCTCTACCAATCCTTTGAGTTTTGACTTATTTGAAACTCATCTCTCGACCATATCAATGGTCAGTTTGAATGACAAAAAATTTCCAACCAAACTCAGAGAAAAGAATTGTGAGATATTTTAAACCACAAAATCTGACAAAAGGATCTCCATTCCATTATTCCCATGTAAAACTTTTGGCATGTCCCTAGGTGAGGTTCCAAGATTAGAGTGACCCACCAATGCATCTTTCTAGTCCAATTTTGGGATTGCAACATTGTCAACCCTCCCTAGGCTTTCCTTGGGACATGAATTGCAAAGATATGCCAAGTCATTAGGAACCTCCATGTTAAGATCATAAGTCAACCATGTATCTAGGCTAGAGAATCCATTAGATCCTAATACAAGTGGGTCCCCATAAAAAGATCTAGGCATCACTATTTTAGATTTGGAGGGGAGAGTTTCTCCTGAATGGAAACTACCATTAGTAAAAGTCAACACCAGAGTCATAGAATTTGAAGTTGCAGAGCTCAAATCAGTTGTAGAGCTCAAATTCCTATAAAATGTATATTTTTGTTAAGAAGGAGAAAAATGTGATAATAGTTGTTGATCAAGCAAGGTGAGATATTTAAAGAGATGTATGGGAAGGAACATACAATACGTGTAATACTAAAAATGCAATAGCCAAAAAGTACACATTATTGTTTATGCTATGCTAGCACATAGTTATATACTTAATTCCAAAAATTAAATTTTATTATTTTTGAAAATAAAAGTAAACATTCTCATTTATAGACATATGAAACTTTTTATAAAGACAAATGGTGTAGTTTGGAGTCTTTACCATGGTTGGATATATATTTATAGCTAGTCCTCCCTATTGTTCTTTGATGTAGTGGCTATGAAACCATGGAAACAACTAATATAACAAGGGACAATCTTTTAAAATAAACCATGTCCTAAAAAACCCATGATATACCTTTTAGTTTTCATGGATGCATAGTCACTATTGGGTTCTTCAACACTATGCTCTAGAAAATGAAAGATCATGTACACATCACTTCATATAAATCTCATAACAGTTTGGAGCATATATGTGTTTGGAGGAAATATTCCAAGAAACACAAGCAATGTTCATATCAAAGATATCCATTTGATAATAATCAATTTTTTTTCTCTGCTAGGGTTCCATGTGATCTTTTAGTTTTCTTGCATACAACTCTTTGTCTAAGCTTTCCTTCAATTGTTTCCACTTGTCATATTGCATTTACTATGAGAGCTTTTAGGCTAGATTACAATGGCCTTGGCCAGTGGTGACCCAATTGTTGATACTAGTTTTCACACTACTATTTTAGATAGCCATGGCACCTCCATTGAAGAAGTTTCCTCGCAAATTCATGCTGAAGCTTTCTCATGAGGTAATCCTGATATTATCCTTCCTTTGCAAAAATTTGATGCTACTTGTGATTGGTTAGAATAGAATACCTTAATAGGGTATTTTGTGGGTAGGACTCCTCTTGAATCTATTCTCTAAGAATGGGTTAACAAGAGTTGGACTCCTCATGGAGTTTACCTTGACATTGTGTTGATGCAAGGAAAGATAGGGAAAACTAGGGCCAATGGCACATCTAGCTCTCCGAACCACCCTACAAGAGTTAACACAACAAAAGCATACATAGAAAACAACCACCAAAGGAGGAAGAAGAGTAAAATGCTTTCATTGATTCTTCAAAAATTCAACATACATGCCCAACTTTAAGGCCTTCTAGGTTATGGAAAAATACAAATATATTCATATTCAAAGATCCAACAACAAATTTGTAGTTTCTAGTTCTGCTCTGTAATCCTTTCTCCAACTCCCTCATCTGCCTAGTTCTAAGCCTAAAGACTCTATTTATACTAGGAAAAATGGCTGATATATCATTATATAGCATTAAAAAACCATAATTCAGCTCTCATCAAATATTAAGTAAAAATAAACTAAAATTAAATACACAAGTTGGCCTACATCGGCAATTAACTGTCCTAAAATCAATGTCTGAGAAAAATTGTGATATCTCCTAGATCCATTTGAGTTAGAGCTCATGGTTCAAAATATGGGTAGATATCTAGGCCCTCTACATCCTCTTAATTTTTTAAGGTCTTATTCATTAAGAAATAGTGTGCATCCATTCTGAACGTCAGGCGCAAGAAACTATCACACGAAATTACCAAAAATTGATGTTCTAGAAGAATTTACATATCTCACAAACTATAAGGAGTTATCATGAACTTTGGGAAATAGATAGTACTCTAAGCCCTCTTCAATCCATGAAATGCATAGCCCTTCATTCATTATGGAAACTTAATTATATGATCTGCAATGGTCACCCAAAAACCAAAAAATGTAGTTTTAGCATTAAAATAAAACTGACAACACATAGGATAGAAGTGCAACCCAGGATGCTCCTACATCAGGCAACCAAGGTTGGAAGAAATTATTCTCTTGAATCATTAAGATGTCACAACTTGAGCTAAATCCAATTCAGATTGAGAAATCCATGAAGCATCTTCCATAGGTCTGTTCTTCCACTTCACTAGATATTCATAATAATATTTTTCCCTTGCACCCTTACCAATTCTCTAATCCAATACCTATTCAACTTATTCAATTTTCTTCTTAGGATAGTCCTCTTATAAAAAAAATTCATCATCTAATTCATGATAATTGTATAAATTAGTAACAATGAATATAGGAGATATATCCATGTGATCAGGTAACTCAACTTCATAAGCATTTCCACTGTCAAATTTCTTCAAGATCTTACAAGGTCTGAACTTCTTTATTGTAATGTCTCTTTTCTGATTTTATATGATATTTCAAGCCTCTAATCAGATCTTTAAGATCAAACAACCAATCTTTCAAAGATCCACCAATTTCTCAATAAACCCCAAATCGGGTATGCCGAAAATAGTGCCAAAAACTTCACAGCTTCAAATATTATTAGCAAATCTGAACTTGGAAATTTTTATAGAAATTTCAGCAGAATAATAGCCTAAAAAATGAAATTTTCAGATCTGTATAACATTTACAAAACAGCTCCCAAACGGAGGATAAAAACAATGCTCATCGGGCTCCCAAAAATAACATAGAATAGCCCAGAAACACCACAAAAACACTAATAATCTATCACAAAAGTATAATCACAACAAAATAAATATATTCAGCTCTATTTTAACATCTAAAAGCCTAAAATAAAGTAGCAACCCAAACTGATATGGAATACTCAACCGGAAACACCAAACTCTTACAAAAAACACACCCGAAAAACCACAAATCTGCACTGTTCAGCACAATGGAAAACTCTGCATGAGCATGCACATGGAAAGACTTCAAAATACCATCCTTAGCCTTCCTAGAAACCTAAAAACTCCCATTCTTGGGTCTCCTTCTTCACAGGTTTGGCAGCCTCTGAAGAACAACAAAGCAATGCGCAAAAATCAAGTTCTAGAATGAGCCCAAAATGCCTCCAAACCCCTTAAAAGAGGGCATAACCCTAACTCACGTCCAAGAGAGGTTAATGAAACATATTTTAATAATAATTTTTATTTATTAGTGCAACCGTTTCCAAAGATTAACCCCCTTTTTCCAAAACTTCACCTTCTTGGGCCTGCCTGCCTTGGCAAAAATTATTATTTTTAATTATTTGAAAAGGGACATGACAAGTCCTCCCCTCCCAAATATTGCTTGTCCTCAAGAAATGGCTGAACAATAAACCAACCAATCCACCTAGATCCTAAATTTAGTCATGAACTATACTACTATCAATTAATATAGGCTCCTGCAATATCCTCTGCAATATAACCAAGAGGAGTCCATAACCAAACTGACAATTACAGCTCAACCAAACTCCAAAATCACCACTACCACAGTCAGAAACCCATGAGACAAAAACTCTTAGAATATTAAAACCCAAGTAAAGTGGACAAATCAAACTACCAACACATTAAATACCATCAACGCATCCCATTGGCCTATACAGAATGTACAATTCAACTCTGCAACAATGGTGAATGCTCTTGAATGAAACTGTACCAAGTATGGAGAATCCACACACTGTACAACTCCTACAGTCAACACAACTTTTCAAATCACTGGTCATTGTCTCATAACCATAACTCCCATGCACTGCTGATGGTGAAAAGATATTACAAGATAGATAGCAAGAAATAGAACCCAAACCAAATTTACCATGAACAAGTGATACAACCCACTGTGACTGACCACTAGCTAAGTCAAGAGATGTCATATCCAAAGGAGTAGAATCAATAACAAAAACTACTAAAGCATCACTCCCAAACTCCTACTCTAAGTCATGTATTATCAAGCTGTCAACTGCAGAACCTATCGCCATGTCATGCCCATCACAACTCGCATCCCAAGGCATCAAACCATCCCATAATTGATGGCAAGCACTATGAACTAAAGTACATCTCTGTATCATCATCTCATCAACATGGTCATCAAAGGTAAATTGATGAGCATACCTCATAGTCTAATGACAATAGAATACACCAATCTTAGTCAATGGCTTAGACTGCAATCCAGATGTAACTAACTGCAATCGATCACTAACCAAGTTGGAACTGACTACTACCTCTGAAGACATCGCCAAGGGAGTAGTATTACTAGCAAAAACCATGCCAACTATCGGCTCACCAACATCACACATGATCTTTGATATAACATATTTAATATTTGTGCCATCAGTACTAGAGGTCACCACCATGTCAGGCATACCACAACAATCTGCTGAAGCACCCAACTCAATTGAACCTAACTCTAGTGGGGATGAACCCGATATGCCAATGTTAGTATCAAGGATGGATGCATCTCCATCTCCACTATCTTTGACAATCTCAACCATGGACATCCTCAGATTAGTAGACACCATAGCTTGTGACTGTACAGAATCTAGTAAAGACTGTAGTTGCTCTAACTCCATGGTCACCTTAGCCAAATGAAACTCTGACTCCTTGAAAGCTAGCTGTATACTCTCAAGAATCTCAGAAGTCACCTCAAGCTACTAAGTAAGCTCACTCACCTCATCTTCCTTGTCCAACAATGCATCGTATGATGTACTGCCCCACTCCATAAGATAATCTCTGTCGGCTACCAACTGCATATAATGCTGTCTCAAAATTTGGATAGCCTCTCATAAAGAGTGGAACTCTATCAAGGAAAGATAACTACCTCCCTGCTCATCACTAGTAGGAGAACCCCATCCATAAACTACTAACAAATGACAAGTAGCATCAAAATGATGGCAAGCAATAGCAATGTCTCGCTCACTAACTCTCAACTAATTAGACACATGATGACACTGGCTAGATTGTCTCCTACAAACCTCTTCTAATGCACTGTCTAAAGGAGTATCCTCAAAGTTACTAGTCTCTAGAGTATTACCATCCATATCCTGTGAATCAACTTCAAAGCTCATATCAACATATGGAGTATCAAAAACTGTAGCACTGATGTCTAACTCCTCTATACCAAAAGAAACTGCCAAGGAAACTAAGTCTTCAAAACTACCCGCTGCATCCTCCTGGATGTCATCAATGCCAATATGATCCTGGGACTCATCTATACACACTGCCAAATATGAAAGATCATCAACACATTCCAGCAAGTATGGTCAACTGGATATATGAAAAAAGCCCAACATCAGTGTATAAAAACTAATACCAACATCGGACAAGCTACTGGCACAAGAAAAGACAACACTGTGCAATCTGCTAATCAAATCCATGATAGCACCCAAACAAACACTGCTACCAAAAAGTGTTAAAGATCTCCAGTCAACTGAATCCTAAATGCCAATATAATAATCTCAAGTCCATATTTGTAAACTAGAATTAGCTAGTAACTCAAGAAAACTCCTCTCCTGAGTAATATGACCAATACCAACTAACTCCACATACCTGTCATGATGAGATAATGAAGTCATAATACTATCTTTGTCCACTTTCAGTCGGCTGGGCAAATCATGTGAAGTACTACAAGCCTCAACCTCATGTATCAAAGCATCTAACTATGCCTGGTACTCTTTCTCAGAAAAGTCATGAATGCTCAATGTTTGCTCATCTCTACCAGGTATCTCACCATCATGCACAACAACATCCTCATAATCATCATCTGAACTCACTACCTGTTGTAACTATACCATCCTAAATACCTGTGACATCACCCTTTGACAACCTGTATACAATTGTTTCAATTTGAGTATCAAGTTGACCATTACTATCAATCTGTGTAATATCCTTTCTCACTACCTCCTGTGGTGGAGTAGAATCTGAGACCTCAGCCTGGCTATAAGCTAGTTTCTCAAACTCCTCATGCAAGTTCTTGGTAATTGTGTCATCTACCCTGTGAAAAAATTTGCCAAATAGAAATCTAGTAAACTTATCTACCTTAGCTAGGTCGGACAACATGTCATTCATTATACGGTGGTTCTCAACCAAATATTTAGACATGTCATGGCTTATTTTCCTAAGTTTATCTCGAATGTCTAAATAACCATCCTTTCTACTGTTCTGACTCTGAATATCAATTGTCCAAGATCATGTCCTCTGAGACTCTGTACTATACCTGTCCATTCTGGATAAAGTAGAGTGTAACCCCAATAGGTTATAAGTTCTTCAAACACTAAGAACTAACATGCAATTGATTAGAAGTAGCATGCAACCATAGATTTTGACATGCAACTGATTAGAAGCAACATGCAACCACCAAATTCACCAAGAACTAACATGCAAATGATTAGAAGTAGCATGAAACCATAGATTTTGACATGCAACTGATTAGAAGCAACATGCAACCACCAAATTCACCAAGAACTAAAATGAAAATGATTAGAAGTAGCATGCAACCATAAATATTGACATGCAAGATTTGGGTGGTTGTCAAAACTAAATGCAAACTTCTACAAACCCTCAGGCGGGCAAGATCATAGCTTTGATACCACTGTAATGTCCCTTTTCCAATTTCATATGATATTTCAAGCCTCTAATCATATCTTTAAGATCAAACAACCAATCTTTCAAAGATCCACCAATTTCTCAATAAACCCCAAATCGGGTATGCCGAAAATAGTGCCAAAAACTTCACAGCTTCACATATTATTAGTAAATCTAAAAGTGGAAATTTTTATAGAAATTTCAGCAGCATAATATCCTACAAAATGAAATTTTCATATCTGTATAACATTTACACAACAACTCCCAAATAGAGGATAAAAACAATGCTCATCGGGCTCTCGAAAACAACATAGAATAGCCCAGAAACACCACAAAAACACTAATAATCTATCATAGAAGTATAATCATGACCAAATACATATATTCAGATCTATTTTAATATCTAAAAGTTTGAAATATAGCATAACCCAAACTGATATGAAATACTCAACCGGAAACACCAAACTCTTACAAAAAACACACCTGAAAAACCACAAATCTACACTGTTCAGCACAAAGGAAAACTCTGGATGAGCATGCACATGGAAAGGCTTCAAACTCCTATCCTTAGCCTTCCTAGAAACCTACAAACTCCCATTCTTGGGTCTCCTTCTTCACAGGTTTGGCAGCCTTTGAAGAACAACAAAGCAATGCGCAAAAATCAAGTTTTGAAATGAGCCCAAAATGCCTCCAAACCCCTTAAAAGAGGGCATAACCCTAACTCACGTCCAAGAGAGGTTAATGAAACATATTTTAATAATATATTCATTTATTAGTCCAACAGTTTCCAAAGATTAACCCCCTTTTTCCAAAACTTCACCTTCTTGGGCCTGTCTGCCTTGGCAAAAATTATTATTTTTAATTATTTGAAAAGGGACATGACATTTATATTCAGCTTACTGTATGTTCCCATTGGAAATATCCCTTTCTTCAAATGAACCATCACATCATCACAAAATTGAAAATCATGATGTCTTCTAGACTGATCAACATTCTCCTTATACTTTTGATTACTTTGTTCTATCCTCAACTTCACTTCCTAATGCAAAGACTCCATATAATTGTTAGATTGTGGTGACTGATCAGGAAAGTACTGTACATACTTCATAATTTTTTTTTTTTGGGAAGTAGCCGACATGGTAGCCAACATATTATGGCCGACATATGGCCGACATGTTATAAACCTAAAGCAGTTTAATACTTGTATAAAAAGGGCTTAGGGTTGGGTATTTTTTTATGTGTGGTGATATGAAATTAGTTCTTGCGGCGGTATTGAGCTGTAAGGGATTACGGATTGTAATCAGGTTGTAATCACTAGATTGTAATAAGATCGGACTTGCTGTTTGGTGGACGTAGCCCAGGGATTGGGTGAACCACGTTAAATCTTGGTGCCTTGTGTTCATTTCTATGTGTTCTATTATTTTCTGTTATTGGTTATATTTTCATGTAGTTTTTATTTCTGTCCGTGGTTTATCCTAACAATAATTAGAAAATTCTTCTCCTGTAGTACTTCCCTTTTCTTCACCAGAAATATACCTCAAATCTGATACTCCTCTAGGCTTCATTCCAGTAATAATCCCAAGAGCTGTCTTTCTTGTACTCCTATTCAAAAAATTATTATATGCAAATTTAGCTTGTGCCAATACCATTTCCCAATTACTTGGCTTATTCCCAACTAAACATCTCAGCAAATTACCCAAGCTTCTATTCACAACCTCTATTTGTCCATCAATTTTTGGATGAAATGTAGAACTAAACTTCAATTTAGTACCCATCTTCTTCCATAAAGTCATCCAAAAATAACCAACAAACTTACTATCTCTATCAAAAATAATACTTCTTGGTAATCCATGCAATCTCATAATCTCTTTGAAGAAAAGTTCAACAACATGCTTAGCATATGATTTCTTCTTACATGGTATGAAATGATCCATCTTAGAAAATCTGTCCACTAGAACAAATATGGGATCATACCCCGTCACTATCTTAGGTAATCCAAGAACAAAATCCATACTGATGTCACTCCAAGGTTTCTCAGAAATAGTAATAGGTGTACACAAACCAATATTTTGACTCACTCCTTTTGCAACTTGACAAACTCCAAAACTCTTTACAAATTTTTGAACATCATTATACTTTTGTGGCCAATAATACTTCTCTTTTAGCAAACACAATGTCTTATCCCTTCCAAAATGTCCAGCTAATCCACTACTTTGCTTTTCATTAATCAGGTTTAGCCTCATAAAACTTCTAGGAATACACAACTAAATACCTTTAAACAACATACCTTCTTGAATGAAATACTCATGATACTTATTAATGTGATCTATCATATTTGGTGCTCTACACTCTCTCCATGCCTTAGAAAAATTAGGATCAATAGCATACAACACTTTCAATTCATTAAAACCAAGAACTTCAACCTTCATTTCATTCAACAAGGAATGTTTTCTACTCAATGCATTAGCAACTCTATTAGTAACTCCACTCTTATGCTTAATGAAAAATGTAAAATCTCATAAATACTCAATGCACATCATATGTCTCTAATTCAATTTATGTTGACTTCCCAAATATTGTAAAGTTTTATTATCAGTATATAAAACAAACTCCTTATGAATCAAATAATGTCTCTACTTCTTCAAAGCTTGAACAATAGCATAAAATTTTTGATCATACATAAAATACTTCATTTTAGCATCATTCAACTTCTCACTAAAGAAAGAAACAAGCTTACTACCTTGACTTATCATAGCTACTATTGCATTACCACTTGCATCACATTCAACTTGAAATACCTTGTTGAAATTAGGTAAAGCCAATACAGATAATTTAGCAACCTTTTTGTTTCAAAGTCTCAAAACTCTTATCAAATCCACGTGTTCACTTGAATTTCTTTTTATCTCCTCTCATTGTTTCATTCATAGCATTACGAATAACATTGAAATTATTTATAAACTTTCTATAAAAACTAGCCAAATAATGAAATGATCTTACCTCACCCACATTCTCAGGTGTAGGCCACTCCAAAATTTCTTTAACCTTTGTTCAATCCATCTTCAATTCATTAGATGAAATCACAAATCCCAAATACACAATCTCCTCTTGCATAAAAGAACACATTTTCAAATTAATTAGGAACTTTTCCTCTTTCAACCTCTGTAATACTTGTCTAATATCCTCAAGATGTTCTTCCTTAGTCTTACTGAATCTCAAAATATCATCCAAATAAACAATCATAAAATTGTGATATTGCTCTCAAGATTTAACTGTGTGATTTTTGAGTCAAACTCATTGACCCATATTTCATGAGTAGTGATTCAACATGAATCCATCTCTCATGAGAATAAATGGAACACTTAGCACTCATTGGATCTAGGTGATGCTCATAGGGGTGAAACTTAACTAAGAATCCTTTTAGAACTTCATTCATCAACCCCATGAAATTAATAGGTGTATTAGTTGAACCAAAAGGCATAACCAACCATTCATATAGACCATCTTTTGTCTTGAAAGCAGTCTTCCACTCATCACCTTCTTTGATTCTGATCTAATGATAGCCACTCTTCAAATCAATCTTGGTAAAATACTTTTCTCCACTCAAAAAATCCATTATGTCATCCATCCTCATCATAAGAAACCTTTATTTCACTCTTATCTTCTTAATAGATCTGGAATTAGTACAGATTCTCCATTCTATATTCAAGCTTTCTCTGATCAAACCCTTTTGTAATAGTTCATGCACTTGTCTATTAAGTTCCTCATTCTCTATAGGTGTCAATTTATATGGTGCTTTGTTTGGAAAACTAGCTCTAGGAATTAGATCCATACAATGACTTATGCTTCTTACTAGAAGTAAACCATTAGGAATATCATCACCAACAATATCTTTATACACATTCAACAGTTTTGTGATACCAACTTTTTCTTATTGTTCATTACTACCAACAATTGATCCTCTAGAAATTATAGCAAAACAAACTTGATTCTTCTTTACTTCCTTTTCAAAATGCTTTCTATTAACCATGAAAACTTTTATTGTAGTACAACTAACCTCATCTAGACTTTCAATCAAAGGCAACAATGTTTGTTTCTTCCCATTTACCTGAAGAGTATATTGATTCAATCTTTCATCATGCATAGCACATCTATCATATTTCATAGGTCTACCCAACAAAATATGACAACAATCTACGGGCATAATATCACACAAGACTTCATCAAAGTAATGTCCAATTTTGAAATTCATAAGGCATTTCTCAATTACCAATATCTTATGCTCATCTTTGATCCATGAAACATGTTAAGGTTTGGGAAGTTTCAACCTCTACAATTGTAACTTTGTAACTAGCTCTTCTAATGGTAAATTTGTTGAACTTCCACTATTAATGATCACCTTGCAACATTTTCCATTCATTTTACATTTGGTCTTGAAAGGACTTCTCCTTAAAATAGTTTCCCCATCACTTCCCTTATTACATAAGGTTCTTCTCACCATCAAATTTTCTCTAGCCTAAGGTCCACTTGGTGAACACTCATTGCTTTCTTAAATCATAGTATTTCTATTATTCTGCCAACTTTCAAAAGATCTACATTCAAAAGATCTATGTCCTTCTTTACCACATTTGAAACAATTACTACAAAAATCACATCTAGGATAAGAATTACCTCTTCCTTGGTATGAGCTACCACCTTTCTACTCAATCTTTTCTTTTTCATTATCCTTCCATTTAGATTTGCCTTTATCCTACACAAAATTATTAGATCTATCACCTTCACCATAAGATATTCCTTTGCCTCTCTGAAATCTACCACCTTTACCTCTTTTTCTTTATTCATGCTTCTTTGTTATTATCTTCTCAGCTTTCCAGGCATATTGATATGCCTCTTACATGCTTTCCAACTTCATAAAACTTATTTCATCTTGAATTTCAGATCTCAATCCATTTATGTACCTTACAATTTTCTCAACATCATCATCCACATGTCCAGATGTGATGTCCAATCTATAGAATCACTATGTATACTCTTTCATAGTCATGTCCTTTTGTTTCAAATTTTACATCTTTCTCAACAAGCTAACTAGGTAATCAGAAGAAAGGAATTTTTTATTTACCTTGTTCACCATCTTTGGCCAAGTTCTGAGCTTCTCATTTCCTCTCCTTTGTCTATCAATTTGCAAATGTTCCTACCATAGTGATGCATGACCTTTCAGCTTAGTGACAACAATCTTCACCTTTCTATTATAAGGAGTGTTTTCATACTCAAAGAACCTCTCCATATCTGAGATCCAATCTAACACAACATAAGTATCCAATTTTCCATCATAAGGAACAACTTCTACAACAAGCTTCAAATTTTCCCTAGACAATACTTGTTATAATCTTTCCTCATCTTGATCTTCCTCATGTTTTGGATTATGGTTTAATGCTACTACTTCATCATCAATTACATCATCAAGATGTGTTCCTCTCCTCTAGCCTATCTCTACAACATCTAATCTAGCTATAATTTGTCTCAATTGGTCCAATATAGCATGACCAACATTTTTTCTACCATGAACCATCTTTACAAATTAGGTTCCTACAAGATTGTAACCCTCTACAAGTTATAGGTCAAATCTGTAGATCTATCACCCTACAACAAAATCCAAATTAGAGTTCTACATAATCCAATATCCACAAGAAAAAACCTCAAGATCTAATACCACCTGATACAAGGAAGGATAGGGAAAAATAGGGCCAATGGCACACATAGCTCTCCAAACCACCTTGCAAGATTTAGCACAATAGTAGTAGACACAAACAAAAGCCACTAAAGGAGGAAGAAGAGTAAAATGCTTTCATTGATTCTTCAAATATTCAACATAAATTCCCAGCTATAAGGCCTTCTAGGTTATGACCAAATACAAATACATTCATATTCAAAGATCCAATAGAAAATTCATAATTTCTAGTTCTGCTCTGCAATCCTTTCTCTAACTCCCTCATCTACCTAGTTCTAAGCCTAAACTCTCTATTTATACTAGCCAAAATGTCTTATAGAACATTATATAACATGGAGAAGCCAAAAGTCAGATCTCATCAAATATTAACTGAAAATAAGCCAAAATTAAATACACAAGTTGGCCTACATCAGCAATTAACTATCCTAAAATATATGTCTGAGAAAAGTCATGCTATCTCCTACCTCTGATTGAGTTAGAACTCACATTTTAAATAGTTAGTAGATATCTATACCCTCTAAAAGACCTTAACTATGCAAGGTTTTATTCATTAAGGAAAAGTGTGTATCCATTCTGAAAGTCAGGTATAGGAAAATGTCAAATAGAACAACAAGAAATTGATGTTCCAGGAGAATCGCCATATCTCACAAACTATAAGGAGTTAGTACATTCACTCTAGAACATAGATATTAATCTAGGTCTTCCTCAATCTCGAAAGTGATAATTCCTTCATTCATTATGGAAAATTAGTTACATGGTTTGCAATAGGCACTCAAAAACCAAAAAATGTAGTTTTAGCATAACCCAGTATTAGTAGTAAAATAAAACTAAAAACATGTAGGATAGAAGTACAACCCAAGATTATCCTACATCATGTGAAAAACTTTACCAAATTTTTTTTCTTATTTCACTTTGCTAATTCATTGCAGGAAACATAGTTTTTAGCAATGGTCCTTGGTCTATGCGTTCATCCCTGCTTTTTTTTCAAAGATATTTGATAGAGTTCACTATCTCTGATGACAAAAAGACTAAGGTTCCTATGTGGGTAGAGCTCATAAATTTACCCTTTCCATGTTGGCCTTTTATTAAGTCCATTGCAAATACTCTTGGAAAAGTTATCATAAAGGAACATGAGAAATTTTTTAATGCTCACCATCAAAAATGCATTTGTCCTGAGGTTGATCTTTCCAAGGATCTTAAGGATTCTATGGAAATAAAAATTGGGTTTCAAACCTTCTCTCAAAATGTTCTTTATTTGAATCTACCTAACACTTTCTATAAGTGCTAGTCAGCGGAACACAAGATCAGGTATTGCCCTTTGGCTATGCCTAGGGTTAAGCCCCCATCTAAAGAGGTTCTTGCCAATCGAACAAAATAGAAAAAAGAAGAATGAACTACTATTAAGCATAAGGGAAAGGATCCCTTAGCTCCTAAATAGTCATATGTGGTGGTCATTTCTGTTCCTTCGATTTCAACTGGAGTGTAAACTCTAGCCAGTCTAGGGATACAAGTGGTTTTTCTAGAACCAAACCCTAGTGTTTCACAGGGGATTAAGGTGGTCACTAGGGCTAACACTTAGGTGGTGATTCACACCCCTCTTGCTACTTCTTCCATATCAACTTAGAATGTGCAACATTCTCATAGTCCTCCTAGACATGCTAAGAAACCAAAGGAGAAAGGATGGGCCATTAGTCTAGAAGATTTTCCTTTTGGCTTTAAACCAGTTTCTACTTTGTTACAGAATAGTTATTCCTATCTTGAGGATGAGGAAAATATGAAAGAATTTTCATGAAATTTTTATCATGGAATGTGTGAGGTCTCACTGACCTCTCCAAAAAGTTCTATGTCAGGGATACCCATCATAGACTAGGAAATTTAGATTTTCTTTGTATTCAAGAAGTTAAGATCTCTACTTTCATGCTCTCTTTTGCATGTCATGTCATTTGGCTAGATGGTATTATGTTTTCTTCTTAGCATGAAGTGGTAGAGATGGTGTAGTTACTCTCTTGTCACCTTGTTTTCATTCTGATATTATTTCATGTGGTTATTACCCCATGCATAGAATAATTTGGTTGTTGCTTTCCATTAACAATCATTCTTTTGGAGTCATTAATGCTTATGCTCCCAATGATGCTATAGAAAGATCTCAATTGTGGGGCTACTTGGCTACTTGGGTTATGCATGGTGACTTGAATATGGTTGAGGTGGCCTCTAATAAAGATGGCAGTTTGTATTTTAGCTACTTAGCTGGGGAAATAGAAGCCTAGTACTACATGTGCAATAAATTGGGCCTTTTTGATCCTAGTATTAACCACCACCAACATAGTGGGATTTGGTACACTTTGTCCAACTTTTGTACTAGCTCTAAGCACATTTTAATGTGTCCTGAGCGTGCCATGATTACTGCATAAGCTTTTTACTCCTTTTCTAAGGATTGAAATTTGCATTTCATTCCCTTTTCAAATGTGACATTGTCTAACCACTATCCCAATAATTTTTCTATTTCATGAAAAATAGTTGTCCATAAAGTTTTCAAGTCACAATTCTTCCTCAACATATCTATGTTGATGCATGCTTCCACTATTGCGCATATCCTACATGTCTAGAATTTGGAGCCACATCCACATTCCTAGATAGGGTGAATTCAGTGGTGGAATGATGCCATTATCATAACTACTCACTTTCTATGCACCTATGGATGGTAGTTAGTAATTTTTAGAAGGTGGTCTTATGAATCTACTACTTTTGTGGTCAAAAAAGCTTACAAGGCTCTCACCCTTAATCCTTTTGATGTTGATTTCCAAATCCATCTTGCCAAAATTCACCATGATAAATAGGTTGCAGATAATATGCTACTCGATGAGCCCAAACCAAACCTCAGCTCCATCAGTTAGAGGATGTTGATAAAGTCTCAAAGGAGTTCTTCTAGGCTCTTTGAGCCCAACATACCAATTTTGGTATTTAAAAATCAACCAAGCCACTTTAGTTCTCTCCAATCTCCCTCACATCCTACAAGCATTTTTTCATCACTACACTAATGTTTTTGCTTCACAAGGAAATTCAATTGCTTAGGAGGAAGATCTTAGAAAGTGTATTTTTGTTACTCCAAACTACCTAATAGTTGAGCAACATGCTCTCTATGAGCAACTTCTTACCCTCCAAGACCTTAAAGAGGAATTTTTCCTATGGTAGATGATAAATCCCTTAGGTCTGATGGATTTTGTTGTGAATTTTACAAACACCTCTAGAAGCATATTGGTCTTGATCTGAAAAAAAGTTTATCTTGAAGCCTATCACTCTAAAAGTTTAGGAACTATTATAAACAAAAGAAACATTAAATTGATACCTAAAACTAGAGATCCTGAGGATATTTACAATTGGTGGTCCATTACCCTTCTGAATTTTTCTTATAAGATCATTGCCAAGATAATTTCTCTCAAAATTTGCCAACTCTTGCCTTCAATTGTGTAGCCTGGACAAATTGGCTTTATCAAGTCTAGATATGTTCTTGAAAAAATTAGTTTAGTCTAAGAAGGAATGGAGTGGACTTGCAAGTCCAAGCATCTGGTTCTTTTTTTTACAATAGATTTTGTTAAAGCCTATGACTGAATTGAATGGCCTTTTATATTGGTTATGCTTTGGGCTCTTGGTTTTGCTCCCAATTTTTTGTAGTCTATGGAAATGCTCTTTGGAGATGCTAATACTTGCATTACCATCAATAACTCCCAATATAATGCCTTTGGTCTTTTTCATTCCATCAGGCAAGGTTACCCTCTGGATCTGGCACTGTACATTTTTGTTGCCAAAGGGTTTAGCTATCTGCTAGCCCACTCTATATCTTCAAGTTTGGCTAATGGCATTTCTTTTCCAAAATTCTCTTCCAAGTTGGTCAATGGTCATTTTTTTGATGATTCATTTCTCACTCTTTTGGAGGATGAAGAAAACATCAATAATGTCTTAAATTTCCTTGACACTTTTTATCAAGCCTTTGGCTCTACTATTCAATGGCATAAAATGCTCTATTATCGACAATCTTTTTTGCCAACACCAACTTGGCTTAGCTAGTTTCAATGGAAATGGGTTGCTCACAGGGAGATATTCTACTTTCTAGATATTTCTTTTTCTTTTCAAGTGTCTCTAGTGGATCTGTGGAATGTAGTGCTTGCTAATTATGAGGCCTCACCCTGACCCATCTTAGAACTGATGATACATTATTATTTTGATACTCATGACTCAATATGTCAGAACATTATTTGATGCACTAAACATTATTATGCTATTTTACGTTGTGTGATGCTTTACTTCAGTTATTTGATTATTTGATTTTTTCATTTAATGCTTTATGAACATGTGTAATGATGAAGTCAATGAATGCAAACTAACACCTTGATTATGCAATTCTAATGGTTGGAAATATGAGTAGAATTAGATAAAAAATTGATTATTAGAAAAATGGATGCTTTAATTTGTATAATTTTTCTAATACGTAATTTACATAATGCATGTGATTTCTTGATCTACTAATGTGTGCAATAAGTGTATAGGAAATTTAGTTGGGAAAATCCAATGGAAAGATGGAACTAAACCACTTGTTAATTTTGTGCTATCTTTGCATTGTCTTTCTTTGAAGGTTGTTATTTGGTCTTACTATTCTCCTAGCTTTTAATTGTTCCTATTAAGTCGTTAAGGCCTAAAAATATTAAATTTAAGTAACCTAGGGGTAAGGGTATGGGTTGGGAGTACTTTCCACCCCTTTAGCCTCCTTGGTTGACTTTTAGGGTCACTCAAAAACCCTACTTTTGTTTGATTGAGAAAATGGATTGTCTCTTTACTTAAGTTGGTGACCCAAAACTCCATCTTGAGGTTACTTGAACTCTAGCTGAGTTAAGGATCATACTTAGAGGCATTTTTGGAGTAGTTTTGGTTTTGTCACCCAATCTCTAGTTTTGGAGAAAGTTGGAAGATTGAAGGAAGAAAAGGAAAAGATCTTCTCAAACCACCATTTTTGCCATAACTCTTTTGGTGAAGGTAGGAGTTCTTCACTTCTTTGAATTCTTTTCTTCATTTTTCATGCTTGAATCTTGCTTGAATCCTGTATAAGGCTTTGCACTTCTTCTTTATTGCTTTCTTGTGTGTTGGGATTGATTTGGAGGGATCTTAACTTGTTTTTCTTTTGATTTTATTCTCATGCTTGCTTTGATGTTTTGTGTTTTGAGCGGATTTTCATGGGGATTGTTTTGGTATCACTCACCCTTGGATAGGGAAGAAGTGGCCATGTATGGGGGAAGGGCCTTAGTTGGACCTCAATAGTGTAGAGTCTCCTCTCATGGTGAGAGGAGGGAAAGAGGGTAGGGTGTATGGGCCCCTACTTGTCATCCCATACCTTTTATGAAAGATTTAATTCTTGAAGAAGAGAAGGAATGAACACCCTTGTTATATTGGCCCCGAAAGGAAAATTGCAAAAGAAAGGAAGTTCTTGAATTTTAGCCCCGAAAAGGCTATGTTATGGTATGGTGATTGACATCTCCTATTGAGAAAATCCACCTCCCCCCTATATTGGTTCATTGTTGAACCTATTGTGTAAAACCGGGTTGGGAATGCATGCTTGAATTGTTCATCTTATTGTGTTATTTTACCTCCATGTTGGTTCTTGTCTCCCCCATGGTTTCCTTGTTGCATTGAAGACTTTGGTAAAGATGTCTTGTGAAAGCCCTTGAAGAGAATTCAATTGAATTGTAATATTTGTAAAATTGTATTTTAAACTTTGATGTATTGGCAAAGATGTTAGATTTTCTTACTAGTTCTTTCTTGATGGGGCCTTGAACGAGGTTAAATAATAGAGAAAGGAAAAGGTTGTGAAAACCTCCTTGCATTGCTCTTATGTGTTTTCAAACTATGCATATGTATGTGAGAAAATAGATTAATGGATAATGTTATTGAATTATGAATTTCAAGTTTTCAAATATGTTAAGGATGAGTAAATTGGATATGTTGAAGTTTTCAATTCAATGTTATATGTATTAAGAGGAAATGAACAATCCTACATTGTGAACAATATATTCATTCCTCTCCTTGTTAAATTATATAATTGACAAAATCAAATTTGGTTAAGAATTATGCATCTCCTTGTATCCTAAATAAAAAGGAACATACACCTTCTTATATGATGATTGATAAAACATGAATGGTAGGAGAAGGGAAAGAAATAACCCTATTTATATCCTTGTATTAGTATATTGTTCATAGGAAATCTATGTTGTCATTAGGCTAGAATGCACTCTTGAAATTTTTTTTTTTTTTAAAATAATAATAATAAATTATATATATATATATATATATATATATATATATATATATATATATAGCAAGAAGAAAGTTATATCATCACTTAGAAAATTGGCTGCAAAATAAAAATGTGCATCTCTACGAGTGTAAAACCTCTCTGGAAAATTTATGGGGAAAATTTTAATTCCCCTCCCAAGTCATAAAGAATACTCTTTGAATTATTCCCTTTTGAATATCAAACAAAAAAATCTTTTATCAACTTTTTAAACTTTATGAATTAAATAAATTCAAAAATGTATACAATTTAAACTTATACAAATATTGGTTACCAAATTTACTTTTTGTAATAACTTTCCCCCCTAGAGACATGCTTTTGTTTATATATATATATATATATATATATATATATATATATATATATATATATATATATATATATATATATATATATATATATATATATATATATATATATATAGGCAATGGTTAAATGTTCTTGCACTTGCCCATTTTGATTTGAGCTGGGCAGCTCACATGGTGCAAGGGAATGCTTGATTCAAACTCTGCTTACCCACCTTTTTCTTTTTTTCTTTCGCTCCCTATTTGGAGGCCAGGCATGGACCCCACCAACCCTGCCATGTCATTTACTAGGATAAGTACACGTTGACCTTGTTACCATGAGGGAGAGCAAGTTAAGTGTTTTAAAATATATATAAACTTTAATACTCACCCACCAATTCTCTTCCCCATATGTGCTTGGGGACTTGCTAACCCTCACTCACACAAGGTGGGGAGGGAAAACCTACATTGACAGGTATGGGGCAGCGTGAAGCTGCATGGGGAGTGGTGGAAAGCTTGGTGTGGAAGCCAAGTGGTGGCTAGGCCACTTGGCTAGGTAGGTATGTAGGTTAATTTTAGGGATGATGAGTAGTTTGCAGTCTAGGTTAGTAGTAGGGATATTTTGTTAAGTTGAATTTTATTGTTAGTTTTAGTTTAGGCTAACATTAATTTAGTATTTATATTAGTAGATACTTTGTGTTATTAGAAAGTAGAATAATATTTTTAAGATGGAATAGGATTTGTTATTATTTTAAATGTGACTTTTGCTTAGTGTAAGTATTTTAGGAACTTGATTATAAGCTAATTTAATTTTTATAGTATCTTAATTATTACTTGTTCATTATTAATTTTAGATAATTTTATTAATAGTTTTAAATAAGATCAGCTTTTAATTTTTATTAGGTTAGTGACTTAGTTATTTGGTTATTTATTAGTTATAATTTAAAAGTTTTAACTTGAAATTAGAATATTTTAATTAAAATAATTTTTGTGTTCCATTAACTAGTTTTATACTATTGTGAGTTCAAGTAGACTAATCTCAATAATTGCATTTTAATGTTGGGCATAGATTTTATAATAGATTTGAATAAAGTTTATATTTACTTAACAATTGATTTGAAATAAGTCTACTCTTCAATTTAAATTGTGTATGATAGGTTAATAAATTAGATTGATATAAGTGTGTTAGAGAAAATTTTTAAGTTAGTTTAAACTTGGGAATTAAAGTTTAAAAACATAGTTAGCATGTGTGGAATAGTTGGATTTAAATTGATCTTCTAAAGTATCATATTCTCTTAATGTTAAATGATTAAAATTGTAATGACGTTCAAATTATCAAGTAAATGAAAGGAACTAGTTAATTAGATCATTTTAGGGTTAGTGGTATATTACTAATAATTAAACTGTATCTAAACAAGATTATGTAATTAAGAGAGAGATGTCATTCTATTAGCATGTTAGTTTAAAAGTATCGATAGATGTTGTATTATGTCTAATGTCATAAATTTAACGATTTATTCGTCCTCAAGATTTTAAACTTGAGATGTTATGCAAAGAACCTATACTTTAACTATGAGTTAAATGCATCAAACTTAGAGACTTTTAATTATTAATTTCAAAAAAAAATTGTTGTGTGTTTTGCCCATATAGTTTGGGCATGACACTAATATTACTAAGAAATTGGATTATTAACTTACAAAACCACTTTCTCTTATGGGAAAATTCTAGATTTTCTCAAAAGTTCTTGCAGCAATGCATATCTATTATTCTTCTTGTTGGGCTCCTTCTAAAGCCTTGTATCAAAAACTAGAGCAATTGGTCTGTGATTTTCTCTGGGCCTCTAGTTCTAATTAGCATGGCTTTGCACAAAGTTGGTTGTGATTTGTTGTCTCCCAAAAGAGTATGGAAGCCCTGGCCCACTTTCCATACAAAAGCAAGGCCTTGCTCTATCTGCCAAATGGATTATTTGTACCATCACTAGAGATGAAGCCTAGAAGATTTTGGTTTGGCATTGCATTTCTTCTAGATTTCCCATCAACAAGCGTGCAAGGAATAGGATTGGATTTCACACCTTTCTCATCATGTGAGAGCTCGTGCTCATAGAGGACTCTTTTGTTATCAAGAGCATATGGAAATATTGGGAAGCTATCAAGCCTTGGATTCACTCATCTGGTGATGAATTTTGTGATGCCCTCTCTTTGAATCAGTAGAACATTTGGTGGTCTCCCCTATTTTCCATCCAGGATATTCCCCTTGCAAAGACTCAAGGTGTTGCTCTGCATTTTTTCAAATGAGGCATCAAGACTCCTAAAAATCTTTTCTCTAGGGTTTCCATGAGTTTTAGATCTTGGGAAGATATGCAAGCCTAGTACAGTCTTGCCCATTTAGATTGACTTTTAACTTATTCCTTTCTACAATTCCAATGTACTTAATTCATAAAGTGGGTATTTAGTCTGTTATACCTTGGTGGACTAATTGGAAGTGGTATCCTACCATGCCTTTCACTAGTTAAAAACCAATTTTGGGTTATAGATAGCTTTATCCCCGTCTACCAATGGTGGATATGCTCAATTAGAGATGGCACCTGTAATCTTCTCTTTCTCAATGGAGAAAGTGCTTTTACACTATTTGGAGTGCTATTACAGAACCTAAGATTTCCCATTTTTCTTGGTGCCTAGCTTTCCAAGGTCTTCCCCTTGGATTTTGGCTCAAGCATATTAGGGTTCTAGATCCTAGATGTCCATTCTATGCACAACTAGAGTCTTTCCTGCATATTTTTTGGTTTTGTAGACATGTTCAAAATTATTGGCACTAGATTTATGATTTCTTTAATCCTTTTTGGCCTAAACTATTTTCTTGGCACATGGCTATTTTGGGTGATTCCCCTAGGATCCCTCTGAAATTTACATAGATTTGGCATACCTTAAGGATGGAGATTCTGTTCACTCTATGAAAAGATAGAAATGTTGTTCTTTTCACTCACATTTTTCTTGATATTAATATTTCTACCTACACTAAGGCATGCATTTGTAATAATGTAATGATCTAGATTCAAGTACAAGCTAACAAAGTGGCCTTAAAGGAAGCCCACCTACAAGAGTTACTTAATTATTGAGGAAATGCCCCTTGTACTACTACCAAGGTACCTCCAGGTGCCTCAGTTAATACCTCAATGCCTAGAGGCCACCGTTAGAGGCACAACACTTCAAATCATCACTCACATACTTTGTATACCTAGACTTCCTGCCACTACTCTCCTAGTGGTGGTGATGATGGATGGAGGCACCACTTGGTTTCCCTACCCCATGGTGGCATCGATTGGCACTCGGCGAGTGGTCTCTTGGAAATGGTCTTTTTTCCTGGAGCTAGCTATTTTACCTCTATGGCTAGATATGAAGGATGCTAACTAGGGCACTAAGGTTGTTGATGCTATTGCTGATAGCTGGATTGTTCCTAGTCTACCTCCCAATCCCAATAATGATTGGGGATTCCATGATCACAATGAGCCACCTCCCTCAACGGGTATTGCTTTAGCTGCCTAAGGGTTGCTATTTCTATTTTTTTTCTATGAATAGTTTATGATTCCAACTTTGGTTGTGTGAACTCTCATGGGGTGATCTTGTATCCTCTAGCCCTTTTTTGTTAATTGTAATCATAGTATATTATTTATTAATAGAAAAGGACTATTCATCAAAAAAGAGATATCCATCTGCTCTCTAGTCACACACTACTGATTAGATAGCACACACATTATGAAAGTAAGCTCAAAAAATATTTTTCTTCTCCAACATGAAAATTTGACTAGAAAATGCAAAAGCCATTATACGTTGGTTGATGGTGCCTGTAGAAAATTATGAGGAAGTTAGAAAACACATAATTTGAATTGTGTGTTAAGTTTCTTTAAAATGTCAATAACGTCAAGAATCTATATTAATTGGGACTAGAGATTTTTATTTTTAATTTATTTTATCTATTGTCAAACATGAAATGATTTGGTCTTGAAAGTTGGAATGAAGATGCCGAGCTTTGATTTGAGTGATAAACTTAAATATAGATAGAAAAGACACTGAGATAATCCATGAATGTTCGTAATTTATTTTAAATAATTTTTCTATTTGTTTTTCCTCTTGTAAATTTGAAACTTTTATAGTTAAACTAAGTTAGGAAGTGGAATGTTGGCAAAGAACTTAAGTTCTAGAGTCTTTGTTTAAATAATTTTAGATTTTCATAGATTTTATTATATGGTTTAATATTATTAAATTTTTATTTTATATTAAATATAATAGGATCACAAAAGAAGGAAACTAGTTCGCTAACATCGGAGTGTACAAAAAAGAGGTCTAGCCTCACAAAAAAGAGTTTATAGCAGAATTTACATGTTATAAATGAAACAACTAAAATGAATGTAGTGAAAAAAATTAAAGAAGGATGTCATCATGGGTGTCTACCTAGGCAGTCCACCTCACATAATCCTCCATCCGTACAATACTTTTCCTCTCATGGATTTGTGAGAGCATGAGTATCTTGTCCTTATTGGACTTAATGTTCTTTTTAAGCTCTTGTATAAGCTTCTTCCAAGTACTCTTGAACATCTATAGGTCATCCATATTTCATCTACAATCATATCCATTCTTCAATCTAGCCTTTAGGAACATTTTAAGCTCATCCTTGTCTACCATCATGGTAGCATGAATCTACATGATTTTTTTAAAAATAAGTGAGTTTTTGAAAAGGCTCAATAAGAACTCTAGGGTTGTTCTAATACCTTTCCTCATTCTCCAAAATAGGTTAGTATCTTTTCAAGACCATCAATGTACCTAGTGATAATTTCAAGTATATTCACATTCATAGGATACATAATACCAAAATAGGTTGGTATCTTTTCAAGACCATCAATGTACCTAGTGATAATTTCAAGTATATTCACATTCATAGGATACATAATACCAAACATATTCCAAATTTCCTTAGTAAAAATATAATAAAAAATGATATGCCTACCAGACTTAGGAAGTTTGCATATGCTACACTAGTCAAACATGGAATTATCTTTTATAATTGGGAGTCTATCAAGAATAACTAACCATTTAAAACATTGTTTTTTAGGTTCAATAGATCATTTCCATAAAATATCAAAATAATTCTTCCAAGAATAGATTTCAAGGGTGGAGTACTAAAAAAAATTCACATGGTTGATGATGGCCTCATTATATCCAAAAACATTGAAAAAAAATTTGGCTTTGATTTTGGATATAATGATCCTATTTGGCTATTTACATTTTTAAAATCTATGAAAGTTCACATCACGGGAAATGGGCAAGTCCTTAGTGGCTTTAAGAGTCATGTTATAGGTCTTCTTTTGGGTAGTCAAGATACAAAATTTGTTCCTAAGCTCATCCCAACTGATGAGCATGTCATGTCCAAAGAGGTTAGCCAACTGAGAGATGCCTAAGTTAGCCAAGTTCCTAGTAGAACATCCTTTGGAGAGGACAAGGGGTTTTACATATAAGTATAAGTTCCATCAGATGGATCTTTTACCATAAAGATGATTACCATCATACAAGGTCTTGTTAGTAATATGCTTCTTGACCTGATCCCATGATTTCCAAATGGATCAAAAAAAAAAATCTTGAACAGTAATGGGAAAGTTACCAATAATCATTCCATTAAAAGGAAGATTCTTCCAAAATTAACCATTTTTAGGGAATCCCCTTTCAATATTATGCCTAACAAGAACATTCCATGATTGTTACCATCCATAGAGTGAAAAATCTATTTGGTGGCAAGGGTAGTCCCTTGGAGTTTAAGATCCTTCAAACCAAATCCTCAATGGAGCTTATCAATATGGCACTAACCCATTTAACGACATGCATTTTTTTTTCCCTTTACCATCAAACCAAAGAAAATTCACAACAGCTTTTTTGAATTTTCAAAATTTGGTAATTTTTGAACATCTAGGCAAAAGAATAGTAGATATTATAGGAAGAAATTTTTTTTTGGTAGACTTGAACCCTTCTAACTATAGAAAAAGATCTATTGTGCCACTTTTCTATCTTCTTGGTGATTCTATCTTTAACACGGAACCACATATCCTTGAGGGAGGGTTCAATAGAGAAAAGTATGCCCAAATATCTAACACTTTTATGTGGGCCCTCCATTGAAAATCATAATCCTTGAACTAATCAGGGGGCTAATCCTTCCTTCCAATACATGTTGATTTGGATTGAGATAAATGAGCACCAGAAATAGTGCAAAACAATTGAGTTTGGTTTGTCAACTTCCAAATTGTCAGCACTAACTTCAAGGAAGATGGTAGTATCATTAGCAAATTGACAGTTGATAAGATTTTTTTTTTAGGGAGAGATATACCTTTAACAACAAGAGACATAGAATTATCTCTAAGAATGTAGTATAGGGCTTCTAAGGAAATGATAAAAATACCAAGGACTAAATGACATCCATGCTTGATGGATCTACCAAGGGGGAAGAAATCAGAGAGGGATACATTAACATCCACCTAGGAAAAAGAATCAGTAAGAAGCATATTAACCTAACTATAGAATGTACTAAGGAAACCAAAAGCCTCAAGCATCATGGAGATAAAGCTCCATTCCACTCTATCATACACTTTTTCAAAATCTAGGAAAACAAAGCAAAATTTTGTTTAGAGTAATTAGCCCAATCCATGGCTTCCCAACTAGTGATCAAATTCTCAAAGATATATCTACCTTTAATGAAGCCAGTTTGAGTAGAGAAAATAAACTTGGGTAGGATATTCTCAAGTCTTAGAGTTAGAATCTTGGGAAAAAAATTATAGGAAACATTGAGGAGAGTGATAGGTGTCCTGTTCTTAATGAGAGCCTTATCCCCATCTTTGAGAATCAGCTTTAGGATACCTCTATTCATAGTATTCTCAAGGGATCCATTGGTAAAGGCTTCCATTTAGATATCTTCAAGATCCTTCCAAATCTAACTAATATTAGCTTTGTTAAATTCCACAGGCAGGACATCTAGCCCAAGCACCCTATCATTATTAAGAGAATTAATAGCCTTTTCAATTTCTTCCAAAGAAATATCTTTGGATAATAGGTCAGCATCTGCAATGGATTTTTTGTGGGGATAAGAGGTTTGCAATGGTTTCTAAGAATAGTGTCATCCATCAAATCCTTAGAGGTGAAGAGGTTTTTATAAACGTTATCAAAAGCCTCTTTGATGTTATTAGGATCAATGATATCTTTATTATTCACTAAAATTATTCTTATGGTTTGATTGGATAGCTTATGGTTGATCAGGAGAAAGAAAAATTTAGAGTTGTAGTCACCAAATTAATGAGCCCAAGATATAATTTTGGTACCTCTAATCTTAACTTGCTAGTGCCTTTTGAGGACTTCTTTAGTAGAGATCACATGGGAGATGAGATTACTATTTGAGGGATTAGATTGGATGTTAGCTTCCTCTCTTTGAAGGTTAGAGGAGAGATGTTTTTCAATGATCTTATAGTCTTTGACCCTATTTTGGCCAATGGTTTTAAGTAGGTTCTATGAGGCAAGAAGGTTTACATTCTATCTATCCATGTGGGAGAAGGTGGGAGAGTTGTTCATGTTGATATGACAAATGATGTGGATGGAAGCTAGGATGTCCTTATCTTTGAGAAGAGAAATGTTCAGGATAAGTGTAGAATTTGAACCTCTACTATGAGTGGGATAATAGATAAAGCTAATGTAGGAGGATACAAGATGGCAATCAGAGAGGGTAGTAGATGTAATGATGGTAGGGTTTTCCTATTTATTGAGGAAGAAGGAAAACCAAATTTTATTAGTATAGAATTGGTCAATTTTATAGTAAATTCTAGAGGAACCTTGCTGAAAATTACACCTAGTATGACATAAACTAGGATTAAAGTCTTTATTACCAATCAGAGGGCCAACCAATCCTAAGGAGTAATCTTTTCAAGACCATATGTAAGATGGCTAGAAAATTTTGCAAGGTGATCATTGATAGTGGAAGTTCTACAAATTTGGCATTAGAAGAGAGGGTTACAAATTTATAGCTATAGAGGTTGAATAATCCTAAACCCTATCATGTTTCATGGATCAAGGATGAGCATAAGATATTAGTAAGTGAACAATGTATTGTGAAGTTCAAGATTGGACATTACTTTAATGAAGTTTTGTGTGATATTATGCCTATGGATTGTTGTCATATTCTATTGGGTAGACCTTGGTGATTTGATAGATATTCTATAAATGATGTTTAATATTAAATCAATATATACTATTTGGGTGAATGGCATAAA
Source organism: Cupressus sempervirens (assembly GCA_028749045.1). NCBI lineage: Eukaryota > Viridiplantae > Streptophyta > Pinopsida > Cupressales > Cupressaceae > Cupressus > Cupressus sempervirens. The sequence goes on along the minus strand of CM053785.1, from coordinate 828,968,086 downwards.
ACAAGTTTCGGTGGCTTTGGTTGAAACTCTAGATGAGGTTAATTGTACTACTATGAAAATTTGAATGGTTAATGGGAAACAATTTGAAAAAGAAATGAAAAGGAACCGTGTTTATTTTTATATAATTCCTAGAGGATAGTGTTTTTGTAGTAATGATCGAGAAACAGAAGCTGGTAATGACCGAGTGATAGCAAAAGTTGGTAAAGACCAAGTGATAGTAGAAATTGGTAAAGACCAAGTACTAGCTGAAATTGGAAACTTACTAAATGAGTATAAAGAGATTGTTGCAAAGGATATACTTGATGGTTTATCATGAGTAAGAAGTATATGTCATTGCATGGATCTAATTTCTTGAGCTAGTTTGCCAAATAAAGCACCATATAGATTGACACCTATAGAGAATGAAGAGCTTAAAAAATAAGTGCATGAATTATTGTAAAAGGGTTTGATTAAAGAATATTTGAGTCCATATGCTATACCTATTGTGTTAGCACCTAAAAAGAATGGAAAATGGAGAATGTCTATTGAGTCTAGGGCGATTAACAAGATCATAGTGAAATATAGGTTTCTTATACCAAGGATGAATGACATAATGGATTGTTTGAGAAGAGAAAATTATTTTATCAAGATTGATTTGAAGAGTGTCTATCATCAGATCAAAATCACAGAAGATGATGAATGGAAGACTGCTTTTAAGAAAAAACATGGTTTGTGTGAATGGCTCATAATACCTTTTGGTTTGACTAATGCACCTAGTACTTTCATGAGGTTGATTATTGAAGTTCTAAAAATATTTTTTGTTAAGTTTGTGATTGGTTATTTGGATGACATTTTGATATTAAGTAAGACTAAGGAAGAACATCTTGAGCATTTTAGACAAGCATTGTAGAGATTGAAAGAGAAAAAGCTAATGATTAACTTGAAGTGTTCTTTTATGTAAGAGGATATTTTGTATTTGGGATTTGTGATGTTAGTTGATGGTTTGAAAATGTATCTTGAGAAGGTTAAATAAATTTTGGAGTGTCCTACACCTAAGAATGTGGGTGAGGTAAGATCATTTCATGGTTTGGCTAGTTTTTATAGGAAGTTTATAAAGACTTTTACTTCTATTTGTAATGCTATGATTGAGACAATGAGATGAGATAAAAAGGAATTCAAGTGGACACATGGAGCTGATAATAGTTTTGAGATTTTCAAACAAAAGGTTGTTAAGCTACCTATATTGGGTTTGTTTGATTTCAATAAGGTATTCAAAGTTGAATTTGATGCAAGTTATAGTCTGATAGGAGTTGTATTAAGTCAAGAAGGTAAACCTATTGCTTTATTTAGCAAGAAATTAAATGATTGTAAAAGGAAGTAATTTGTGTATGATCAAGAGTTTTATACTATTGTCACTAGTTAATAGATTGGTACCAATATAGCCTACATTTCTTTCAGTGCAAATGCATTTGGCCTTCTCTAATACATTTTTAGTGATTTTTTTCTAGTACCTCTCCATGGACTACACAGTATCAAATGTGAATAATGTAACCTAAAAAAAAAAAAAAGCATTTAACATCCCAATCAAAACAATTGAAAAAATAGACAGGAAAATCAATCAATAATAAATGAAGATGATGAAATAGGGTATACAAATATACTCAGGAAAAAAATAGATCAGTAGAGAGGAAAATCAAATTAGGGAAGATGATGAGATAGGGAAAGAATGTAAAAATATAATTAGTAGCTATGCCATTGGTAGTAGTGTAAACCCTTGGATGGGGTTGAGCATGAAAAAGAATAAGGGTGTCCTTTGCCTACAAATTTGCTATGAAATATTAAAAAGTGGTTTTATTCAATACTATAGAGTATTTGTAATATATAATTTGTTAGGGAAACCTCATTGATAGTAACTTTCATTATTGCCTGATGAGTGTCTTTATGTAATGTTGAGTTGAGATATCAAGTATTTTACTATAATTTTAAGTTCAATGCTCGATTCTAAGTGACCTTATGTACCCTAAAAAGTTTGTGACATAGAGAAGAAAGGTAGTCATGCTAAAAATTTAACAATATGGAGCATATAATAAGCCCAAAATACTGTACTAAAATTTAACATAGAAAAATATTTAGAACTCACTTTGCAACAAAATCATAGAACTGGATAAAACTGCAATTTCCTTAACTGATCTAATTGTGACAATGGAACTATTATATCTTTAATTTCTTAAATTGCATGGTAGATCACCATAACAAATAAAGATACCAAAAAAATTAAGCTAAGACTTTTAAACATATGTACAAATACACTACTATATACCTCTGACCAAATAAATGTAAGCCGCATCTGTCTGTATGTTATTATGAATTGTAAATTGTATGCACACTGAGAATCAAAAGCTCCATGCAACATAATTTGAAAAAATAAGTGCATAGTTAAGGCTATGCAATTTTCTTAGACCTTATGTATTGAGAGAAAAATCAACATATATAGATTTCTCCCATGGATTGGAAAAAGAGGGATAAAATTTTATTAAGATAGAAACAAATATAACAAGGAGACCTCAACAAGGAGCTTGATCTTGCACAACAAGTTCATCAAATTCTTGCACCATCTCAAAGGAAAGTTTCCCTCTATGCATTATATTCCAACCTAGAGCATGACTAGAAGCCCATTTGGCTAAACAATCAGTAGCTCTGTTCCATTCACAAGGAATATAAGTAAACCTAATGAACTAAAAAGAGGTAGAAAAGAGAATAATCTGATTAACAATAGTGGCTAGCTACCAACTAACATCCTCAAGCTCCTATGAGGAAAGCAAGTTCACTAGCACTTGGGAATCAGATTCACAGATAATCTCACTCCATCCCTACAAGCAACATTGTTCCACATCATATAAAATAGCCAGAGCTTCCATTAGATTGTTAGTGTAATCACCCTCATGAACTGAGAAAAATAATTTAACATCACTAGAACTACAATGAGCCACTCCCCCAATACTAGCAGGGCCTGGATTCCCTCCAGGAGAACCATCAGTGTTAATTTTTAGAACTCCATAGGGAGGAGGAGTCCAATGCCCATCCCTATTCACCCAACCTTTCCTCTAATGATGAGGCTACCTAGACACAAAAGGAAACCTTTGACCTATAATCCCATCCTAAAGATGAAAATTAAGGCGATTGCATATAGCAAGCTCAACAAGATTCATACCCCCATCTAGCTCACACTTCACTTGAATATTTTCCTGAAGAGAATGTGAGATCTTTCACAAAAGATGCATAACACCAAGCCAAACATCTTGGAGGATTTGATGATTTCTCTCTAGCCAGATATGCCAGAGCATGAGTGATGGGCCAACAATCCAAGTAGCATGGGGAGGAGAAGACTTGGAGGGAGCATTGCCCAAGTGAGCCCAGAACTCAGGCAAACAGGAAGCATGCCTACAAGAGCAACCCCAAGCACTCCACCAAAAGTGCCATAGCTGAATAGAATAGGAGAAATGGAAGAACAAACGGGAGATAGACTCGTTCCCATTACCACACAAAACACAATAAGAGGGACCCTAAAATCCATGTTTAAAAAGATTATCCCACATAAGACAATGGTTGTGAGCCACTACCCACATGAAAAAAGTGCACTTGGACCAAGAAACTTTATTCCAAACTTGCTTCCACCAAGGGACCTCAACATCCTCAAATAATTGTCTAGTTATCTCCTGATACCCAACAGAGACATGATATTTACTAGATAAGGTACCTCCCCAAACTAATACATTTGGACCTAGCAAAGAGGAACACTCTCTAAAAAGCAAAAATTTGAGAAAGCTCTTGATGATCCATGTTTATGCCTCCAGGATGCCAAGCAAAAGAATGCTTGCATTTGTAACCAACAATAGGTCCCAATTGATGAGTCTTGTAATGAGCCATTTTATCCCATCTAGCTGCATGAAAAGAGTCACAAAGAGTTTGAAGATGAGGGTACATGGATAATATGGATGAGAATCCATCCCAAGCATCAGACCAAAACAAAGCCTCAGAACCTCCCTTACATATCCAGAACATACCTCTCTTGACTAACACCACACCTGTCTTTAGAGTATGCCAGACCATTGAGCCACGACCTTCAGGAGGAAGTGTAGAAATAGAGCAAGGATCAACACCATGAAAATATTTATGAGTGATAATACAAGCCCAAACTTGATGTTTTTCAAAGTACCATCACTAATAAAGTTTAGTAGCCAATGCTTGACTACTCAAGAGAGTTGATCAAAGACCAAGACCACCCTTCTTTTAATTGATTGATGTTAAAATTTAGTAGGGACACAATTCCTAGTGCTAACCAAAAAATGGCCTAAAAAATTAATAGGTAGATATACGATAGGAAAAAAAAATAGCTATGACAAAAATTAACCAATAAGGCAGTTGAAAGGTAATGGAGCACATGTTCAATATGATAATTTTTTTTTGGCTGAATCATGTTGAGGACATGTCAAATCAAAAATTTCAGGTTCTTGATACCTATAAGGTATTCGAAGAAAAAAATTTAGATCCCTTGAGATCAAATAATAAATAATTTGTCAAAAAGTACAATTTATAAGTAGGATATATTTTCTAGTTCCATATTACTATCATAATTCAACTACATAGTTTTTTAATCAAACTCATGCGAATGGGATTAATGAATTTGACTCAAAGATTACATATTTTGTGATAGAAATACCCCAAGAAGCATGATAATACCATGGTCCTAAAAATGGGATAGACCAAGTGGATAACTTGGAGGGAAGATCAAAAAGCTTATCCCTAATTTTATTCCTCTATGGATGTTTAACTCCGAATTCGCCATCGAAAGCTTTAACTGATTCTGATTACAGTGAGACTATAAGCATGTTTCTCTAATATCTCAAATATAGTATTCAAATAATATTCTTCTATGTACCATTATCAGTTTTCAAGGAACTTTTTTGGAAGTTGAAGGTCTCTTCTATAGATGTTTTTGTTATGGGCAATGAGTGCAGCATTGTTATAAGGGTACTTCAAGCTAGTTTTTGGTGGCCAGTCAACTTCCCTTCTATAATGGATTCTCTATCAAGCCCTTAGTTGTTCTTCCAATGATTAATATCAATCTTCAAAGTGACTATTGAGTGTATAATTATTCACATCTGCTTTTCAAGACTCTCATGAGATTTACCATCTTTTTAAAGTTGGCATGCTTGGTATAAATAATTTGCTCAAATAACTAATGGAAAAATGGCTATGTTATGCTAAATTGGCATACAATATTCAGCAAAAAAATTGTTAACAATGCATAAAAGAAAATCTTGATTTATTTTTTGTGACTTACATTAAGATAGAGAGTCCACCAAAAGAGCCAAGAATCCTTCCTATTCATATGATCTAATGATTGCATATGCCACAATCAAATGGAAAAGGATAAAAATTATTTAAATTACAAACATAATTAAAGACTAGAAGACTAGAATCAACTAAGCATCACTCAAGCTAAACCTTAAAAATCTTGAATAGTCTCACAAACTAGATTACTATGCTATTTAGTATTTATTGCTTGAATCACGCCACACTCACATCTTGATCAAGGGATTCAAATTTTGAGATGCTTTCCCCTTGCTCATTGATTTCATTCCACCATCTTAGGCCAACGAAAATTCTTCCATTGATATTCTTGACCACCCAAAAGACAATAGCAATGAATAGGACAATTACAACAAAAATAGAAGGAAAACCTATTTACCATTTAGTGAAAATCTAGTTATCCTAACTAATTGTAGATAACTAGAATAGATAGTGGAAGCAAAATGTCATTTAGAGTTTAAATGAAAACTAGGTTACTCCAACTAATTGTAGATAACTCAACAGACAATACAAAGATGATGATTTTCTTAAATGGCCCTACCAAATTGCTTTTACATAAAAGTGAACAATTTATATTTATTACTAGTTAAAATTAAAAACCAATAATGAATTATAAGTTTATAAGGAGTATACATCCTCGGTCTTTACTCTAGATTATTAAATGGGGCTAAATATTAAGGAAAAGAATGGAAAAGACCTAGATGCCAAACACCTCTATTTTTTGATAATATATTGAGAGCTTCATAGATTTCAGCATTTAAATGAAGCATGAAATAAATAGGGAGTAATATAAATTTTTTGTGAGAAGTAGCTCAACATTATCCAATATGACAATAGATTAATTAGTAGAAATTCTGCTCAAAGGTAAAGAGTTGGTAACATATGAAATATAATAATAAGCAAAGTAAAAACCAAAATAAGAGGGTTGCATACCATCTGTGTAATATCCACCAACGACAATGCTAGTTCCAACCACCATGAGCATTGTCATTTGAATGATTATAGAAAATAAGTATGGCCTCCATATAAGAGATGATGTTGAAGATTTAATGAAGTATTACAACCTCTTGTACATCTAGTTTTAAGAACAACATCTGTAAACATTTTTCACCCAATTATCGGTTAATATGCTCATTTCTCAAATTAAAAGATATTTAAAATGTTATCAAACAACGACTACCTTTAAACATTGCATACTCACATGTTTCTTTCTCTACTATTGTCTTTGAATAACAATACCAATTTTGAGCACCAAAAGGGAAAGAGGAGAAATTAGTTTAATAAATTCGGAATATGGATATAAGTTTACAAGTGGGTATGTGCAGGATCATGGTCAACCAAACTATGCTCTTAAGTGGCAATAAAAAATTAAAAAATTAGGGTTATGTCAACTTTACGTGCAATTTTCTACTTGTTATTAACTTTATATCAAAAAGTTGAGAAAAAAGAATCTCTAGAGAATTGAATCTAGTTTCTAAACTACAAGGACTTATCTCAAAAAGATAAAAATAGATTGGTCAAAATTTTGAATTTTAATGCAATATTACAAAAAATTTAGAACAAAAATAAGAAGTAGACGTATGTCTAACCACCTTAATCAAAATCAAATGATAATGTTTTTAAATAATATTCTAGATATAAGTAGTAGACTCATGCCTAGATGTGACACATATTTTTGGGTATTTTTATTTTAAATAAATAATAAATAATTAATTTTTGACTTTAGTATTTTTAGAATTAAAAAACTCTTGTGTCTGACCACGTTAACTAACTCAAAACTGTACAAAATTGAATTTTTCATTTTTTTTCCTTATAGTAGAAGAAACATAGAATGTGATGCATCTTTTGGATCTAAAAAGTGTTGTACCATTTTAATGTTATAGTTGTTTTTCAATTAGTGTGTCATTCAACACTTTATACATAACTCCATTAGAAAATAAGTAATAATTACTTACTAAGCTCATAATTTGACAAACCTTACATTTGTAGAAAGATAACAACATTCTTAAAAAACCCTTCTCATTTCATCAAAGTTTGGTGAAAAAAAAGTCATCAGCTACATGTTTGAACTAAAAATCACATAGAAATAGGCCAAAAGCACATTTTAAGGATGTTTTTAAAGTTGACATATAGGTTTGGTATCAAAAGATATAGTAGACCTTATAAAGAAATTAGTTGTTTTCATTTAGTATCAGGGTGGGTGGGAAAAAAGTTGGAATAGATTTTGAAATGGTTTGAGATATTTTAGAACTATAAATTTTTTAGATCACCACTTTTTGGCACACCATGATCCTGCATATACCCAAGCCTTTTCATGGTATACAAATACAAAGTAAATGGGTTACCTTGGTTTTGATGTAGTAATGAAGGATGCTCTAGTAGTCCTCATTGACTATGGTTTGCAGATTTCTACTAGGGTCAAGGTTGTTTAGAGAAACTATCAACTAACTATTGGAAACTAGAACGCTAAGGAGAACTATCATTACCAAATTAGAAAATAGCTAAGACCAAAGACAAACATCTATTAAAAATATGAATAATTTGTATAGTGGCTTTTGGACTATAATTATTGGAAAATTGATTGAAAAGCTCATTATTGTTGAAGATCAAAGAGGGAGATTATTGTTAAAGAATGTTTTCAATCATTTTTTTTTCATTGACATCAAACTAGATATTTGTAGAGATGATATTTTCTTATAAGATCCAAGTACTGTCACTTTGTTGATTGATGAAGAGGATTTGATCAACAAGATGTAACAAGAGCACCAAAGGGAAAGGTTGAGTTATGATGTTGTAATGAAGTGCAAGGATTAGTTAAGACAATGGTTAATAATGTATTGATAACATACTCAAGGATATAGAGGATGGTCACACTTAGAAACATTGGAGGAAGAAGTTGTAACAAGGTTGACTACAAAGCTTAAACTAAAATCATAAGTGGGTGTTGAGAAAGTTAGTTAAAGCTGAGCTAATTCTCAGTAGAAGCTAAGTAATAGTAATTTCAAGTGCGTGTCAAGTGATCTTCATGTGCCAAGTGATCTTTAGGTGTCGAGCATCAATAAAAACACAGTTGATGATGAGTAACATAGTATGTGTCGAGCACTAGTATTTCAATAGTGTCAAGCTGCTGCATTGTTTCAAAAGATGAAGATTCACCAAATCTAAGCCAACATAGTGGTTGCATTGAATTTTGTGAACAAGTTGGAGGATAAGGATGATGAGCTAGTGGCATAGAATCTTATGTAAACCATTTTTGGGTGAATTCTAAAGGATTATTCAAGAAGTTTCTAGAGGAAATAGAATATGAATTAGATGCAATGAATCCTACCTAATCCATGCGAACTAAAATTGAAATATGTAAGAATCGAGTGGTAAAAGGTACTCCAAGACTTGTATTTAAGAATTCATAGACCAAGAAGCAAAGAGCTACTGATACTGTTGTTGTTAAAGTGCCAAATCTGTGAAGTAGTTAGAAGGGTGTCAAGAAGGAGACATCTAGGAGAAGGAAGAGCACAGAGGCTTTGCTTCTATGAGTGGTCATGAGATAATTGCACTAGCACATTGAGTATGGAGACTTAAGGAGACAAAGCTTGAAAGGAGGGAAAGTTATTAAGTGTTGCAGAGATTGAAGGCCAAGCAAGGGTATGAGCTGAGAAGTGATCTGACATCTGCATGATAAGTTGTATGTTGTAGTCAAGTCAAGGTTTTCTAATACTCTCTAGCAATTGTATTAGATTTAAAAATCCTATGGACTTAGGTTGGCCTAAAAGCCATTTGCAACTCCTTCAATAGGGTGACATTCCAAGTGAATGTTCTAAAGTCCTTTAACTATACCCACTTATAATAGGGTGGTTAAATCCTCTAACAAGGTCACATTTAATAGTGTGTTGTAAGCCTTTAACAGGGTAGGCATTTCATAGGGCATCACTTCATAAGGCTGAGAATTAAGTAGCATGTTACTGGTGGTTTTTCCCAAATTGGGTTTCCATGTAAATCACTATGTCATGTGTTGATTTCTTGTGTGTTATACCTACATGATGATCTATAATAACTTGCTAATTAGATCAGTTAAAACTTGGATGAATGAATGGTTGAATTGGTTCACTAAACTTAGTGAAAAGTTTAAATAGGACATTTGGATCTTGAATAAATGATTCACCACCCCACCTCCCCTCTTATTTATTTTAAAGAAATTCTAACAATTGGTATCAAATCCATCTACTAATGTAGTTTGAAGGTACTAGAAGTAGAAAGATCAAGATGTCCAAGAGAGAAGTTCCCAAGCTCAACAAAGACAACTTTGCTACATGGAAGTTTCTGATGAAGTTGTAGCTTGGATGAATCAGTGACTATGCACAAACCTCAATTGGAACAAAACATGTAGCTCCTACAAGACCTCTTACTATAGATGATTTTAAGAAAAAGGAAGAGCATAATCGAGCAATGTTGGAGATTGCCTCTTCACTTAACTATGCTAAATATGAAAGAATACTGCTAAGTACGCTACAAGAATGAAAGAAGTAGTGAGCACAATAAGAATTCTAGGTGGACAATTGGAAGAAGAAATAGCTATCAGCAAATACTTAAGAAAATTTCTCCCTATCTATGCTATAAGAGTTTCATCCATCCAAGAGCTGAGGTATGTACAAGGGAACACACTAACCTTTGAAGGAATAATGGGAAGACTAATTGCATTTGAGCTATCCAATTTTGATAGCTATAGACCTGAGAACCTTGAATCTGCTTTCAAAGCCAAGATGACAATAAAAGATACTAAGGAGGACACATCAAGCAAGAGAAGAAGAAAAGGAAAACATGCATGCAGTGACAATAGCACAAATGAGGAAGATGTGGAACACTTAGAAGCACTATTGGCTAGGAGATTTCATAGAGGTAAAGGAAAATTCCAAGGTAAGCTCCCCATCATATGTTTCAATTGGAATGAAGTAGGTCATATAGCTGCAAGATGTCCACAAAAGAAGAACTAAAAAGAAGGAAACAAGTATAGGAACAAAAGAGAAGATGACATCAAAGATCACAAGGAGAAAAGTAAGAGATGCTACATTGTTGAAGAAGACTGTAATGAGAATGATGATGAAGTAGTATATGTAGCCATGAAGGATAAATTAGACAAAGATGAAGATGAAGCAACAATATTGGTTACCTATGTGAACAAGAATTACAAGTGGATCATAGATAGTGGATGTTCACATCACATGATAGGAGATAAAACTAAGTTCATTACCTTTACGCAATATGATAGAAATAGTGTTCGATTTGGTAATTATGCCCCATGTCAAATCAAAAGAAAAGGCTCTATCAAAGTTATAGAAAAAATTTCATATGATAATGCATAGTATGTTGAAGGATTGAATTACAACTTTTTTAGTGTATCACAGTTAGGCAATGTAGGTTGCAAAGTTGAATTTGGAAACAAAACTGCCAAGATCTATGATACTGATGGAAATCTGATAGGAAAGGGTGAACAAACTAGGAGTAATCTATTTTTCCTAGATATGGAAGATGCAACATGTCTTGTTGTTAGACTTGATGATGTGTGGTTGTGGCATAAAAGGCCGTGTCATGTTAACTTTGATAATCTAATTAGCATCAATAAGAAGAAGAAAGTTAGAGGGTTGCCCAACTTGAAGAAACCTAAAAACATAGTGTGCAAACAATGTCAACTAGGAAGATGACTAAGTCTAGTTTCAAAAGAAAAACATACACTTCCAAAGAAGTACTAGAGTTAGTTCATACATACTTATGTGGCCCAATAGAAATGTAAAGCTACCTAGGGGATAGATACATGATGCTATTTGTAGATGACTATTCCAGGATGATGACTGCTATGTTCCTAAAGAAAAAATCTAATGCATTACAAATGTTTAAGTGGTATTTGGCTAAAGTTGAGAAGGAAATAGGAAAGAACTTGAAATGCCTAAGGTCAGATAGAGGAGGTGAGTTCACATCAAGAGAGTTTGAAATATTCTACAATGAAAAAGGTATCAAAAGGTGAATGTCAACATCAAGAATTCCACCATAGAATGGTATTAATGAAAGAAGGAATAGGTCAGTGATTGACTATGCCAGAACCTTGAGGATGGAGAAAAAAATTGGACTAAAGTACTGGAGAGAAGCTATAAGTACTACAGTCTACACACTAAATAGAGTTCAAGTCAAGAAAGGTACAAATGCAACACCTTTTGAATTGTGGTATGGTCATTTACCTAATGTAAAAAATTTATTTGGTTGTAATTGATATATTCTAAAACACACTAGAAATGGCAAGTTTGATGCAAAAAGTGATGAAGGCATATTCCTTGGATACTCCACTAGAAGTAAGGCATATAAGTGTTTGAATAATAACACTAACAAAGTTGTGGAGAGTACAAATGTAAATTTTGATGAGCATGCAAAATTTTACGTTGATGAGTCAAAGAAAATAGAGTATTATAGATCCTTTATATGCTTATATGAAGGAATGACAATTGAAGACAATGCTACAAATCAAGTTGGGAATCAACAATAAACTTCAGTATCTGCTAAGTCTCAACTAGTGAATGCTAAGCTACATTCAAAAGTTGAGTTGCAAAATGTAGAAAATGCTCATTCTAATTTTGAAAATAGTATACAAGAAAGGAGTGATGAAATATCAAATGAAGAAGAATGAAATGACTCTAAAGGTGAAGGATCAAACATGGAAAGAAGGACTGAACTTAGATTAGCCAAGTATGTAAGAAGACATCACCCTACAGATCAAATCATTGGTGACAAAGATGCTAGACCAATGACAAGGAATAGGCTTACTAATGAATCATGTGTGTTGAGAAAAGTTGAACCAAAAATAGTAAATGATGCACTACAAGATGATGACTAGTTTAAAGCCATGAAAGAAGAGATAGATCAGATTGAGAAAAGAAAAATATGGTCTCTAGTTCCTAGACCAACTGATAAGAATGTGATTGGTACAAAATGGGTGTTTAGAAACAAACTTGATGAGAATGGTGAGATAACAAGAAACAATGCCAGATTAGTTTGCAAAGGCTATGCATAAGAAGAAGGGCTGGATTATGGAGAGACATTTGCCCCTATTGCAAGAATGGAAGGAGTAAGAAAATTACTTGCATGTGCTACATACAAAGGTTTCAAAGTCTACCAGATGGATGTGAAGTGTACTTTTCTAAATGGTATACTAGAATAGGACATCTACATAGAACAACCGAAGGGATTTGTTGATGAAAAGAACAAGGACATGGTCTACAAGCTACACAAAGAACTTTATGGATTGAAGAGGGCACCAAGAGCATGGTTTGAGAGGTTGCACAAGTATCTTATGAAGATAGGATTTGAAAGAACAGATGATATCAAAAATCTTTGTTGATGACATATTATTTGGAGGAGAATTTGCTGATCAAATGAAGCATGAATTTGAGATAGCAATGTTTGGAGAAATTAATTTTTATGTTGGATTACATGTACATCAGTTGAAGCATGGCATATTTGTCACCCAATACAAATACATCAAGGAAGTACTCAAAACATTTAGGTTAGAAGACTCAAAACCATTCAGCACACCAATGGCAATAGGCCATAAACTATCCAAGAATGATGAGTCTGCCAAAATAAATCAGACATTGTATAGGTCAATGATTGGAAAGCTGCAATATGTTGTACATAGTAGACCAGACATTCCATTAGCTATTGGGATAGTAGCAAGATTTTTTGCAAATCCAAGAGTAAATCACCTCATGGTAGTAAAGAGAATATTGAGATACCTGAAACGAACTGATGACTTTGGTTTATACTATAGGAGAAATGAGAAGTTTGAACTAAAAGCCTACACTGATGCAGATTGGGGAGGTAACATTAATGATAGAAAAAGCACCAGTAGAGGAGCACTTTTCTTAGGAAAAAGGTTTATTACATGGACAAGCAAAAAGCAAAGCTACACCTCACAATCTACTGCTAAAGCAAAATATTTGGTAGCTACTATGAACTGCACCAATATTGTATGGATCAAACATTTTTTGCAAGGTATGAAGGAAGAAGTAAATGAGCATGTCATACTCTATTGTGATAATACAACTGCTATCAACATATCAAAGAATCTAGTAACGCATGCTAGAACTAAGCATATTGCAATAAAGTATCACTATGTAAGAGAGTTGGTGGAAGACAAACAAGTGAAGATGGAATATGTTAGCTCAAAGGAATAAATTGCTAATATCTTCACAAAAGCACTACCAAAAGATGCTTTTGAGTATTGTAGAGGTAAGTTTGGGGTGATACCCCTAGCTAAGGCTACTTGAACCAAAAAGAAAGTATGCCCTACATCAAATAAGTTGAATGTTGAAGATTTTATACATTGATGTAGAGGATGTTTACTTTGGGAATTATGTGTAAAGTATTAGAAGTGCTGAAATTTCAAATTAGTCACAAGCAAAGTGGCAGAGAGAGACATTGGATAGACCTGTAAAAGCTACATCTGCATATTAAGATTCTTATATGTCTTTGGAATTATTGTCAAAGAGGGAGAAGTAAATAATTGATCGACAGTATAAGGAAAAAGATGTTTGCAGTTAATCAGAACAATAGAAGTTGAGCAATATAGAGGGAGAAAGATAAAGAACAAGGATATAGTAGCATAGAGGAAGAAGCTAAAATGAAGCAATTAGAATAGTAGAAGGAGATGTAATGTTACAATTTACTTTTTGGCATTTGACTTAGTGTTCGAATCTAATAAGCTTGTGGATGAATGGTTTAGTTTGATGGTTGATCAGTTTGGTTTGCCATCAATGCGAAAGAGGGAGTTTGTTGGAAATCTAATTGAAAAGCTCATTGTTGTTGAAGATCAAAGAGGGATATTATTGTAAAAGAATGTTTACAATCATTTTTTTGTCATTGATGCGAAACTTGCTATTTGTAGGGATGATAGTTTCTTATAAGATCCAAGTACTATCACTTAGTTGATTGATGAAGAGGATTTGATCAACAAGATTTAACAAAAGAACCAAAGGGAAAGGATGAGTTATGATGCTATAATGAAGTGCAAGGATCAGTTAAGACAATGGTCAAGTCATGTATTAATGACATACTGAAGGATACAAAGGATGGTCACACTTAGAAACATTGGAGGAAGAAGTTGTAACAAGGTTGACTGCAAATCTTAAACTAAAATCAGAAGTGGGTGCCAAGAAAGTTAGTTGAAGCCAAGCTAATTCTCAGTAGAAGCTGAGTAATAGTCATTTCAAGTGTGTGTCGATTGATCTTCACGTGTCGAGTGATCTTTAGGTTTCGAGCATCAGAAAAAAACATAGTTGATGCTGAGTAACATAGTATGTCCTGAGCACCAATATTTCAATAGTGTTAAGCTGCTACATTATTTCAAAAGATGAAGATTTTCCAAATCTAAGCTGACATAGTGGTCGCATTGAATTTTTTGAACAAGTTGGAGGATAAGGATGATGAGCTGGTGGCACATAATCCTATGTAAACTATTTTTGGGTGAATTCTAAAGGATTATTGAAGAAGATTCTAGAGGAAGTAGAATATGGCTTAGATGCAATGAATCTTACCTAATCCATGTGAATTAAAATTAAAAGATGGAAGAATCAAGCGAGAAAAGCTACTCGAAGACTTCTATTTAATAAGTCACAGACCAAGAAGTAGAGAGCTACTAATATTGTTGCTGCTAAATTGCCAAATCTGTGAAGTAGTTAGAAGGGTGTCAAGAAGGAGACATTGGGAGAAGGAAGAGCATAGAGGCTTTGCTTCTAGGAGTGGTCATGAAGAGATGATTGCACTATTATATTAAGTATGGAGACTCAAGGAGACAAAGCTTGAAAGGAGGGCAAGTTGTTAAGTGTTGCAGAGATTAAACCCAGGAAAGGGTATGAGTTGAGAAGTGATTTGAGATCTGCAAGATAACTTGTATGTTGTAGTAAGGTTAAGGTTTTCTAATACTCTCTAGCAATTTCATTAAATCTAAAAATCCTATGGACTTAGGTTGGCCTAAAAGCCATTTGTAACTCCTTCAATAGGGTGACATTCCAAGTGAATGTTCTAAAGTCCTTTAACTAGGCCCACTTCTAACAAGGTGGTTAAATCCTCTATTAAGGTCACATTTAATAGTGTGTTGTAAGCCTTTAACAAGGAAGGCCTTTCATAGGACATCACTTCAAAAAGGTGAGAATTGAGTAGCATGTTACTAATGGCTTTTCCCAAATTGGGTTTCCACGTAAATCACTATGCCATGTGTTGATTTCTTGTGTGTTATAGATGCATGTTGATCTACAGTAACTTGCTAATTAGATAAGTTAAAACTTGGATGAATGAATGATTGATTTGGTTCACTAAAATTAGTGAAAAGTTTAAATAGGACATTTTGACCTTGAATAAATGACTCACCCCCTCCTCTCAGTTATTCTAAAGAAATTCTAAACATCATCTATTGTCATATGGGAGTTATGGTAGGAGAGAAACAAATGCATTTTTTAAAATAAAAGGATAGAATAGGAACAAATTATCAATAAGATGAGGGCTGCCACTATCAAGATTGTGAATAATATGCAAAAAGTGGCAGAAAAGATGACTTACTTGGATGAGAAGATGAGAGGTAGATTGATTATTTAAGATTCGTTGGTATGTTAGTTTGAGCTTCACTTGGTTTTGAGAATACTTTAATATTCTCTACTTAACAAGGCTAACCATGTGAAGGTGGAAGCTCATCTGGGCTCACCCCCCTCCCCCTAACATCAATCTAAATTAGCCATTATAATCTAATTACATAATTCATTCATTCATTCATCCATTTATGAACTACAACATTCAATCACATAATATTCATTAATATGATATAGAATTCATTTAATATGCAATACTAATCAAGACTTTATTAACACATAACAATATTCATTAACATGAAATAGAAAACAATATTAATATGAAACATTCATAGATAATTACTTAAAACAAAGCTCTTTCATTAGCCAACAAAGTTTATCAAACAAGGTTTATCAAAGGGCATTTTTAAAACATCATTTCCTCATTTTGTCTTTATTAGATTTCTTAAGAAAAAGGCTAATAGGAGCATCAATATCTTCCTCATTCCCCTCCTCTTATGGCACATGTGATGTCAAATTATGATGCCTCCTCTTGTTTGGAGGAGGAGGAGGTTGCTACACTAAAGGGGGCTTTATTGCAAGAACAAGTAATGCATTAAATTGGCATAATCCTTTTCCTTTTTTAATTGTTACAAGTATTTAATTAAGTAGTACAACATAACTTGAATTTTCCCTACCTAAAAATGCCACATCATGCACTCTAACATTTTTTATCCCACTCTATGTCAACATGTTTAATACTTGGAACATGCTCCACTCCTTCACCATGATGTTCAACATGCTCTAAAATATTCAAAAAAAGGAGACACTCCAAATTGCAATTGAAGATGTTAAATTTTTTTCATAATTGCATAATTAATTTCCAATAGAAAATTAATACCTCCACCACTACAAGGTACATCATGGCCTTCATCATGAGTAGGTTCTGTGATAGGATATGAAGGCTATAGTGAAATGTTATGCACATTTTTATGCAATCAATTCATGTTCAAAACTAACACTAAAAAATAAATTTCTCAACTATTCAATTTGATTTACTTTTCATCTAACCAATTTATCTATGTCTCATTTGATGCACTAGATTCTTGGGCAAGGCTTTTAGATTCTTGGCATAGGCATGCAACCATGACTTTATAGCCTTCCTTCAAGGCAATTCTTTTATCTTCATCCATAAGCTCCACATTCAATTTTGTGTGTATTTTTTTCTTAATATCGTCATTTTTGTAAGTAGGGTTTCATTAAACAAAATTGTTTACAACATTATATTAAAAAAATTATGTGAGAATTCATTTTTGCTACTTACAAGTCAAGATGAAGATTCATATAGCCACCAAAGCCAAATTTGTGTTGGCCAACCTTTTCTAGTCTTGCTTTTGTAGCCATGGATGTGTCTTGTAGTCTGTGAACAATTTCAAACATGTTAGATTATATATTTACAAAGATCACTAATTAGTGCATGATTAAATTATACTTAATACTTTCGTGACATACATTCTTTTTTCCTATGCTAGTTCATTTCCTCTATTTTATCATAGCCTTTTCTCCTTTGCATATTCTATTATTTCATTCCACTCCATCAATGGAATCATAGGAGGATGATCATATTTTGGGTTCTCCTTTAATCCCTTTTTATATTAATCCCTCACTATCTTTATATGCCTTGATGCTCTTTTCAGAAGTAGGGCAGTGTCAAAAATGTTTTTTCCAAATAGGTCCTCAAGAGATGTAATTAGCTAATTTTTTAATTCAAAACTCTATTCATTCTACCTTTAAAAAAAATTTGCTCAATTAATAACTTTAATATAGTACAATAAATGGAAGAAAAGAATTTTTTTGTAGCAATGATATAAAACTACATACCTTTTACGTATGGTGGATCCAAATAGCCTCAATTTCATATTAAAAAGATGATAAAAGAAAACATTATTTCCTAAAAAATTATAAAGGGATTATCAGTCCAAGATGAGTTATGTATTTAAGTAAACTAAAATTACACTTTAAATAATTACAATTTTAAAGCACCTGGAAGCTTTTATAATTTTAACAAAAACTTAGTTTTCTTGTTTAGCAATAATGTCCCTACAAATGAACCAGTACTAGTCACACAAACTACTCCAAGAAATAGATTAGCTTTATTAGTATTGGTCTCTATTTCTCTATCAACTAAAGGTCTAGCTGTTAGTTCATAAAATAGGTACATGAATACACAATCCAGCCAACAACAAAAATGCATGATTAGCACATTACAACATATAATAAAAAAAGGTTTTACTAGTTGTAGATGTCATAGACAAGGATGTTTGCATTCTCCTTATTTTCAAAAATACACTCAACAATATCTGACCACTGACCAAAGGAAGCATCCACACTTCATCACGAGCTAAAGAATACAATATTATTAGAAAAGAAATTTGCAATGGATAAAAATAAAATGGGATGCAAGCTAGAAGCATCCAAAAATTAAAGTTGAGTGTTATAATATTGATGAAAGCAAACAAACAAAGTGTTACTTACACAAAGGTTGTGTGCTACAACACTCACCATGTTCACCACATAGTGTCACAACTATCACATATTTCTATAAAAGAACACATAATATTATAGACCATGATCATTAAGATACTATAAAATATAAACATCTATTGAAATTCTATTTTTTTTTAGATTAATTATTGCTTACCTTCAAAGATTTGACCCTACGGCCCAATTTTTTTTTAGTGCCCCTTTCTCCTTGCTTGTATCACACTTGATGATAATGTTAACAATTTCATCACTATGTATTTGTTTGACTTGTTGGGCCATGAACATAGGGCCTGCACTATGGGTAATGTTATGTAGAAATGATGCTCGTATTTTAGATTGCATTTGATTTGCTACCATTCTAGCTTTTTCCCATCATTGGTGACATCAATATCAATAAAATTACATCAAAATAACTCCAAAGCCATAAAGAAAACAACATAATACTTTGACATTTGTTTCTATATAATTTGAACAATTAAAATAATTAAGGTTTACCTCTACTGAAGGTGTATGAGATGGTGCATCTTCGCATGTGCGTGGTGGTCTAACCCTATCGCCCTGTCAAAAAATTAGTAATTCCTAGAAATCAGCAGTGAAATGAAAGTATTTTACATGTACTTATGTTTATATTTGCACATATGATTTCCAAAGAAAAATTTGGTGTAACTAATGTGTATATCTAAGAAATTCAATATTAGTAAAATTCCATCAAAATAACTCCAAATCTATAAAGAAAATAACATAATAATACAACATTTATTTATATATAATTTGAATAATTACAATAATTAAGGTTTACCTCTACTGAAGAAGTTGTGTGAAATGGTGGATCCCCATCTGTACAATGTGGTGGTCTATCAATGTCACCCTATGAAAAAGATTAGTAATTATTAGCAATCAATAGTAATGAAAGTATTTGATATGTTGTAGTACTTAATGTTTATGTCTGCACATATTGTTTGTAAAGAAAAATTTGGTGTAACTAATGTGTATATCATTAAAATTCAATATCAAAAAAAATCCATCAAAATAAATTCAATGCAATAGTAATTGGATAAAGGATCTACCACCAAACAAACCATTAAAGTTGGAATGCATTTTAGATACCAAGATAGTCAAGAAGACTAGGAACAAGTCATATAAAGAGCACTTGGTGAAATGGCATGGTTTTCCTGAGGTAGCAGCAACATGGATGACTAAATAAGACATCATCAAGTATGGAAAAAACCTTTAGTAGTTAGTGACTCAAGGAACTTGAGTTTCTTAAATGAGGAAGTATGGTGTAGGGGCCCTAGGTCTTGATTAAGATAGTTAAACACCAAGGAGAAGAGTGTGAAGGTCAATAAGTGTCTAAGTTAACACAAGTTAGTTTAGATTTACTTTTTGTGCATTTTTGACATCTAGATTGCATGACTTTTAAGATTTCTAGCAAAGTCAAGGGGCGGGGAAGAGGTGATCAAAATGGGAGTTGACTAAAAATCATCAATTTTATGTTGCATAAACTTTTTTCATATTATGGGTATAGTTAGATGAAATTGGTAAAGTTCTTGTGTTTTATTTTTGGACAAAATATAAATTTGCAAAAAATTACTAAAAAAAGTTGTGATGCAACTTTTTTGCAATTTTTCTCGCAAAATATCGAAGCTCAATAGACATAGCTTTTTTTGATGAGATTTGGGCTAGCTAAAGTTGAAAAGATAGGGGAAGCATTTAAATATTTGTTTATCTCCCACCTTAAAACATTAAAGATACCTTGTACAGATTTAGGAATGGAAAATGGAATATTTTTTATAGCAACTATGTGCACAGTCAACAATATTATTTCTAAACTTGGAGTATTGTGTCAGTAAGTAATTGTTTTCATGTTTCAAAAATTTTAATATATATATTGTGCAAGAGGGAATATTATGTTGGTTTGAAAAAGGAACATTCCTTTTTATGTTTAAGATTTTTTCATACTTGTTGTTTACCCTAAGTCTGGATTGAGGGTTTAGAGGTAAATTTTTGTTTTCTTTCATTCTCACAACCCAAACTTCTTGGTACCTAGTGGATAGTTGTGTTGGAAGGTGGATATAGTATGTAGGGTGAGGATATTGGGAGATTTCATCAAATGGAGATGCAAGACTAAATTTCATGACTGTGACTACATGTTTAACGCCCTGATTGCTAAGAATCACAACACAGAAAGTGTTCTAGGATTGGTGAAGGAAAAATAGTTGGTGGAAAGGATGGAAATTTAATTCCAATGATGTTTGTGGAAGAATTTTCTAAATGGGTTTTGTGGGATGAGCCTATATGGCCAAACAACACTTTTAAGCCTAAAAGGCCGTAGAACTAGGGCTCAGTAGAAAAGAGTTGAAAACTTGTGTTCTTAAACCAATATTAGAGATTTAGATATGTTTTTTCACCTAATAAGAGATTATGTAAATAATTTTTGTGATTTTGTGGAAGTTTTTGAAGTTTAGAGTAAATCTGGCAAAAACAAGGCTACTAGGAATGAGCCCCTTTTAGGCCTCCTAGTGCAACTTTTGAATTTGGAGTGACAACCCATGAAAAATTTCTTAGATCTATTATAAAATAAGGGTAAAAGTAAGCCTAAGTGGACAAAAAATAAAGAGTGAATGAATTTTTCTTGACACTACAAGATGGAATCTCAACGCATCCTGAAATTGTTTAGTAGTGCAAATCTATAGCTATACTGCATAAGAAAAACTTGCTTAAATCATCTTCAATTTTTTGTTCATACAAAAAAAAAAACTTGTACAAGGCCAAGTGGTGTACTTTGGATTTTTATAGCTTAGTGTGATTGATGATCAAGTTATAGAAATGAAAATTGCTAGATTTGGTGACTGTAATCAAACTTGTTAGTTACCTGGGTTATGAGTCCACGGACCTCATTTGGGTTTATCTAGTATGAGACTTTCTGAATCTTATAAAAATGGAACTTATACACATTAAATAATACTATTTTTTTACTATTTAGGCTTTTAATATCTTTACATCCTCCAGTTGTGATTATCTTTTGGTATCCACTGAGAACTCTTAGTCTTAGTGTTTATTCTAATATCCCATATCTAATTCTAAGAAATAACATTCTTTATTATAAAATAGAATTTTATTGTGGATATTAGTGACATGATGATATTTCCTCATAGCATAAAGTAGTGATCCTAATTAGCAAGATAATAATGTCAATGAGTGTTAATTGGCAGACAATTTATGACAATGGTCAAGCTATAGACCTCATATCTAGTGTTCTATGGCATCTTTTGTGTATCTTTAAGAAAACTCTTGAGTAGAATGTACTACACATTAAGTCCATGCAACTATCTGTTTCTATATTTTTTATGTTTTCCACAATATGTGTTTCTAGGTGCAAGGAATTTATTCTATAACAAACTTGCTTCAAAACCTACTTGAACATACCAAAATTTGTACAAGACATTCCTCCTATTCCATTATTTTTGGGTTTATTCCATTATCCTGAAATAATGCCCAAATAATGGGGCCATCACGGTCCTAATGACACAAATGAATAAAAAAGAGATGGCTCCTTGTTGCATCATGTAAAGTAAATAGTGGGAACATTTATTATCTTGATAGATCACTATCGAACAATCTTTTGTCTACCATAGAAACATTGAACAAGTATAAGAGATGGGATAGATCATTGCTCATCTTGTTGATTTATACATATAATGCTCTTGATGAGGCCTACAATGTGTTGGGATCATTTGTGTGTTATCTTTTAATTATGTACTTCTATGGAGAACTCATTTAAGATGATATGCTTGTTAATTTAAATTTGCACCTACTTGGCTAGATCAAGGCATTAACTTCAAGAAAATAGTGGAGAGGATAACCTGAATCAATGAGGTATCTTTCATTGTCCTAGTTTTAGATTTTGCCTAAGATTGACTAGAATTTTCTTACTAACCCATAGGTGCATTTTCTTTGTAGATATCAACATTATTTTCCATTAAAAGTATTCTATTCACATTTTTTCACATTTCATCATCTAATATACACATTTTCCAAGACATGTTGAAATGCATTTTTCACTTTTTTCCACTTCAAATACTAATAGTTTTGGTTGGACAGGTGTTAAGCATATAAATTTCCTCTTGTGATCACTATTTATCCCAATTTCTAATAATTTTTTATACAAATGAAAAAATATTAGTTCAATGGACTAGTAAAAAGCTTATGTTCTAAGTAGCTTCATAGAAAATTTCATGACATATTGCTAATTCACATGTCCTTTAAATTTTTTGTTAGTTGTTTATCAAGTGTCTGCAATTAAGGTCTCAAATGTATATTACAGGTGATTTTTTTCACACAGCACCAAATATTGACCACTATCAAGATTTTATATAGAAAGATATCAAAGAATGGTTAAAAGTTGTGCAATGATATTGGTTTTGATCATTGGCATCTTCATTTTTCTAGGTATTTCTTATTTGAAGTTTCACATATTTTACCTAGAACCCAAAAAATATCACTAGATGTGATTTATTCCCCTTCTAGTATAGTTAACTTGGTACCAAACTTTTTACAAAGAACATACATTAGTGTACTTCTGTACAATAGATGCATCCACTACAAATGAAATATTTTCTAAAGCTAAAGATTTTCTTAGAATTTTACAATTGTCAAATCCATTTCATATCTAATTCTTTTGGGTTCCAAGTCCTTATGTCAAGATTTTATTTATTAAATGTACTACTATATGTACTTTTTAAAAAGAAAATGGCTTCTAAGCTAGTTCTTATGAAAAACAAAATCACATTTTTGGCAGAGGTTTTTGGAGTGGCCATGTGAAAGAATACATTGAGGCATCAAATCTTACTTTTTCTATTGGCGACTACTAGGATAGTTTTGCATACAAAGGTAGAAACTTGTGTTACAATCAAGGTAATGGAAACTTACAAAGAGGAAATTGACACAAACTAAATTTTTCTTGTTGCTACTTGGATTTGGAAGCCTAGGTTTGTGCATTTTGAGGTACAATAAAGATCACTAGAAAGGTTTTCCCATTCATAATATTGGAAAAAACTAATGTTTGAATTTTTAATTATATGGTAAATATAAGTGTGCAAACTGAGTAATATATAGAGTGTTGCATAACACATAAAAATATTTTTTCCATGGATACAATGCCCATGCAGTAAGAAGATAAGGGAGTCAAATTGATATTCGAGTGTTTGAGAGTGGTTGTGTATCTAAGGAATGGTTTATTCAATGATAGTTTAGTGGAATGGGTGATTATCCTGTAATGACAATAAAAGATGTAAACAATGTTATTGATTGTGATTTGAGATTGAGTGTGTTAATATGAATTTAGGATAGAGTGGGAAAATTCTAATGTGTTTTAAGGACTAGAGTCCCAAGGGATTAAGGGATCTGGTTCAGGGCTAAGTCTTATTTGTAGTGGTTGATTGAATAGGACAGTGGCAATGTTATGTTAGTAGAGTATGGGTATGAAAAGAGTCTTTAAAAGAGTGGGATATGATTGATGGATCAATGGGAATGAAATATGAACCTAGGTTGTGTTGAAGAGGATCAGATGTGGTCATAGGGTATAAGGAAAGTGCTATGCAATCAACAATCATGAAGACAATGAATGGAATCATTAAGTGTTATGAGGGCAATTAGCAAGTGTTGACGATACAATCAGTGAATGAGATGTGATTAGAAAATGAGTGTGATCAAAGATTGAGTGTGATTAGTATGTGGAGTACAATGGAAGGGAGAGATAGCCAATGATTAGGCTTTGGTCACTAATAGTTCTTGAGAGTGTGTGATAAGTTGAGAGAATCCTTGTATTGATCCAAGAATTGGGATAGTGTCTTTGATGAAGACTAATGATGTGAGAGGTTTTGAAGCTTTATCACACTAAGACTTTGAATAATTTGTCCTAAATGAATAGGAAATTTTGATTGTGCCCATTATATTTTGCATCATAGTGGTAGCAAAGCAAGGGATTAGATCCTTGTAAGGTGAAGATAGGTCCAACAAGGTTAGAAAGAGAAATGCTAGACTTATTGAGTAATGGGAAGAAGCAAAGAGAGGAAGAAATGAGAAGGAAACAAGAAGAAAAAAGAGATGAGAAAATGAGGCAAGAGGAATTGAGAAGCATAAGATAAGCGCTTGAGGAAAACATGAGGAAGTTGGACGAACATATGGAGCAGGATAGGAGGAACACTAAGAGATGGGAAGAATATTCTAGACCATATTTAGGAGCCTAGATGGATATAGAATAAAGTTACAGAAAAGAATAGAACCCACACCTATCATCTTTCAAGAAAGATAAGAATGTTGTTGGTTGTACCCACCCAATCAACTATATCCATTTGGGCTCCTAAATACATGTTTCAACTACTAAAAGACATCTTATCTGTTATTCTAAAGGTTGAAAAAAAATTGAAGGAGCCAATTGAAGGAAAGTAGTTTTAAAAGGCATATTTAGGAAAATAAATGTTTATGTTGCTACAAAAGATCTTGGTTGCAAGTCTAAAGGATGAGAATCAAATAGAAAAGAAGGGATTAACAAGCCAAAAAGTGTATAGCTAGTGGTAGTGACTATAATATTTGAAATTGGTAACTTGTGCAAAGAAGGGATTCACAAGCTTAGGTAATTACTAATGAGAATGACAACATTTTATCAATAGGTCAATTGAAGGATAGTTAACATGCTTGACAACATGTGATAGTGAAGTAAGGAAAGTGAGCAGCGATCTAAGAAAATGAAAAGTTTAACATAAAATTCTAGGACTATGATGATATTTTATACAGTTGTCTTAACAAATAGGTCAAACCCATATAAGATGACTGTAAGGACTTCAAAATTATGAGTTGCTACGTTGAAAACCATAATGATCATGAGGAAGCTAAGTCAGTTGAAAATGTCCATTGTCAAGATGAAAAAGAATTTTTTGCACTTAGAAAGATGTCAAATAAAGATAGAATTGAAGATTTAATGCCTTGTGATGAGCTCTTATCAAACTTGAGTGTTTAATCTAAGCCTAACACCATGGAATGAATTAGTTTGATACTAGATAAAGATAAAATAAAGATTTAATGCCTCATGATGAGCTCTCTTCAAAGTTGAGTATTAAATCTAAGTCTAGTACCTTGGAATAAATTAATTGTCTAAGGCAAGCGCAATGTTAACCCCGCTCAAGATAGATGCATCTCTATTAGGACCCTATGGTTAGTATATATAGACACAATGGAAGGTTGATCCATGTTTTGAAACTAGCACTGGTGGATGATTCTCATCAAGGTTAGGAAGAGCTAATACTCTATTCTAGGCCACTAAGAAAACCTATCTTTAACAATAGGGTTAGTGCAAGAAGTTAGGTTTCACTTTTGGCCAAAAAGTGGAAGTGCTTTTCCTGTTTTTGAATTTTTTTGTCAATTGATGTAAAAATTTGAGGCATTTAGAGATTGAATATAAAAAACTTCAGAAGTAAAATTTTTAGTGTTCAGAATCTAGTTTTTGAATATGTAATTTATTTGTGTACCGATATGATAGATTTTTTTTTGGTGTGGATCTTTAAAAACCACTTTTTCAAAATGTCTATTTCAAGACCTTACCATGCTCATGTACGGACACCATAATTTGACACAAATAAATGAATTTTCACAAATCCTTTTAAAGGGAGTTACCTAATAACCTAAGATTTATGACAATATTTTTTCTTAATTTTTTATTGAATGATTTTATTTTTTATTAGCTATTAATTGGATATAAAGGTAAATTTTAAAACCTCTCATGTACAGACACCATAATTTGACCAATAATTTCACTTTTTTGCAAAAAAAAAAATTAACCTCAAAAGAATTCTATCATAGTTATTCTATTTTTTTGTCTTCTTCTACAATTTTCAAGCTTTTGATTCAAATTAAAAATTGATGCAAACATGTGATCAAAAAAAAAAGAAAGAAGAAAGAAAAAGTTCTGACAGATGAGGAGATTGCAACAAATAAAGAGAATGAAGGATGATGTCAAGAAGAGAGAAGACAAATAATTAGAGACTTGAACAATGTTTCAAAGGAGAAACACATTGAGGATACTAGGATGGATGAAGAGATCAAAGAAGAGAACCCAATACAAGAAAATTCAAGTGCACATTATAATCATGCATTCAATATAGGTGTGTCTCCAAACCCTCAATTTTTTTATCATGATGAAATTGGTGAATTTTTAGAAGTAGGTTACGATTTAAATGATTTAGATTTTTTTCATGAGAATAAATTTTCAAATGATCATGCACAAAAAAATCCAATTGAATGCATGCCCCAAAAAGAAATACCAAGAAAAATTGAAAATGAGAATCAAATCCCAAATAATAGTGAAAATGAAATGTCAATTGAAAATAAAAATTACATGAATGTAGACATAGAAACACCAACTACTAAAGAAACATGTCAGAATGATAGTAAAGTGTCTGAACATAATTTTCATATTTCTAATGATGTGCTAGATAACCTTGAGGGATTGGTTTCATGGAGACAAATTAGGACACATGCTAATAGGTTGTATAGACATTTTTTTAATAATAAGAAATTTGGGTTTCAATGTAAGTTGATGTTGCAACTAATTAAAATGTCTAAAATGTGAAAAGTAATGAGAAGGTTGAGAATGTATGCAAAATTCAAGAATAAAAATGAGTCTTTAAAACAAGTTGTATCCACTGTTGCTAGTGTCTTTGATGTTATCAGAAAGAGAAGTTGGTCTAAAGATAAGAATTTAGTACAACAAGAAATAGCAACAACTTTAGTTAACAAACCAACAACTAAAAAACGATTGATTAGCAACATAAGTGGATATCTTAATGTGAACTATAATACTTTAGAAAGAGCTTTAAAGGGAATGGTTAACTTTAAATGTGATCCAACAAATATTTTTTGGACTTCTAGTGGTAGACTCCGGAGATGTGATATGAAACTTAAAAGCAAAGTCAAAAGTTTGATTGAAAATTTTTGGTATGATAATACAAGAGTATCACCTAATTCAAGAGATGTTCTTAAATTGAGAATTGGATCAAAAATACGTGATCCACATCCTAAACACTATTTGGACATGACTCAAACTGAATTGTTTAGAAAATTTGTAGATAGTAAGGTATTAAATATTACCATTAGTCAAAGATCTTTTGAAAGGTGTAAACCATGGTATGTAAGGATTAACAAGGAAAGAATCACATGTTGTTATAAAACTCATATTCAATTTCATTACCATTATGATGTATTTTAATCTATATGTGGTACCATGCATAGTAAAGAAGTGTTGTAGGAATGTGGTATAAAAATACCACCTCAAACTATAAAGGATTTCATATCAAGTTTGTTTTGTAAGCCACCTAACGATCACTACTTTCTTTTCAATGCATGTCTTTCTAGTACATATGATATGTGTGGCAATCTTTCTTTGTTAGATGAATGTTTGCATGAAAATGCTTTGACTAATTTTCAACAACAATTAGTTGAGGTAAAAGGATTCAAAACTATTAAATATCCATTGAAGGATGGGAAGATTGGAAGAAGGTGTGATCTAGTTATAGATAAAGTTAGTTGTCATGCATTTATGGATGAGTTTAGGAGTGTGATCATACTCAAATATGTTTAAAACTCTCAATATGTTAGATGGCTTGATGGAAAATTTTGCATATGTAAGAATACATTTCCAATTGGTACTATACTTTTAGTTGTTGACTTTGTAGAGAACTACACACTTGTACTGCAAGAAGAAGTACAACCACAATATTACAATTCAGTGCAAGTAACAATTTATGCTCATATAGTTTATAGGCATGTACTTGATAGTATAGAGGATGATCAAAAAATATTGAGAGAATACTATTTTTATATGAGTGATAATAAACTCCATCCATTTGAGTTTGTCCAATATTGTTTCAAGGTCTTTTATGATAATTTAAAAGGGAGACAAATTCAAATGACACAACATTTGATACAGTTAGATAATTGTACAAGACAATATAGGAATGCTAGAATGTTCTATTGGTTGAGTAGGATAGATAGGAAAACTAACATCCAACATGTGTGGAGTTTTTTTGAGGCTGGACATAGTAAAGGAGAACATGATAGTGTTGGTGCATGCGTGAAGAGAGCCCTTAGTAGAGAGCAATTAAAATTTGAGAAAAAAGATAAATTCAAAAATACACATGAGATTGTCAAATGGTGTAATAAATATTTATACACGGGATCAAATGGGAACTCTACAATCAAATGTTTCTTCTACCTAGTTGAAGAAAAGAATATCCTTTCAAGATATGGCTGTGATACAATTAGTGGGTTAGCTAAATGGCATTCATTTAGGAGTTTAGATTCTAACACTTGGACTATATGGACTAGGGAGCTTACTTGTTTTTGTCAATTTTGTCTTGCAAGTGAATGGGAAGAATGCAAGAATACAAAATGGGTTGAACATTGGAAACAAAAGTTATTAGCACTTGCTGACATGCATGTTCAAGATGATATAGTAAATGAAAGCCAGAATGTTACTTTTGTATTAGAAGACTATGATCATATTTCAGACCTCATAGAACCTAGTATGCACAATTTAATTAGATTTTGTTGTGATCACATGCTTCAATTTATATAATTTGCATATGTACTCATGTGATTAAAGTGTTTCTATAATTTATCATATCTTATAGGACATGTTTGTGCTATTATTGCACATAGTAATAATGATTAATAGACTAAGTATTGGCTAGCTAGATGTGTGGAACCTAAGAAATAATTGATATGTCATCAAGTAGATGATGATGGTTTTGAGTATCCAGTTGGGTCTATCATTATAGTTGGCACCTAGCTACGTAGATACTGAGAATGTTTAACTCCTTTTGGAGTCAACTGCTAATTTTTCCCCCGATTCACTTTCAAAAGTAATCCAAAATACCAACCACACCCAGCACATACTTGAATAATCTTGATGCCAATCAAATGGGGGTTGGTCATTTTTGGATGAAAATTTTTAGGTACTCATGTTGCATTTAGATTTGCTAAGAAATTTGGTCACTCTTAAGTATATTTAAGACATTTTTTTCTCTTTCTACCAATGCATTTCGATGTTGAGGTCTAGCTATCAATTTTAAGAAACTAATCTATTGTTAATGTTAAACTATTATGCAATATTTATTAGTCCCTATCATTAAGGTAGGAGACAAAAATGAATCTACTAAAGTTTTGAGTAGATTTGCAAAGCATTACTTTAGCTCTTTAGAATCATCCAATCTTGAAAAAATTTTATCTACAACTAAAATTTTGTATTTTAATAATCATTTTGCCATGTATTTTAGTCATTCTAGTAGATGGATATGAACTAGAAAGTCATTCTTTCAATAATTTAAAGAATGAAAGGGTTGTCAAAGTATGATTCAAGACATAAGTACATGCATCAGTGAACCCAACTGTATTGAATTCTTCAAAAATTTCATCTATGGTCAATTGTCTATGCTCATAAATTTCCTATTACAAAATTTCAATTGTATTTTTTTTGTATATTTCAAAATTTCAGAATAGGATTTAGTAAGCTAAAAATAAAATAACTACCACACTGAAATTTGGTATGATAATTGAAACTAGCTGGTACTATTTTTTACATATTGATTGTGTGGGATTCTTAATCTCTACCTCCTAAAACCCCTCTAAGTTGCCCAACATAGTCTGGAATTCCTACTCTGTGCTACATTTTGGTTTTGAAGAGCAACATAGTCATTCGTTTGATGATAATGCAAAGAGAAGGAAATGGTGGCAGCGCTGATGATGCCAGCAAAGGTGTATATCTAGTAATAAAATTCAAATATTATTATTTTGCATTATCATTTCATGATTCTTTATGGCAAGATTTAAGTCTAAAAATTCAAATTTCAGCCTATTCATGTTTTTTTTGTTGGAAATTAAATGTCAAACACCTGCAGGTTGTCCTCGAGCCCCACGCCCATCTACCTTGTCAGGTCACCGCAGGCATCCATGGTCGATAGGCATTTATTCTTGGTAGGTAAGTTTTGAAATTAGAACATTGAGAGGGAAAGGAAGAATGCGACAAAAAGGAATGTTTCTACATTCATTCAGTAGAGTTTATAGATCAAGCTGATCAAAGAGAAGTTGCAGAGCTGAGCAGAGAAGGAAGAAGGAAAGAAGTTTGTGCTTGCAGTTGCACGTGTTTCCCCTGCCCACTTAGTAAGTTTGTTGTTACATTTAGGATTTGTCCTGTTGAACCAGTGATTTCTCCAAGCACCATTGTATGCAGCCATTAGAGTTGTAGGTTTAAAAGTTTATTGAAATTTGAAGTATTATTAGTTTAGGGTTATTTTAGGGTTTTCTGGTTGAAGTCGAACACTCCCATATTTTGTAATAGTTTAAATCTTAGTTGAATAGAAATGAACGTACATATACTTGAATCTATTGTTCTTCCTCTTCTATTCATTGTATTTGAGAAACTTTGTTGAAAGGTTAAAGCTCGACTCTCTAGTTTTAATCATGAAAGCATTCACGTTAGATTGTTTCTAAGTTATAAATTTTATTAGTTGGAGCTGACCTTACTTGGCATCCATTGTCTTCTTTGAGTGCTGAGCTAACTCGGCATCTACTACATTTTTCCTTTGTGTGTCGAGCTCACTTGGCACATGTTCCCTGTCACTTGGCACCTTCATGTGTCGAGCAAGTGTCGAGCATAATTGGCACTCGACACCTTCATGTGCCGAGTAAAATTGGCACTCAACACCTTCATGTGTCGAGCAACTTTTAAGTGCTGAGTATGTTTTTTTTAGGTTTAGGGTTGTGAGTTTAAATTTTAATTGATATTTCTCACATGGTATCAGAGCTTTGAGGCCCCACATCTACAGTGAGTTAGGGCATTTATTTTTTTTGGGTTATTTGACATGGTAGGAGATGCAAGAAAGATATGGCAGTAGCCACCATCCTTTAATGGGAAAAATTATGATACATGGGCAAAGAAGATGAAAACCATTATGGTTGCAAATTATTTGTGGGAGTTTGTGCTCAATGGATTCAATGATGTGACTGATCCAACTCAGTATGCTGCCCTCACAAATGCACATAAAATTCATTTGAAAGAGTCAAGGAGGAAGGATACTAAGGCATTAAGTTTGATTGAAGCAGCAATGACAGAGACTATTTTTTCCAAGATTGCAGCAACAAATTATGCAAAGGAAGCATGGGATATCCTTGAGACAAACTTCAAGGGGACTGATAAAGTTCACACTTTAAAGCTACAGAATATAAGGAGGGAATTTGAGAACCTTCAGATGAAGGAAAATGAATCAGTTGTAGACTTTAGTTCAAGAACCTCCAATGTGATTAACCAACTAAAGTCAAATGGAGAAGACTATCAAGAGCAAAGGATAGTGGAGAAGATATTGAGGAGTTTACCTCATAAATATGACAATTTGGTCATGACCATCGAAGAGGCAAAAGACCTCACTATTTTGACAATGGATGAGTTGATGGGTTCTCTTCAAACCCATGAACATAGGATCAATAGATCTACATCTTCTACTTCCCAAGAGCAAGCATTCAAGGCTCAGTCAAATCCAAGAGGAAGGGGGAGAGGAAGAAATGGCTCAGGTAGAAACTCTAGAGGTAGAGGCCGAGGAAATGGAGGACAAAGAAATGCTACAGCAGAAAGCTCAAGAAGAGTAGATGGAGCAAGTAGCTCACAAAATACTTCAAGAGGAGGTAATAAAAACTACAACTCAAATAAGAGTAATGTAGAATGCTACTACTATCATAAATATGAGCATTATGCAAATGAATGCTAGAAGAAGCAGAATGATCAGTCAGGACAAGCAAATGTGGCTGATGTGAACATGGGAAGTGGACCCAATGCTGCTGCCTTCATCATATGTAATGTTGGTGAAGAAGGAAGCCCTGAGGTTTGTACCTTGATAGTGGATGTAGAAACCACATGAGTGGCAATGAAACCTTGTTTTCATTCATTGACAAGAGTTTCAAATCTGAAATTAAAATGGGTAACAATGGAACCCTACCAGTTGTTGGCAAAGGATCTATTATGGTCTGCACCAAGAAAGTTGAGAAGAAGGAAATACAAAATGTGTATTTTGCCCCTGGTATGAAGCACAATTTGATGAGAATTGGTTAGCTCATTCAAAATGGATACAAATTTCTGATGGAGAATGACACGTGTGTCATTCATGAAAAGGATGGGAGCAAAAATTTACTTGCAACAGTTCAAATGACAAAGAACAGAATGTTTCCCTTGAAGATAGAGACATGTTTCTCATCTCAAGTTTGTGTTGCACCTCACACACAATCAGCTCTAAGGAGTGTAATTGAAGACCCTTCATGGTTGTGGCATCTCAGGTATAGTCATCTTGGCTATGCTAGTTTAAATTTATTGTCAAATAAAAGAATGGTAGATGGTTTGCCACATGTAGAAAATTCTTGTGACAAGTGTGAGGCTTGTATTTTGGGTAAGCAACATAGGCTTCCCTTTAATTTTGGAAATTTGAGGAGGGCTAGATATCCATTAGAATTAGTGCATACTAACCTAGTCGGTCCTATGCAAGTTATTTCCATTGGGGGGAAGTACTTATTTCATCACATTTATTCATAATTTCAGTCATAGGACATGGGTGTATTTATTAAAGAATAAATCTAAAGCATTTGATAAATTTGTAGAATTTAAAGCCCAGGCTAAAAGAGAATGTGGACACTATATCAAGGTGCTAAGATTAGGTAGAGGAGGGGAGTATGCCTCCAATTCTTTTGTAAACTTTTGCAGGAAACATTGCATAAAGAAAGAGCTCACAGCCAGCTATACACCACATCAGAATGGAGTGGCTGAAAGAAAGAACATGACCATTGTTGAAATGGCAAGGAGCATGATGAAAGAGAAAGGTCTCCCAACTAAATTTTGGGGAGAGGTTGTGGCAACAGTAGTTTACCTAATTAATAGGTGTCCTACAAAGGTAATCCGTGACAAAATTTTAATGAAAGCATGGTCATGAGGAAGATGGATAGTTGAACACCTAAGGGTGTTTGGATGTGTTGCATATGCACATGTGCCTAAAGAGAAAAGGAAAAAATTGGATGAAAAAGGTGTGAAATGTATTTTAATAGGGTATAGCCCAAAATCAAAGGCATACAGATTGTATGACCCATTGAACAACAAGATAATGCTTTCAAGAGATGTGGAATTTCTTGAAAATCAGTCTTGGTATGGTTCAATTAATGAGTCACCAAGAACTTCTAGTAAAGTGCCAATTATGAGTGAAGAAGATGCTGATGAATAGCAAGAAGAAGGAGTAAGTAGAAGAAAAGGAAAGCAGATTCAGTCATTGTTGAGCTCCTCTAGGTATGACCGAGTGTCAATGCCGAGTACCAGTGAAGACTGAACTAGTTGGCAAAGCAACAATAGTGAAGATTCTGATCCCACACTCTCCTCCCTGTTACCAAGAAAGACCAAGAGTCTTAGGGAGATATACCAAGATGAAAGGTATGAAGATTATGATGAGAGTGTTAATTTTGCATTATTTTCTCATAGTGATCCAATATATTTTGAAGAAGCTATTAAGGAGAAGAAATGGTGTAATGAAATGGATGAGGAAATAGATGCTATAGAAAGAAATGAGACATGGGAGCTAACTGAATTGTCTCCAAAAAAGCATGTGATTGGAGTGAAATGGGTGTACAAGACCAAATGTAATGTTGAAGGCAAGATTGATAGGCATAAGGCAAGGCTGGTAGTCAAGGGCTACAAACAGAAGTATGGAAGAGATTATGATGAGACCTATGCCCTAGTTGCAATAATGGAAACCATGCGTACTTTCATAGCAATTGCAACTCAGCACAAGTGGAAGGTATTTCAAATGGATGTGAAGTCTACCTTCCTTAATGGTGTATTGAAAGAAGAAGTGTATGTGGAGTAGCCACCTGGTTATGAAGTAGCAGGTGAAGAGAACAAAGTATATAGGTTGAAAAGAGCTCTTTATGGGCTCAAGCAAGCTCCACAGGCATGGTAGAGTAGGATTGACTCATATTTGATGAGAAATGGCTTTAGCAAAAGCAATGGTGAGCCCACTCTTTACATCAAGGTAGTAGATGGTAATCTATTGATTGTTGTCTTATATGTAGATGTTGGTAATGATAAGTCTCTAATCAATGAGTTTAAAGAGGCCATGAAAAGTGAGTTTGAAATGAAAGACTTAGGTCTCTTGAAATACTTTCTAGGCATATAAGTAAAGCAAATGCATGATGGCATCTTCATCTCTCAAGAAAAGTATGCAGGACAAATCTTGGAGAGATTTAAAATGTAGAATAGTAAGGAAGCCCCCACACCAATAGCAATAGGTCTGAAGTTGAGCAAGGAAGACTCTAGCAAGAGAGTGGATCCAACACTATACAAGAGTATGGTTAGAAGTCTAATGTATTTGACTGCAACTCGGCTAGACCTAATGCATGCAGTAAGTCTGATTTCCAGATTTATGGAAACTCCAAAAGATTCCCATTGGCAAGCAGGAAAAAGGATCCTAAGGTATGTGAAAGGCACCAAGGGATTTGGGATTTTATATACTGCAAAGGATGATTTCAAGTTGGTTGGTTACACTGATAGTGATTGGGCTGGAAGTTTAGATGATAGGAAGAGCACTTTCGGATACATGTTTCATATGGGATTGGGTGCAATTTCATGGGCATCCAAGAAGCACCCTATTGTTGCTCAATCTACAACAGAGGCTGAATACATTGCAGCAAATGCAGTAGCATGTCAAGAAATTTGGCTAAGGAGGATCTTAACAGATTTGAATGAAAGGCAAGAGGATGGAACCACAATTTATTGTGACAATATCTCATCAATTGCATTGTCCAAAAATTCAGTCTTCCATGGGAGAAGCAAACATATTGAGATTAGATATCACTTCATCAGAGAGTTCGTGGAGAATGGGGATATCAAGATGGAATTTTGCAAGTTTGAGCAGTAGTTAGCAGATATTTTCACCAAGCCATTAGGCATTGGAACTTTTGTACACCTAAGAGAGAGTCTTGGTGTAGTTGATTTGGATCAGTTGTGATCCTTTTTTGTTTTGCTTAGGACAAAGGGGGAGTGTTGGAAATTAAATGTCAAACACCTGCAGGTTATCCTTGAGCCCCATGCCGATCTACCCTGTCAGGTCACCGCAGGCATCCATGGTCGACAGGCATTTATTCTTGGTAGAGAAGTTTTGAAATTTGAATGTTGAGAGGGAAAGGAAGAATGTGACAAAAAGGAATGTTTCTACATTCATTCAGTAGAGTTTGCAGATCAAGCAGATCAGAGAGAAGTTGCAGAGCTTAGTAGAGAAGGAAGAAGGAAAGAAGTTTGTGCCTGTAGTTGCACGTGTTTCCCCTGCCCACTTAGTAAGTTTGTTGTTGTTTAGGATTTCTCCTATTGAAGCAGTGATTTCTCCAAGCACCATCATATGCAGCCATTAAAGTTTCAGGTTTAAATGTTTATTGAAGTTTGAAGTATTATCAGTTTAGGGTCATTTTAGGGTTTTTTGGTTGAAGCCGAATGCTCCAAAATTTTGTAATAGTTTAAATCTTAGTTGAATAGAAAAGAAAGTAGGCATACTTGAATCTATTGTTCTTCCTCTTCTATTCATTGTATTTGAGAAACTTTGTTGAAAGGTTAAAGCTCGGCTCTCTGGTTTTAATCATGAAAGCATTCATGTTAGATTGTTTCTAAGTTATAAATTTTATTAGTTGGAGCCGACCTTACTTGGCAACCATTGTCTTCTTTGAGTTTCGAGCTAACTCAGCATCTACCGCATTTTTCCTTTGTGTGCTGAGTTCACTTGACACCTTTTCCCTGTCGCTCGGCACCTTCATGTACCGAGCAAGTGCCAAGTATAACTGGCACTCAACACCTTCATGTGCCGAGTAAAACTGGCACTCGGCACCTTCATGTGCCGAGCAACTTTTAAGTGCTGAGTAAGTTTTTCTTAGGTTTAGGGTTGTGAGTTTAAATTTTAATTGATATTTCTCACATTTTTTGTGTTTGCGAACTACCAAGTTCAAGTTGAGAACATGAAAAATTGTGGTGGAGTGCAGAGTCGGGAAATTTAAGGACAAAATTTCTTTACCTAGTGACTGCAATATGGAAACCATTTCCTAAATGTGGTTGTTCCCTAGCCAGGAAAACCAAAACTTATTCAAAATAAAATGGGTTAGGTTTTTGCAAACTCATCCCACTAGTTGTCTCTTAAATCTTACAAGTTCATTTATGATGCATTTATGGTTTTTTCCAAACTTTTTTGAGTTGTGTGAAAAAATGGAGTCCTTTGAAGAATTTTAGGTTAATTTTTTTGGTGTTGAATCTTGGATATCATTGCAAGTTCTAAAAAGAAATGGATCCTGCATTGAGCACTCTCAAACAACTTTCAATTGTCATTGGTATCTTTGTTCGTTATTTATCCTACCCAAGTCTAACTGATGTGGTTATGTTTTTAGAGATGTGCACTAGATATCAGATATATGACACACTACTGCCTTCCTAAATAAAATTGGGACAAATAATAAGATCATTTAAAGTCTTAATGCCTGCAAGAGCATGAAGTGGTGCAAATATTAAAATATTGTAATTTTTTAATAAGGTATTATTAGTTGATCCTCCGAAAATGAAACTGTGACAAAGAGAAATATGTGGAGTTTTTTCAATAATATATGAATATACGAGTGATCCGAAGAACATAGTGGTAATGTGGATTAAGCCCAATCAGAATCTATAAACTAACATCTCCTTTCAACTCATAAACAACCGAACTTAACTCATTTTATAACTAACTATAATTGGACAAAGAAACTCATTTCTGCTGATATCTCCATGGTGAGAATATCCCATTCCAAACACAAATAAATTTTTGCAATTGAAATACAAATAATAAGGGTTAGGAATACACACAGTCCCATCATATGGTCAATCCACTTTGTATCTGATGTGTTGCAACATAGAGTAAATTTCAAATACCAATTACAAGGTTAAGAATAGCGAAATGCAAATAAGCAAATGTAAAACATTCGGGAAAACCAAACAGTCACAAAGATCATCATACATAAATATGGAATGTTATTTTATTTGACACTGCGTATTACATTAAACATTATTGTTTCCCATCGGCTGCCCTATTCTCTTCTTCTACTACTCTACCACACCCACCTATCGGATTTCCTTGTATTGTATTTAACTTGCAAAACTTGATAACTAGTTCATATAGCTAGTTTATTCTAACTTCCCACAATTGATTCAAACAACTAATGTTACTATGTCAATTCCACAATAATAAAAAATATTTATTAAATCAAGATACTTAAGACTTCACCTGACATATAATAAAATAAATTTTGATAATGTCTACATCATCTCGAAGATGTAAAAAGTCTCAAATCTGTGAAATAATTTCAATTGCAGGATGCCCTTGCATCAACGAGTCTATTTGTATTCCTTCTATAATTGAGTTGGTTGATTTTAGGTAATCCAATTTTCATCCTTCGTAAAATTTATGGCAAGCAAAATACAATGGTTAGAATTGTTATGCGATCTTCAAATATTTTGTTCAAAGAAATTACTTTTGGTCTTGTGTCACTAATAGCTATTTCATTTTGCTATTACTTTTTATTTTTAGGAAGATACATAACCCTTTTTTCATACTTTTATGGTGGTAGACAATTTCTAACTAGTTTACTTTTAATTGACAAAATTCACATTACTTCTACCTTCAAGCTTCTAGACATCATTACTTGGAAAATGACTGATCTTTTTTCATGATTGTTAACATATTTTGGTGGAAAGAAATTTTTTTTCCCTTTTGAGTGTTTTAAAAGAATATAGAACATATAACAATTATATATTATTTTTATATTTTTCAATATGTTCAAATAATCATTAAAAAAATATTGCAAATGATCCCTTTTCATGATAGTTAACATTTATTTAACACTTATTGATGATCCTTTAGTTAACATGTTTTACAATATTTTCGATTAATCTTAAGAAAAGTATTGCAAATGATCCCTTTTCATGATAGTTAACACTTATTGGTGATCCTTTAGATAACACTTATTACTATTGGTGATCCTTTAGTTAACACTTATTGGTGGTCCTTTCCCTTTTCATGATAGTTAACATTTATTTAACACTTATTGATGATCCTTTAGTTAACATGTTTTTCAATATACTCGAATAATCTTAAAAATATATATATTACAAATGATCCCTTTTCATAATAGTTAACATTTATTGGTGATCCTTTAGCTAACACTTATTATTATTGGTGATCCTTTAGTTAACATTTATCGGTGATAGTTAACACTTATTGGTGTAAAGATAGTTAACATTTATTAGTGTAAAGAAGGATCCTTTATCTAACACTTATTACTATTGCTGATCTTTTAGCTAACACTTATTACTATTGGTGATCCTTTAGTTAATGCTTATCGGTGGTCCTTTTTAAAGATAGTTAACAATTATTGGTGTAAAGAAGGATTTTTCTAAAAAAAGTGTAATCAATTTTATTTTTCAGTTTTATATTTATAAGTAATAATTATAAATTACTTTCTGAAAAAAATTGAGTTTTATATTTTTAAATAATAATTATACATAATTTTCAATATTTTTCAAACTTTTCAAACAATAGTAACATTTTTTTTTCAAACTAGCAAATGATCCATTTTCATTATAGTTGAGGCATACTTGTCATTTAACTCATTTGTTTCCCTTTTAGAATAAGGTTATGTTGATCAACATTAGTGCTCTAGATAACATCATTAGCACAAGATCATGCTATGATACATTATAATAATTTTTTATTGCCGTTAAATCCTTTTCTTATATTCCAAGTATTTTTGATAGCCGAGGGTATCCATTCTCCTTCATTATATTTGTATCAGTACTCCCTAATATCATACATCCCAAATATCGTACATACCATAATATGTGCATTATTTCATGTCAAAATTCTCTAATCTCACATACATCATGATATTTTTATTTATATTCATCTCACCTTTTAGTTTATACTTCTCTATAATTATAATTGATTGGTTAATTGAGACAACACCACTGCTCTCTTCCATATATCCTCTACTCCATATTCCTCTATACATCTACCTAACGTAGGGACTAGAATTGTCATCACATAATTTCATCAGAAATCAACCCTACCAAACATAAGAACATACTAGAACTAAACTTAGCTCTTAAAATTATATTAGATAAATAATTTGATAGATTTCTTCTATTTTAATGATAGATAAGTAATCTAGAATATAATTTCAAAAAGTTTATGTAATCTAATTTTAAAAAATTAATATTAACAATGAAATTATACATTTTAAATGTTTAATATTAAAAATAAACTGGAACTAAAAATAATTATATAGAGTAGCCACAAGGGAGATTGCATTGTAATGAGAGATTTGTTAGTTTGTATATAAAATTAAATAACAAAGCTGAAGGGTGAGGGAGAGGAGAAAAATGGTATCTTATGTAAACAATTATCTATAGCATGTTGGATTATTAGATATGCCTAGTTATGCCATTCTAAGATTTTGGCCTTCCATTTCAATGTGATAGGATAATTGGAAGTTTGTTTCTGTAATGTATAAAGTTCTTGTTGTTTTGAGCATTTTGAGCCATCTCCATCTCCAAATTAAAATAGTGAATAAACGTGACCTAAAGCACTGTAGCAAGCTTGACATTGAAGAAGACATGCACATAAAGATGGAAGAGTCTGGTGACATCTATGCAAGTGAAAGGGAGAACTATTGCATTGGAAGCACTATGCAAATCTCTTTTGTATTTTCATGACTTGTAAATTGTGCTGTAAGCTTTTGTCTGAATTTTCACTTAGAATATTATTGTTTTAATTTGATTTTTGTTTTAGTTAATTTAAACTACCATTGACATTTTTTTAATTTTTTAACAAAATCATTAACTTTAATCTAATTGAAATATGAGTAACATCATATGCATTTAAGTTTGTAGCAATAGTAGTCAAAGATGCTTATCCTTCACCTTTGTCCAAAAAAACTATAAAAAAATAGGGAAGATAGGTTGCAAGAGTCCTCACCTTTGCAAACCAACAGGTCCACCTTCTTTGTATTTCATTCTTACCAAGATAGAATATCCTTTGTCATAATGTTGAGAAAATATGTTTTCATACTTGATGGTCTCTTGGTTCTTCTCCTTGTAGAGGAATTGCTGAGCATTTTTGTCATTTGCTATCACTATTAGTAAGTGGTCCAAACTCAAAGTAGACAACTATAATTATATATATAATTATTATTATCTCAATAGACAACTATACAATGTTATAGAAGGTCATATTTATCTAAACATATAAAAGATATAACCTATGTTTGCTTCTTTATTCAACCAGAAAATCACTACCAGTTTTATTAATGTAAAATCACGGTAGAAAAATAAAAAGGATAAGGCATTTATTTTCTTTTTATTCAATAAAAAATGAAAATCACCTTCGGCTATATCCATGTCTTGTCATTGTTCTACTGTTTTTCTGTTGGCTATAATGAATGTTTATTGGACTGTTGGCCTATTAATCTCAGCAGTTATAGTAATGCTGATTGTATAGTTTCGATGTTATTCACTGAAGTTCCGGTTTTGGACTGGCTCATATTTCAGCTTCATTCAAAAGCGTACCGTTTTCTTCTCTATCTTATCAGAAAAGATAACTTGCCTAATTCTTGGTTTTACTCTTTTTCCAGTTATGGTTTCGTTTTATAAAAGTTATTGGTTTATTAATTTTAATCTCTCTCACTATAAGTACGTTAATTATTATTTTAAACTATCATACACATGCAATACACATAATTAAGTATAGATTTCTGAATTATTAAAATAAAATAAAAAGTTTGAAATTTATAGCTTGGTGTTTGGGTGTTTAAAATGATGTGATGTCAATGAACTAGCTTATCTTTTGAAATTTCATTTTGCAATTTAGTAATTCAATGTATTAGAATCATGAACAAAGATTAATGAATTTTGTATATATGTTCAACATGAACCTCAAATTAGGTTTTTAATTTAGACAATTTTCAATACATTTAATATTAGATGTCCTTATAAGATTATTTCATTCCATATGTACAAATTATCCCAATGAATAGGTAGAAATGTTTAGATTGGCTAATGAATTCAAATCTTATATTGGAGAATATCCAAACTTAGTTATTTCCTAAGCATTTAGTCAAGTAGAAAGAGTATAAACACTAACTATAATTATATTATCTAGTTCAAATTAATAGTGTAGATCAATTATTATTTGCTTTGGGCAAAATTTGTCAATAAACCCAGTGGGTCATTCCATAGAGAGTGATTAACAATATGAATAAGCTATTAATATTAATAAAAATATATCAATTAAGTAGCCTTAAGTTGGGACATACATAAACTCTAATAAGATTTGCATATAATAAAAAATAAACTTTGCTTTCTAATAAAAATGGAATTGACATGATATTGGATAGTACTGGATGATTCTAGGATGTTTTTAGAGCTCAATTCATATTTCAATATAAAGATGTAACTAATTGCCACACAAATCAATGTCATGTCAATGCCCATGACTAGTGACAATGCGAGAATATAGCTCAATTCCACACATAATAGAAATAGCTCAAGATGGGAGAATATAAGATCTCTTAGAAACAACTTGTGATGGGAGAATATGAAATCTTTGTCATGGATTAGACTCTTGTTTATAATGAAGAAAATGTATAGAAATTTTCAAATATTGTATTCATAATGAAGTACAAATGTTGTAAGTCCTTGCCTTCCATGGGCTGAGGATAAAAACTAGAAGTGGGTCAGCTTGCTACTAAGAAATGGAAGAATGAATAAGTAGATGGGAAAATTAAGTTTGATAGAATTGCAAAATTGATAGTTCCACAAACTGATTTTAGTAAATTAAGCTAGTTGCATAAAGAAGTATTCTTTTGGAAAAGGGGATATCAAAAGAAGAGCTATAGATTTGTCAATGTGGAAATAGTTTGCTACCAAAATTATGGTTTGGGACTCAAATGTAGAGATGACTTTTGCATCATTCCTATTGCAAAGTTAATGATCCAAATTTATTTAGCATGGATTAAAGTGACAA
This sequence comes from Cupressus sempervirens, assembly GCA_028749045.1. Classification (NCBI taxonomy): domain Eukaryota; kingdom Viridiplantae; phylum Streptophyta; class Pinopsida; order Cupressales; family Cupressaceae; genus Cupressus; species Cupressus sempervirens. The sequence goes on along the minus strand of CM053785.1, from coordinate 828,925,425 downwards.
CCTCCATATAGACCCCTTAATATGATGCATGAGCATCTTGCATGGGAAAAAAAATTTTAAAAAAAAAAATTTGTGGAGGAGAGAGAAAGTGATGAAAATAGAAGGAAAAATAAAATAAAAATAAAATAAGGGAAAAAGGAGAAAATAAACAAAAGGAATTTCTATTTTTGAGGTGCATAAGTGGCATAAATAGAAAACAAAAATAAAAAATGGTTGTCATTCCATTTATCAAGCTGTGTAGGTGGAATTCTAGAAGGTTGTGGATATTGTATAGGTGGGATCCTACAAGGTTGTGGATATTGTGTAGGTGGAATTCTAGAAGTTTGTGGATAAATCATGCATTTGGTGGTAAGTGCCTATTTTAGTAAGGCATATGAGCATTTCTAATCAAGCTTTGGAAGGTCAAGCTTCAAGGTGTGAAAGCTCTCAAGATGTAGCTCTTCAAGTAGACGTTCTTGGGTGGAAGCTTTGGAGGTGAAGGCTCTTAGTTGGGAAGTTCTTTTTGGTGAAGCCCTTGGTGTGAAGACTCTTCTTGTGGAAATTCTTATTCGGGAGTTCTCTTATGTTGAAGAATTTGTAAACTTTTTTTTGAAGAAGTCATATCTATGATATCATCTTGTGGATGTTCTAAGGATTTTCAAGTACAATAAAATTGCTTGGGAAGCATTTTATCTCTCTTTGTCTCCATATTGTTGCATTCTTAGTTATGAGTTGGTAGGGTGGTGTGGCCCTTCATCATAATAGGTAGACCAATACAAGAGGGAATTGATGTAGAATATACACAAATGAATACAAAATAATCATAAATAGCACCATAAAAATGTACAAATCAAAAGATAATTAAGAAATAAAAAGGAATTGTCATGTTTGATAAAGACATAAAACAATGGCAAATAGGATTTGTATACTCTAAGAAACGGAAGAATATGAAAACTCTAAATCAATTAGGGAACTCTTGTACGGAAAACAACTCATTAATAATACTATAAACACATAAAAATCGTACTGAATATAATCAAGAACTAATTGATTCAATTTTTGTACTTATATTTTGAATACAACCAAAATAGGCTTTACATTTGTTGAGGTCTTGAGAGAGCCAGTGTATAATATAGAGAAATATAATGATTTTATTTTTACAGCTAGCAATTAGCTGCCCAAACACATGATTTTGTCCATACAGCTGACAAATAGATTTTTATACTAATTGATACACCTATTGTGACTCATCAAAGACCTTTATGTTGCAATAAAGTAAAGTTTGACTCTCTTACATATTTTCTACCTTCAAAGATTTTGCTCCTCTATTGCTTTACTTTTAGAGACTCATTCTATTTTTCTCTTTTGTCTCTCAAAATGCAAATATTGTTGTACTTTGGATGAGGACTTTCTTCTATGTTTAAAGTTTTGAAGAATTCATAGTCACTTGATTTGGCATAATGTAGGACAAAGCTAAATCAAATTTGAAAATAAATAAATCTTGGTATGCAATTTCAATTTGGGGACTTAGCACCATTTCTATTTTCCATTTTTATGTTTTATTTCCATCAAAAATTTTTGCCCAAAATTTCTTTGGTTTTGGGGTCTTTAACACTAATGTCTAAAGCTTCCACATTGTTAAATCTTTTTGTGCATTGTCTATGAATCCACATTTTGGGTGCACATATCCGAAGCATTTTGAACCATAATATGTGACAAAAATGCCTTAATTGGATGTCCCATTCTTTTTTTTGAGACTTCCATTTTGGGCATAGTCAAATAAGATACACATGGAAATTTTATTTGTTAAGAGTTTCAATAGTTGTTATCAACACATTCATAGTCTGTAGTACTTATGAATTTCTCCTATGAGAATCCATCTCTCTATGGCATCTAGTCAAACTCTTATTATAACTTGTATGTGTGTTGTAACTTCACATGTATATTTTCTTGTTTCTAGATATATTATTTAATATAGGTCATCCCATTCATGATGCTTCAATACCTGTTGATTTACTAAGTTATAGCCCAGACTGTGTTGGAAGTGTATTAAAACTAGTATTAGAATATTATAACAATGAAAAAAATATTCTTTTGAATGAAATTATGAGAAGCTATTGTAGGCTATCTTTTAATTTGAAGAAGATAGAGAAGAAATTCAAAGAGATTTTCAAAGGATCACATTCTTGTCTAATTAGGGAATGATTGCAATGAATTTCATCCTTAGAATTGATTTTAACCATCCTCCATTCCACTAGTTATTGGACATGATTGAACTTCTCTTTTAGTTGTAGATATTGTGTATTTTTACTCTGTCTTTAGTGTTTGTGTAGGACTACATCATGCTTGTTTTTTTTTGTGAAACCAAACACAAGGGTGAAGGTCTTTATTTCTGAAAATGAAAGCCAACAAAGCTTAAAATATTTTAAAAGAATCTACCACTGCTTACAAGTAGTTAAAACTATAGGTTTCAAAGAGGTGCACAATCAAAATATTATAAATCTAAAAGATTAAAACCTAAAATATTCATCTTCAATAATACTTTGCTGAGACGTTAGTGTTGCTTTGTAGATGTAGTTATAGTTCTATTCACTTTCACAAAACAATCCACTAAAAGAAGACTGAGAATTTTCTACTATTAACAATAAATTATAGATGTTGCATGACTTTTGCACACCATTTTCTATAAAGTTAAACATGTTGAAAGAAGTAATAATATTTTTTAAACAAAAAAATATGTTTGAAAGTACAAATTCTCAGCTTTTAATAAAAAGGACCTGCAAAGTAGTTTGAGGAGAAGGAAGAGGAATGCATGTCAAAGAGGAAAAGATTTTGGTGGCTCTACAACTACTAGTTATCATGTGAGTGTTTGAAAAACTCCTGGTTAAAGAAAAAAAATAAGACCATGGGAAATACTTGCAAGAGTAGTAGAGTGAGAAAGTATTTGTTCTAAAATGTAACAAGTGAATACCTTGAACCTATATATGTAGTGTCACAAGCATCTTCCCACCAAACACAACTAAAGAGAGGCAAGTCCCCTCCTTCCTAATGAGAAGTTGTCCATAATAGCAAGACAAACTAAAAAGTATATCATTCTAGAATTGTCAAAAACCTCCATTTGTTCCTCCTCGCATGGATAGCACAACACACTCCAATCAGTGTCAAGCATCCATTAGATCATACAATATTTGAACTTAGTTGGTTATTGTCCTAAATCAAAATATCTTTGCAAAAATGTAAACATGAAATGTCATAAACACATTCACACAATTTGACACAAGAATTTAACGTGGGAACCCAATTTGGGAAAAACCACCAGTAACATGCTACCCAATTTCACTCTTCTTAAGTAATGCTTTGTGAAAGGCCAACCCTATTAAAGGTTACAATACAGACAATTAAATGTCACATGATTAGAGGATTTCAATCATCCTATTAGGATTGAGCCTTGTTAGAGGAATTTAGAGCATTCCATTATAATGTTACCTAGGTAAAGGATTTACAAATGACTATGAGGTCAACCTTAATCCAAATAATTTTATTCACGCTGGTATAATTGCTAGAAAGAAACAATAGGACTTGAGTTGATAAAAACTTACAACTCACTTGCAGATTATAGTTCTTTGGTTCAATCCTCCAATTTTCTTGGTAGTCATACTCTAGTTCAACTCTAATAGCTTGATCATCCTTCAAGAATATATCTCCTTAAGCCTTCTCTCTTTGTATGCCAACTTTAGTCTCTTCAATTTGACCACTAGATTAAACAACACCCTAAATTTCTTGTCTTCCTTAGGTTCTCACATATGACAACCTTTGCTTCTAGCCAGCTACCTCAATAAATAGAGAATTTAGATATTTTCTACTTAACCACAATCATCCATTTTATGGTTAGGTAAGATTCAATGAATCTACCCACTTTTTCAGTTGAGTTCCTCTAGAAACTTCATCTACAATCTTCCTTGAATTCATCTCAAAATGGTTTACCTTGTATTTCATTCCATCAAATCATCATAGTCATTTTCCACACACTTCAAATAATTCAAGAAATCAAATTAGTTAGCTCAAACTCATCAAATCTTTGATTTAACACTAGTTTTTGTTACTCAACATCTACATTGTTCTATCACTCGATCAACACTAGTTCACTTAGCAAACACTAAAGTGTATTAATGCTCAGAACCAGCCAAAATTTACATGGCATATACTAACTTTCACTAAGCTTCCACTATTTTTCTTCTTTTCTCAACACCTATTGATTTTCACTTAGCTTCTACCATTTTCTACTTGGCTTGCCATGTTTGCTCCACAAGGCTTGGCAAAAAATTTTCTTTACTTGATTTTCTTCTAGTCTTTGCTTGATTAGTATTTCATTAAATAATTTAAGTAGATAAATAATATACTATAGTATCAATGTCTTACTTGGTCTTAGTGCTCCTTTTATACACCAAATAGCTCAACCTTTCTCTAGGTTCTCTTGTTATCTTCTTTTTTCAAATCCTCTTCATCAATCAACCAAAATGATAACATTCAAACAAAAAAGAAATTATCTCACCAATAGGTATCAGGTTTGATATCATTGAAAAAATAATTATTGTTCCATCACAATACATTTCAAACAATCTCTTTTCAATACACTTTACTTTGACTTGTGAAGAAAATTTGCAAATAGTGTTACTTGGTAGAAAATATATGTTAGGTCACTACTTATTGTCCCTTAAGAAGAGGCAACCAAGTTTTTCACCCAAAGGTCACTTGTGTGATATGACTCTCTAATGGGTTCCTTGAATTCACTCATTTTTTTGGGATGAAGAATATTTTCTAGTCTTGGACTATACTTTGGGGATCTTAGTCCTTTACATCATATGACTAATTTAAAGGAACATCTAGTATATGCATTCATTTGTCTTAATATTAATTAACCAATTGATTTTATATTAAATGTGTGTATTAACTCCATGTTTTGATGTTTGGACTCAAGAAACTGATTTTGAGTCAATTATATTTGTTTTTTCTATTGCAAAAGGTTGAGAATCAAGCAAATTAAAATCATATTAAAAAGAAAAGACTTATAAGAAAAAATGTAAGAAACAATATGACATTTTGAACTAGAAAAATGAGACTATAGTACAAGGCTATGTGCAACACTCCTTAAACTTTCTTTTCCTTTTTCAACTATGAGAATAAATTAATGATGAATCTCTTTTGTTGCTAGAGGATTAACTCAGACTACATTTGACTAATAGACTCTTTCGTTATATAGATTCCCTTTCTTTGCTTTCTAATCAACCAATTAAAAATCTTGTTGAAATTGAGGAGGTTATAGATGTTTTAGTTTAGTTAATTTCTAATGCACCCTTTATGGAGACTGATTTTTTTGTGGATGAGAATTTCATTTTTCCAGATCTGGTCTAAAGTCAATCGATTGGTTATTATGTGTCAATAACTTTTATAAAACCCAAATATAGATGTTAAAACCAAGTATAGGCACAAGGTTCACTATGTTGCAAATTAAAGGCAATTTGGTAGGCCTATATGAATCTAAAGTTGTGATAAATAAATTGAATTTAATATGGGAGAAGGTTTTAGGCAACCCTTCTAAACATGTGTCTTTTTTTCTCACCTTTCCTTGTAAAGTTTTTATTATAGATTATAAATGGCATTAACCACCCTCAATAGAAATATGTTTTACTTAATCTTATAAGAATTTGTAAACAAGATATTCTTCTATTTTGAGAGATACAATTGTAAAAGGAGAGACTTGTTATCTCTACACTAGTCTATCTCAAATTTATAGGGATCAATATTATAATGTAGATGGTTCTTCTAGTGGCATGATGACATTATATAATCTATAATATGTCAAAAGTATTGATATTTTTTCTCCACCTACTCACATTACTACTAGGTCTAAACACCTTAATGTCGATTTCTCATCAATTATTTCAAATATTTTTATGCTAAATAATAAGTAGTGAAAGGAAAGATGGGGATCATTATAAAGTTTTAGAGTGTTTATTATTCCATTTAAATGGGTTGTGATGGAGGATATCAATACCTTAATTACTATTATTGATAATATTGGTGTGGCTCTTCTTGTAGAAGACAACCAAAATGGGTTACTATCTTTGTTCAATTCTCAACTCTTTTTGAATATCTACCTAATGTACACAAGGCTTCATATTCATGCTCCGAAAAACTTAGTGGGGATGATCTTATTCAAGTAAAACTTGATCTTTCATTGATATCATCATATTGGTTGATTTCATTTATTTGTAAGTTTCTCACTATATAACATTATTTTTTATTATTATTCTATTGTCTTTATTTTTAATAGTTGGTGTAGAAATATTCTTTTGTTGTATTGTAAAACCATATACCCAATAGTAGACCTTGTACTTGATGATTCATTCATGTTTGTGATCAAGGAAGATAAAAGTCATCCTATGTGTTGGACACGTATTGAATTCATTAGAAATTTAATCTTAATCATAGCAATATTTGGAAAACCAATATAATTATAAATAATAACAATAATTAAAGCTATTATGGTTATTAATTTTATTGTTGATGTGAGTATTCCTCTCTTATTTTTTAAAATTCCTCTCTTATTTTTTAGGGTAATTTAAAAAAATATATTTTTAATTGTATCAAATTTGGTAAAATTTCTATTAATAATGTTGTTCTTGATTGAAAATGATTGAAATAATACAATAAAAATATTTGTGGGAACACACTAAATTTGTATGCAACTTAAGCATTTTTATTTCAAAAATTAAGCTATAAAGTTAATATGTATGCATAAAAAAGTCAATTTATTTGATAATATTCTAATCAAACAAATTTCCTTTGGTCTATGTAAAAAAAATTATATCATATCATTTTAATATATAGCAAACCAAAAGTAGAAAATATAAAACATGTTTCCAAAAATAGTGTTCATAAACGCTAGAGTAAAACTTAACATCAAGGTGAGTATGGGGAGAATCCAATCAACCACAAATTTTCAGTCATGATCAACTATTAGCACCATTCATCCAACTAAAAAAATAGGGTGCTTAACTACTTCAGTAGATGATATTTTCATTACAAATCACACATTCAACTCCATATTACAATAACATTATTTTTTTATTAGAAAATGAATGATTGAAATTGTCTCCAACCTCACCCAAGCATCTCAATTTTATAATTTGATGATTTTGAAGTTACATAAATTATTTAATAATTATAAATAATAAGGTACTAAGAAAAGAGTGGATCTAATCTATGTAATCTAGCAATTTATATTCACACTAAATATACATAACTATAAACAAATTTTTAATTATTTTGATTGAAATTTCTATTGTCTTCTTGTTTTTATATAATTTGATCATGATCATTTCTTGATAAATAAATTTTTAATATTTTTGAAGGGAATTTTTTTTTAATTTTGAGCATCTCTTCATGAAATTAGTGGTATGAATAAAAAATATATTTATTGACATAATATATTATATTATTTTGCTAATAGAATATAGCTTTAGATGTTGTGTGATCCTATTTTTCATGCACTGAAAACAAGTAAAGTTAATAATCACAAAAGATATTACTTATTTACAAGAGTTTTACATAGTCATTTATAATTTTTTAATGTGATCATTTCTTTTTATCTTCTATTCATTGACAAAACTAAATATAATGAACCGAATAATGTTATCTTTGAAGAAATACAATGTCAATGAAACAATATATATTAATTTTGCAAGTATTTTATAACATGATGGATTTTATGCTTCTATATACCATATGAAGGTATTTATATAGCAATAATCAGCTATCAAAATAATCAAATCACCAATAAAAGTTACAAAGTAAAAGAATTGTAAATATTCTACTTATGAGCTCAAGAACTTTCCCACTTTTGATGATATATGCATTTATGCTTTTCAAAGTAAGTCATAAGAAGACAATTGTAAGGGGATATGTTTTAACTTAAATGAATATCTTAAAATATGTTGACATTATCATGTTTAAATTTATATAAAGATTATTATTATTGATACATAATTCCTATTATGACATTTGAATTAAAGAAATTTGCAAACAACTTTTCTTTCAAAAGGAAAGCCATCTTTCATCTCCTCCTCTCTTCCTCTTCCAATTTGAGTTTAATCATCCATAGTTAGCCAAATTTCAGTATCCAATTTCTGTTTGATTTTATACCTAGTGTTACAGTACCAAACAAAAGGAGGAGTTCTACAATCAATTGGATGATGTCGTTTAAAAGGAAACATAACAAGTCCCTTATTGATGGCTCTTTATGTTTTTTATATTTTAAGAGGGCATAAATAAACTACACTTTTTTCAGAATGTTGCATACCCTACATTTGAGATCTTAGCATATAATATAGAGAGAGACATGCTTTTAATCTTTTAATGTTGGGAATCTGAAACCCAATAGTCACATGACCCTTTGGATTCCCTTCTTTTTGTCTATTAGGTGAGCATGATTGTACATATACATGTGCATAGTCATGTATTAGATATTTCTTGGTGAATAATAAAGTGAATTCTCTATTGAGAGCGGATGTAGCCACACATTTTTGTGAACCACTATAACCCATTATGTCTTGCTTCTTTGATTATTCTTCTGGTTTATATTTATGTTTTAGTTAGTTGTTTTTCATTACGTTTATCTCCTCACTTTGAATCTAAATTTGGTATTAGAGTCAATTTACAATAGAAGGAAGAGGAAGATGATGTTGACAACTAAAGATGAGAACACTAAAAAGAGCAAGATTGAAGTTGAGGAAATTGAGGATAAAAGTTAGGAGGATTATGAAAAGGAGAAATTTGTGAGGTTGAAAGAAGAGAATTTCCTACTCATGGATTAAGTTTACTCTATGTACAAAAATTTGGATGATTTGTGTAGTATACGGAATGTTGGAAAAGATAAATTTGAAAATGAATGGTGATCTTTTGAACAAACTTTGCTTTAGAAAGAGGGAAATGATGGAAAGGGTTATCAAGTCTTGACAAAGGATCCTTTCATTGCAAATATGTATGTATCTTTAACGAGGAAGATTTTCCTTAGCAGAAAAAAATCACAAGTGGATTTTGGGTGCTTGGGGACTGAGGAACATTCTAATTATAGAGCTCAAGGGGGCAGGAGAGAGCCTAGGCTCAAGATTGCACATGATCTAGAAGCCTTTGAGATGTTCTAAAATAAGGACTCTAATGATGTTTTGTTGTAGATTGCCAAAAAGAGGCAAAGTGAAATGCATTAATGATAGTGGAAGAATCAAGAAGCCCATTGAATCAAGAGGGCCATTCTGAAGATAGATGAGAGAAAAGCATGAGATTTGAAAAGTAACTGGCGAGTTAGAAGCTTGATTCTTCTTTAGATATGGTAGATGTGAGTTTTGTAGAAAAATGGAGAAAAAAAAATGAGACATATACTCAAACACGAGGAAAGTAGTCTTTATTTGCGCTAAGGCTGAGGTGGTTGGGCTTCGAGTCAGTTCTCCTCTCCATACTCTCACTTTGGATAAGATGAATGAAACTTGTGGTGGCACACAAACTGCAATATGAGTGGAAATGTTGATCGGTCTAGGGAGTGGAGAAACGACAACAATTCCAATAAATTTACAAATCTTCCAAGGAAATAAGGGATATTGACATACAGATACAGACAGATAAGAAGTTCTTTGTAGAAGAAGGTGAACGGAAAGACGAAGAGGAAGAGAGAGAGAGCGGCAGGTTAGAAATTCAAAATGTCAAGAGAGAAGTTTGGACAGGATGAGTAAAGACCTGAAGTCCATGGCGGACAATCCCTTTCCACATTGTTATTAGCAGCTATTTCTACCCACGGGATTTACATTCCCTATGCACAACAATGATCACATTCATGAGATAAATGGATTGAATACTCAGGATGAATACTTCAATATCTGCTATTTTAGGAACATTGACTAAGAATGCAAAAGTTTGAATGAATTTTGCATGTCATCTGATGAAAGAATAATTAGAAGTTATAGAAGGGATTATTTTCAAGTTCTTATTCATACTGTATCCTCTAGGGACATGAATATTATAGCATCTAGACTATTCACGTTTTCTTAATCTATTACAAATTTTGGAACATCTATGTAATGGATATGTTTTCTCTGTAGAAAAATGAAATATAAAATGATATCATAGTTACATAAGACAAGAATAATTGCTATAATGAATTGAAAGAGAAAATATTTTTTATTAAATGGTGTGAGCAATTACATAACCTCTATTTATAGAGGGCATTTACAACTTTTAGAATAAGAAGTGATAAGATGAATTTAAAGTCCATTCTAACTGACTCTACACATAGATAGTTATATGAGAAGATGGGGATATAGTCCACCAATTTATTAGGAAACGTGTGGAATTAGTTTGTAACTAATCGTTATTTTAGTTGAGTCAACAACTGCTACTACAGTCCAACTACAGATGTGGAGAGTAGACAATCCATTTAAATTAATTTCCTCCCATCTAGAACATTCTAGACAATCTCATTATTCCTAACACCCACCTTAAGATTGATTAGAAGTACACAAAAGAGAAGGAGAACATTATATTACTATCCTCCCTTAATGTTCACCTTAATCATGCCAAACATATCCCATAACTTCAAAAAATTATCCTCAAGTTTACTCTTAGTAAATATATTAGTTGTTTGATCTTTACTTGGGCCAAATTGGAAGTTAACAATATTTTCTTCAACAAGAACCCTTATATAGTGAACATCAATCTCAATGTGCTTTATTTTAGCATGGGAAAAAAGATTTTTTTGCAATATGTGTAGCCAAACTATAGAAAGATCTAAAGAATAACAACATTACTCAAACAAATAAACCAATGCACAATAAAACAAAGATAGTTCAACCGCAAAAAGAGTATAAGAAACCACCATTCTCATTCGATTTTTTCAACTCCAACTTAACTGACTCGCCGCTTTACTAAACTCTAATTTTACCACATTTCAGATCGCATGAAATAAAGTGGACTTTACTGATGTTTAATCTATTGTTACAAGCGATAAACAAGAAATTCCTTCATCATAGGCATTCAAACATTATGCAGAAGATTTTAGATAGAGTTTTATAAAGAACTGGTGGTAATTTTAAAATAAGTTGCAAAATAGAATGTGTAGCAACCTTCAAGAATGTAATCAGATTTGGAGATCAATAAATATATTGATGTATTTGTGTGTATCTATGTAAATTATTGGTATTCTCTCTATGTTCTATCATGTTCTATTTTTTCCCTTGCTATTTTAGTTTCTACACATACTTTGTCAAAAGTCAAACTCAAAAAAAATATTTTGAATCCAAGCTTATTCTTTTGGTACTCTATATTCTTCTTCATGTGAAGATAGTGATGTAGTTTCTTGTTTTTGCTACTTCACAAATGTAATTGGACCTAATCCAAGCTAAACAATAGAGTCTCAAGTAGATTGTTTGTCTTCAATATTGTCACCCTAATCTAAATCTATAGAGCCAATCAAATAAGTTGATGAATTGTAGCTATATGTGTGCCATATTAAAAGGCTCCACTAATATATTACAAAATCCTCTTTCTAGTCATCCAATGACTTTCTTTATGTTCCTATATAATTCTAGATACCATATTTACTACAAAACAAATATATGGTATTGAATGAGTTACATAAACCAAGCTACTAATAAGTTATCTATATAATGTAGGACATATTTTCTTGGAGGTACATTCCTTAGGAAGATTAACTCTTGATTGGAAAGGAGTATGGCCTGGCATGCATTCCTACATTTTAAATTTCTCAAAAAGATCCTAGGCATATTTTGTTTAAGAGATAAATAGCCCATCACCAAGCCTACTAACTTGTAAGCCAAGAAAATAACTTAGTTCACACAAATCACTCATGTTTTTTGGGCCATTGATTAGCCCAATATTTGGTTCACTTGAGAATAGACTGTCTAAGGTCCTTAGAACAAATTTGTAGATGAGATCTCCATTTGAATCCTTTGCAATGAAGGATAAAGTCAAAGACCTAGTTGGAAAATTTGTGAGTATATTATGTTTGAATTGTTACAATACTAATTATTATGGATGTTGAAGTGTTTTCATTATAAGGTAGTTATGATTGTGTATTTTATGAATACCACATCTGGAATTGTTGTTTGACCTAGATCAATGTCAGACTTAATGGTCTGCTATGGATGAAACTATGTTGCTGGTCTTGGTGGTTGCCATTTTTTTGAATTTTAAGACTTAAGAAGGGTTCACGATGCAACCTTTAAGGTATAGGGATCTTCAATGTACATTCCTTTTTTTTTAGGATATTACCATTTTTACCAAGGTCCAAAATTCTTTTTTAGGGTAGCTTTAATTTTTTTTATCATTATTGTTGTGTTCAATTAGGTAGCCACTCAATAGACTATTGGTGGAATGAACATGTAAACATATAGGTTATCAAATGTATAGTTTGAACTCTATGTGAAAGATCATGAAATGGATAGTTTGATCTTTATTTGTATTAGATACCTTATACCATGAGTTAAGAAATAAGAAAATTGCACTTTGTGGGTTAATTGATGGTAGTTTTGTGGGATTCATTGGTAGGATATTCTATATACCATGCTCTAGGACATCAATGCCACAATAGAATATAGGTGTCCCAAGTCTAGGAATTGATGCCTTTGGAATGGATGACCAAACATATTTATCACAAAATGACATTTTTTTTCATTCTATAACACAATGGTTTATATGTTTTTGTGTTATTGTGGGGTTCTCATCTTTATATATTGATAAATATACAGGGTTTCTAAATCAATATTTATTTAATCATATTGATTGATCTAAAAAATTTCTAAAATTGTTTTTTTTTTTTTTTTCCCATATGGGTTTCCAAAGTTGGGGTCACAATAAAACTGGGAAGCTTGGCCTTGGAAGAATGAAAGACTCACTTGTGCCTCAAAAGATTCAATTTTTTAAGGTACTTTATGGAACATATTGAAAATGCAACAAAAACTATTATGTTTGTCTATCAACTTTTGTAGTTTTGGAACTAGTTCAGTGTATTTGTACATTTATCCATTTTTTTTGCCTGTTTAAATTTGTTGATATGTACAATTTTAATTACAGTGGCAAAATTTATGACATAATTTATTTTTCCTTACCTTCACTATCATGATTATTGAAACCTTTTTCTTCCATACTATTTGAAGCTAGAACTAGTTATAGCTAAACCTAAAAACTTTTTTGTGGTGAGGTTTAATTTTTTGTATATGTATTTATGTGCATGTGAGTGTGTAAATCAAACATTACACAAAATGATATAAGAAAATTCAACTTGTTTGAAATGCATGCATGCATAATGAGAAATCATCAGGCTATTTTTTGTTGCATGTTCATATGGAATCTGAATGGACATCATCAAAAAAAAATTCAAAAAGCTAATTTGTTATCACAAAATTTGAAGACATTATTATATATAGGAGTCTTCATTAAGCTTGCTAAAATTGCATGCTTTACTACACCATTCATTTTCAACAAGAAATATGTAAATGCTCTCTACCATACCATGTCACAACACCATGAGACTATATGTTAGCCAAATCAACTAATCAATATCTTAATTTCTTAGATTATCTACAATGGTAATTTGGGATGAATTGGAATTGGGTTGATTTTTTGAGATGTGAATGGAAGCTGTGTGTCATAAAGATAATTAAGCCAGTGCTCCATGGGGATGGAACCCCCACTAAATTTCCCCCACACCCATCTTGGGGATAGTACGAGGGTGCAAAGATGGGAATTTCCTGTCCCCAAAATCATTTCCATTCTTTTCAAAAAAAGGGGACATCTCCAAAACAACACTTTCAGAGCCATATAGGCCCCTTGCAAACTTCCTCAACAATGTACACTTTAAACATAATAAACTATGAATGAGTCATAAGAAATGAGTGCTATGATCACCTCTAAAGAAGATGGAAATGCATGATCATCTAGAACTTCTTGATTTAATTCATCATTTAGTGATTTATCTTTGCCATACCACACTTTAATCTTGACTCATGATAGAATAGTTCTATCCCATTAGAGTATATGAGCAAGGCTACAATTAGTGAAAAACATCCCAACCAGTCTTAGAAGCAATACTAGTCTCTCAGATTGCTCATAGCATAGGCAAATCATGATAAGTCACTTGGAAATCTTTTAGACTTCAAAAAATAATTCGGTGCCCCATGGTTGAGAAGACATCAAGCCCAAGCAACATACTTCATTTTTAGGTGCTTGAGAGAAGCCTTGGTATTGTAAATGAAATAATCTAATTTCTTCCAACCTAGATAAAAATGACCTCTAACGTTATTACTTCAACCCTATCATAGGCAAAAAGCTTTGCAACATTAAAGAAATTGATGCCAAGGTTTCTATAGAATTGAAGAGGAGCACTTTAGTCCTATGTGACTTAAAAGCATGATGTTCTTTGACATCATTGAAGATTAGCTCCATGACATGAGATAATTCACCACACTTTCACTAATGACTCTGGGTATATCTCAAAACATGCAAAAGACATTTCCAATCACCAATGTAATGGACATCTCGAGATTTATTGCTTTGAATCATTTGTTAAATGAACCTGAAGTTTTTCACAAATGAACACATTGAATAATCACCTAAAGGAAAGAGCATACTCAACTTTGTGAAAATACATGATTTAGTATGAAAAACTTCTCCTATAATCAACGTCTTGGAGAAAAACTAAGTCAAATCCCAAGTGTCAAAGAAAAGAAAAATGGTGAAGACCATAGTCAACAAAGAAGATAATACCAATTGCCAAAGAAAATATGTCACACTTAACTAATAGTAATAAAAGAATAAATGAATAAATAAATTGATGGTAGAACTATCTCAAAGTTAAGACTATTAAGTTGGTGATGGAACAAATGGTGTGGTTGTGATGACAAGAGCACTATTGGGGTAGGCAAAGAAAATTTTAGAATGGGGACTTCATCCCATAAGAATTGTTGTTGTTTACAAAATGGCCTCAAAGATTGCAATTGAACATTTAGATCATATTGCTCAAAAGTTTAACTTTAGTTTGAACAATGCAGAACCTCTTGTGCAGACATGCATGACCACACTTTCTTCAAAGATGTAAGTTTATTTGAATTGTATAAATACGGGCCTCTTGGAACTGTCCGTTTGCATTGTGGGTGCTACACTTAACCTTTTTTTGTTTAGTTTTTTAATGTTATAGTAGTCAAAGGGTAGTGATGATTTTAGTTTGCTCAAATATTTAACTCTTTGCAATCATATTGTAACTCATTGGCCATCAGTTTTTGAAGGATTTTAGTTTCCCCTATTAATATTTGGTTGAAGTGTCTTGGGCTTTTGTTGAGTTTTCTATTTCATCTTCTTGACTCTAACTACTCCATTCTAGATTTTCCATCTTAGGCCTTTCACACTCATCTAATTAAGAAAGTTAAATGAAATTCTGAAGATAACAAGTCAGTGATCCACCTTTTCTTACTTTAGTTTCAAATAATTCCCACTGTGTATGCTTTGAATATGGCTCAAATTTGCAAAAAGTGTTTAACTATAATCCAAGCATGGTGTTTGGGATTAGAGCTCCATTGTGAGGCCTCTAGGGTGAACCACTTCCACAATGTTGGGCATTTCTCCTTATTCCAATATATTCATGAGAATGTGCACTCCAATGATATTGTGATGTCTAAGATGGTGATGTAACATATTGGGTGAAGCCTCATGGGTAAGGCTTTAGGTTACACATGCAAGGCACAATATGTGTTCAAAGTTCATTCTCTACCCCACTATAATTGGAAGGTGCTAGAATCTACTAGAAGAACTAGGAAATGATATTCCCAATTGTGGTGATTCATGCAAGGTTAAGGGAAAATGTGATGCATTATTGAGATTCTTTTGAGTAAGATAGGACAATCTAAAGAGTGGATAGAATCAAAAAACAACAAAATATGAGAATGAGCTAAGGGAATTTTAAGTCCAACTCTAGTCCTAAAGCAACTAAATAAAATTGTTAATTTCAATGGTAGCATGAAATCAAGTACCAAATGATTTTAGAAATATAGTGATGGACTATTTTAGAGCAGTAAATATTGATCTTGAATGTACATATAATTCTCTACACCCATTAAAGATTTCTATAGAGATGGGACTCAAAATCACAGTATAGGTCAACACCATAGAAATGTTTAATTTGAGTGTTGAAGGGATATTACTAAAGGATGATAATGAATTGAAATATAAAGCTAAATAAATGTGGTAGTACTATCAAGAATCATTAAAAAACTAAGGTTTTTCTAAGTGATATCACATAGGGTAAATAGAGTTATCAATGTTTTTATAGCCACTAAGAGCAATAGTGTTCTCTAGGGAATGACTTTAGCTAACATGACCTAGTAGAGTTGTCATTTGATACTAGTAATTATCAAGTGTTTTTTATTATCCTATCATCCAAGGTAAAATATCATGGGGGAGTTGAAATTATGGAAATACTAACTAAATTATAAGATCCAAAAGAAATATATAGAGGTTTTCACTCAAGGCACATTCCCTTACAAGTTCTTTTTTCTAGCAATGTCAGTGGGGTAAGGCCCATGATAGGCTATGAAGAAAGATCCATTAGGTCTAGGAAGTGATTTGTGGGGAAGTGGAGAAAGAAAGAAGTAACAAATAATCAATCTAGTAGGCTTATGAGACAATTTCAATGCTTCACACCTAAACACAACTGCCATGCAGACAAACAGAGCAAAATATCTATAGTCAAAATGGTAGAAGAACTAATATAAGTTAAAGAAAGAAGTAACAAATAATCAATCTAGTAGGCTTATGAGACAATTTCAATGCTTCACACCTAAACACAACTGCCATGTAGACAAACAATGAAAAATATCTATAGTCAAAATGGTAGAAGAACTGATATAAGTTAATTCCCATTGTATTGGAATAGAGAATATGAAATTTATTGGATCACAAGATGAATCATGCTGAACGCTTCATTTTTTAAACTATGGTTGGTGAACTTTACAGCACATGAACCCATCCCTCTTGAGAATGAGTGTTATATCTAAGTGATGCTTAGAAAGGTGAAGCACCGAGACTTCCCTAGAGGTCACCCATCCCTGTACTAGTCTAGCTTGAGCATGCTTAACTATGGATTTTCATCCATGATTAAACCTACTCTGTTTGAAACCCCATTTGCAAAACCTTTAGCAAGTGTTGTTCCTTATGAAGCTTTCATTACAAAGGCCCTTAAGCTCATCAATTGATAACTAGGATATTTTTTCCATAACAAGTCAAATTGTGATATCGCTATTAGGATTCGACTATGTAGTTTTTTGAATCAACCTCATTGACCCATGTTTCATGAGCAGTGGGTCACATGAACCCATCACTTGTGTTCCATTAATTTTCATGAGAATGGGTTAATTTGAACCCTTCTCTTAATTTTTAACACATAATTCTCATGAGAGATGGGTTCACATGAACCGATGTCATGAAACATGGGTTAATGAGTTTGACTCAAAAAACTAGATAGTTGAACCCTGGTAGCAACATCACATTTTGTCTTGGTGTACAAAATATATCCTCCTTATCAATTCCATCACATGTTGATTTAGATATCTATAATCACATACTTTTCTTTAATCAAATTATCTCCTATCTCAACTATTCTCAGTGCAACTACTAGTTCAAAAGTCCATTTTGCTCTACTTTTAGTTCATATCAAATAAATATTTCTTATCATTTGAGAGAAAATTATGTGTGTATTCTTGGATGAAAGTTTGTTGATAAGGTTCATGCATATTCAAAGTCGTGTAGCTCTCTTGACAAAGAGTGCTCTAGGTGGCAATATGTACTACCCCCTAATGTAAGAGCATGAGTGGATTTGTGGAAAGTTGTGGATCCCTAGTATGAACAAACATTCAATTCTTTCATTTTACAATATAGTGCTGCAAAATTGTACTGAGTAATAAGAATAATACTCATCGATCTTCTCCTAGTGACATCTTTGAAGAAGAGCTCTCTGATAGATATAGCTACATATCTCTTGTGCCCCTATCTTAAAATTTATGTGAGTGACCCATGGATTTCAAAGAAGCTACTTGTCTCCCTTCCCTCTCTAGGCTTGACAAATGAATAGTTAATGCAACTTTATTTTAAAGCTCCAACAAGAAAACTGGGTAATGAGAACAATATATGGCTTACAACATCAAAGAATTAATAGGATTGAGAATAGTAAAATATTTTTCATCTAGACTATCATATGTTGCTACAATATCAATAATTTGAAAGAAATATACATAAAATAATTTTCATGATGAATTATACCATATAAAGTGTATAAAAATAGTACTTCCCTCGTTGTATTTTATAGCATCAATTGAGATTATTTCCACCAATTGTTGAAAAACTTATGTTCAAAAATTGGCTAAAATCTCATAATTGTCTCATTGTTATTTATTGTACTCCTCAATGACTATAAATCAAATCCATTGAATTAGGAATCACTTCAAAAAAGAATGAATTATTAGATTATAACTTCTTATCTTATTCATAGCACATGAAGGCAAATCACCATTCCTAAAAAAGAAAAATTCTCTACACAAAATATAGATCTAATCTTCTTGTGTATTTTCTTCTCTCAAGTAGGACTTGGATAACTTATTTAAAGATTCTAGATGTGTGACATACTACACAAAATAGAAATGAAGTAACAATACTAATGAATTGGTATTATTTGGAAGGGATTAAACAAAGAAAACTAATATTAGTCATTTTTTTACATAATGACTATTCATCGCCTACTAAGAGTAGTATCCTGAATGATCTCAACCTAACCATTTTTGAGGTATGTGCATACTATTGGGAAATTGTATGCTCCTCTCTCAGCTAGACTTGGGAATGTCAAGCATACCATTATTTGATGAATAGATTGCTAAATTTTAGTTTTCTTTATTAAATCATTTGGATCAATTTCCAATGTTGGGGTAATGATTGGGGCTATGATCAATGGGCTACTTGCTGATCATATTGGAAGAAAAGGGGTATGTTCTTAGGAATTCATGATTGTTGAAGGAAAATATAGTGTGATACATCAATTAACTCATTCCTTTCAATATTAACTGAAGTAAGATGCCCCTTAAATGGATTTTGATACTTTTTTGAGTTTTCTGTTTATATACATAGGCACTGGTTGTAGCCTCAATACCAAACATTCTAGGGTGGATAGACATTTTTTGGTAGAGGCAAGTTATACTTTTATATCAATGAAATTACATGTCATATAGGCATGATCCAAAAAAACATCATCCTAGAATTATGACTTCATGTATTAAACTTAAAGTTTAGTCTCAGAAATTATGCAGCTTGTATAAGAAATAAATATACTTCAATGTTAATGTGATTATTGCTATTTGGTTGCAGGAATCCCAGATTTTGTATCTAGGTAAGATATTGAAAGGCTTGGGAGCAGGAATCATATCATTCACTATGAGTTCATTGATTTACCATTCATTTATAGTGAATAAAATTTCAAGTTTTTTGTCATTACTTATTAGGTGTTTTTTCTCCTCTATAGTGAGATTTATAATCTTTTCTTTCCAGTTTTAAATCTTATAAATTTTTTCTAACAACAAATGGAAGTTTTTTGCACCTACATTTTTCTTGTGAATAATATAAAATCAAATGTAAAATCATTGTTAGCCACAATAGTATTTAGATCTACACTTGAAATAAATAAGATTTCCTGCATAAGAAACATATTAAGAGATGGCTTTTACTTTTTCTAAATGCATTGAAAACTAAATTCCATGTCAACATTGTGGTATGAAAACATAGTTACCTTGTCAAAAACTCAAACAAATATAAATTCATTGATGTCAAATATTTATTTGTATCAGTCAGATATCTTATTCTGCCATATTGCACTAGTTCTCACTTTTGGAAACTAGTCAATAAGAATCTACCATACCTAATAAAGGGTGTTACCTTTTAGAGCTATTAGGAAGAACAATGTACTATATATTCATGTAATTTTTACATTGTATTTTATTATCTTGTCAAGTGCCTATGTTTATTGTTGAGATAGCTCCAAAACACTTTCGTGGAGGTCCTGGCATAATCAACATGGTAAGATCCTTGCACACTATCAATATTTGCTAATAAGTGAGCCTATATAATGCCCTTAAATATAAAATATGGTAAATTATTTTCATTTGTAAAGTCCAAGTTGTAAAAAATTAATAGACTACTTGTGAAAGAACTTTTGATAACAATTGGTATACTTGTGGTATATCTATTGGGAATGTTCATTTCCTAGAGGCATCTTGGAATTGTAGGTGTATTGGTGGCAATTATATGAAAGAGAGGAGAAGGTATGATTGAAATTGTTTTGATAAAATTGCATGAAAGGTTTTCTAAAGAACAATCATATTCCCAATACTTTGTGTCTATATAGGCGCTATTCCTTGGAGTTTATTGGTTCTTGGGCTTTTTTTAATCCTAGAAGCTCCAAGATGGTTGGTAAGATTGAATGAATTTTGATTCTATCTTAAATGTAGTGTTAAGGTTGAACTATGAAGAGATTAACACTGTTCCTCATTTAAAATCATCCTTGCTAATCTCTATTCAAGGGCATATAGGTTAAGATTGATAAAGATTTAAATTTTGAAGCTTCTTTACAAGGTTTTTGTGGGTTGGACTTTGATGTTTCAATTGAGGCAACTAAAATTAGGGTAATTCTTTGACCTAAAGTCTTATCTCCCATTTACTTCCTTTATACCAAGTCCTTATTGTTCTATGAAAAAAAATAGCACAAAACAATTCCTACCTCTTTTTTTGCATTGCATTCGGTGGTCCAAATAAAAAGAAATATCTTGTACTAGTTTTCCTTGACTAAACCATATTTTTAATTATCTTCTAATATTTAATATTCTCAAGTGAGTTATTTATTTAATTGAAAAAAACTATAATTGGGAATTGGTAGTTGTTTTCATGAAGGAACCTTTACTACAATAAACTTGAAACTTTATTATGCTTTAGAGTGCAATGGAGCTCAACAGGCAAGAACCAAATGCTAAATTTTTAGAGTTATGCTAGAGATGATCTGCATTCCCTCTTACTATAAGTATTCTTATGTTCCAAATTGAATGGGAGAAAGCACAATGTCACCTTTATGTTTTTCTCATCTCTATGTTAGGATTAAACCACAGACATAAATAACAATTACATGCAAATATAAGCAATAAAAAAAAGTAATAGATCACATAGAAAAGAACACAAGGAACCAAGATTTAATGTCATTCACCCAATACCTAGGCTATGTCCACCAAACAAAAAGTCCAATATTTTTATGATCCAGTGATTACAACCTAATTACAATCTGTAATCCCTTATAAAGCAATACCGCCGCAAGAACCAATTTCACATCATACCTTATGAAACAATCCCTAACCCTAAGCCCTTTTATACAAGTATTTTAACTACTTTAGGGTTATAATTAATAATTACATTTTAGCCCAAAATCCAAATAAAATAGGACCCAAATTTTTTTTTTTTGGGATGATGCCTTGAACCCCAAAGAATTTATGAAGTATGTACAATACTTTCTTGAACAATCACCACAATCTAATAATCTCCCACTTGGGGAGTAATTAAGCTCCACATTAAACAAAAATTTCTCATTTGGAGACTAATCCTATAGCAATACCGCTACCACATGGGGCTCCCACTGGATCAAACTACACTGGACTCTTCTATTGTTTTATTCATATTCAGTCGAGAAGACCAACTAAAGCTGAAGAGGAGTTCAGCTTCTCCCTTGTTGCTACCTTTGTCAACATATCTACTAGATTGTCATTGGTATGTATCTTCTCTAGCTTTAACTATCCATCCTCCAAAATTGACTGAATGAAATGGTACTGCAACTATATGTGTTTAGTCTTTGAATGCAAAGTTGAATTCTTTGCAAGATGAATGGTACTCTGACTATCTATGAACAAATAATTATCCTTATAAGGATGTACCAATTCTTGCAAGAAGAACTAAAGCCATATCATCTCCTTGGTTGCCTGTATAGTAGCTACATACTCTACCTCTGTAGTGGATAAAGTATTAACATTTTGTAACATAGAAACCCAGCTCATGGCTACCCCACCAATAGTAAATACATAACCTATAGTAATCTACCTAGTATCAATATCCCCTACCAAATTTGATTCAACATAGCCCTATAAATCAATAGCAGAGCCCCCAAAGTGTAAAAACTTATTGGATGTTCCTATCAAATATCTGAGAATCCATTTGACTACATTCCAATGTTCAATTCCAGGATGACTCATATACCTACTAACAAATCCCACTGCATGTGCAATATCTGGGCTAGTACATACCATAGCATACATCAAGCATCATATAGCTGATGCATAGGGTACCTTAGACATCTTATCCTCCTCTTCTTGTGTTTTAGGACACATTTCCTTAGTCAATTTCAAATGACCAGGTAAAAGTGTGCTAACAAATTTAGCATTCTCCATCCAACCTCTTAAAGTAGACACAATGATCTGAATGACACCTATTGTAACCATGCTCATGCATAAATCTATCAAATTTTAGATACCATATAAACTTTTCTTCAATTTGTGCACTAAGTTCTCCTTACCTTTGACCAAAAATCCCTGTGGTTGAGCCATATATTTCTCTTCATCCAAATCGCCATGAAGGAAGGTTGTTTTAACATCTAACTATTCTAAATGCAAACCTTTAGTAGCCACTAGACTTAAAATAGTATAGATAGAAGTCATTTTAACAACAGGAGAAAATATCTCATCAAAATCAATTCCTTTTTTCTATGAAAATCCTTTTACAACTAACCTGGCATTAAATCTTTTCTTACCTCCATTCTCTTCTTTTAACCTATAAACCCACTTATTCTATAAAGCCTTTTTTACTTGTAGGCAACTTGCACAAATCCCATGTCTTATTCTTCAGCAAAGAGTCCATTTCATCTTTCATTGCAGACTCCCACTAAATCTTAGTATCCACCTAGATAGCTTCATTAAAACTTTCAGGTTCACCAGAATCAGTTAGTAAAATAGAATACAAAGAGGGAGAAATTTTTTGTGGAGGTCTAATTTGCCTCATTGACCGTCTAAAATTCACTGGTGTGTGTGGTATTTGTTGTTGAAATTGTTGCACATCATGAGGAATGGTTGGAACATCAGCTTTTGGAGTACCATCCAACATTACATAATCATCTTCTTTCTTCTCATGTTGTTGCAACAGATCTTTGTACAACACTTTCTCATTGAATATGGCATCCCTACTTCTTACAATTTTATGATTTTCAAAATCCCAAAACCTATAACCAAACTCATTAATTCCATATCCAACAAATACACATTTCTTTGACTTAGCTTCTAGCTTGGTTCTATTTTTAGAATCTATGTGAGCAAATGCTTCACAACCAAAGGTTTTGAGAAAAGAATAACTCACCTTCTTACTAGTCCATGCTTCCTCTAGAATACCATAGCCCAAAGGAGGAGAGGGACCTCTATTAATCAAATATATAGCAGTATTGATAGCCTCCACCCACATGTGTAAAGGCAACCCAGCATGCAACCTCATCCTCCTTGCACGTTCCATTATAGTCCTCTTCATGTGTTTAGCCACTCCATTTTCCTATGGATTCCTTGGAATATTTTTTTATCTATGAATACCATTAGTGGATCAATAATCTTCAAATTCATGACTGCAATACTCATCACCATTATCAGATCTGAGACTTTTTAATTTTATACCAATCTCATTTTCAATCAAGCATTTTCATTTCTTAAAAGTTTGAAATACATCAGATTTTTGTCTAAGGAAATAAACCCATACTTTTCTAGTTGCATCATTGATAAATGTAAAATAGTAATGAGAGCCACCAAGGGAAGATACCTAAGCCAGTCCTGATACATTAGTATGCACAAGCTCTAATTTCTTCCTTTTATTTTCTTTCCCAGTCTTTGCAAAACTCACTCTCTTTTGTTTTCCATACACACAACTTTCATAGAAATCCATATTAACACATTTCAAACTTGGTAAAATTTTCTTTGAATGAAGTACTTTCATACCTTTCTCACTAATGTGCCCAAGTCTATTGTGCCACAGCACTGTATCAAAATATATAGCAACTATTTGTTCTCCCTGCTCAATTGCAACAATTGTTACGGAACATTCATTTTTCTTTGAAACAATTAAAGTAGAAGGAACAATATGACCTATACAAAGATATAAGGTGCCTACTTTCACATCTTTCGCTATGACAGGGGAACTTTTTGAAAGCTTCCAAATTTTATCATTAAAAGTAACTACACAACCCTCATCACCGAGTTGCCCTGCTAAGATTAAATTCTTACTCAACCTTGGAACATGTCTTACCTCATGTAGTAGCCAATGATTCCCATTCTGCAACTTAATCTTAATTTTTCCCTTTCCAACAATCTGATAGGGTTTATTATCCCCCAAATAAACAAGCCCAAAATCCCCTTGGACATAATCAATGAAATAACTTCTATGAGGTGTAGTATGAACTGAAGCATGAAAATCCACAACCCAGGAATCATCAACACTTTCTATAGACAGAAGCAAAGCATCCTCTTCAAATTTGGTACTTACCACATTTGCCTCCTTGTCTCCATCTGATTTATCTCCTTCATTTTTCATTTGATTCCATCAATCTTTCTTTTTGTGCCCTGGTTTCCCACAATACCAGCAATTATTCCATCCTCTCGATTAAGACCTCCTCCCCTTTTACTTTCCCCTTGATTTCCCATAATTTCCAAAATTACTTCCTCTCTCAATCATTCTGACCTTGCTTTGTGCATTCAAAGCACTTCCTAATGTAGATCCACCTGAGGTTTTCCTATGAGTTTCCTCACTCAAAATAACACTGATCGCATCATCATATTTTAAGGTACTAGATCCAAGAACTGAATTATACACAACCATTAGCAAGCCATTCCAACTTTTAGGCAAAGAACACAAAATCAAGAGAGCCCTAATTTCTTCTTCAAAATTGATACCCACAAAAGATAACTAACTAGTAATAGTATTAAAGTCATTAAAATGATCTGTAACAAATCCACATTTTGCCATTTTCATATTAAACAAATGCTTCATGAGAAATACCTTGTTTGAAGCAAAGGGTTTTCATACAGTGTTGCTATGGTTTTCATCAATTCTTCTATCATCTTTTCTTTTGTAATATTAAATGCCACCGATGGTGCCAGGCATAATTGAATGCTTCCAAGTACCTATTTATCTAAAAGATCCCATTCATCATTTGACATAGATCCCTAATTCTTGGCTTTGCCTTCCAACGGCTTCCATAAATCCTTTTGATAAAGATATTCTTCCATTTGCATCTTCCATAACTAAAATTTCTACCCATTAAACCTATCAAACCTCAGTTTATCATCATCTGCCATTAAACGTGAAACTTTCCTACAGAGGATAACTAAAAAACAACTAGTTTTTGATACCACTTGTTAGGATCAAACCACAGAAAAAAATAATAATTACATGGAAATATAACCAATAAAAAAAAAAAATAGATCACATAGAAAAGAACATAAGGCACCAAAATTTTACTTAGTTCACCCAATCCCTAGACTACATCCACCAAACAACAAGTCCAATATTTTTATGATCTAGTGATTATAACCTGATTACAATTTTTAATCCCTTACAGCTCAATACTGCCGCAAGAACCAATTTTGCATCACACCTTATGAAAAAATCCCTAACCCTAAGCCCTTTTATACAAATATTTTATCCCCAAATAATTTATGAAGTATGTGCAATACTTTCTTGATCAGTCACCACAATCTAACACTCTAATCACATAGGAAATTGTATATGAAATCTCTCTATGCTCCCAGTTAAGAGATTGAATTAGAATGGCCTTGTTGGAGTTATTTATAATGTCATGATGTTTGAGGTTGATACTTCATTAGATGTCAAAAAAATTTAAGTCAGCGGAATTATACCTTTAGTTATCTCGATGCATTTTTTCTAAAACTTTCTTTGAAGCTAGCTTTGAACTTGTATTCTTCACAAGAAGTTTATTGTAGTTCATGATTATAATTTAATCTTCCATCCAGTACCTTGAAAGACATTGCATTTTAGGATTTATATTTTTCTTAGATCATAGCACCAAAAAATTAGTATAATTACTAGGCAACACAGTTTAGTAGACTACCTGAGCTTTTAAATCTTAAATTTGGTCATTCCCATCTCCTTTGCATAGATCTTCAATGGGGGCATAGTCCAATGACTTTATCACTCCCCATTTCCTTTTTTTTCTCTTTTAAGCCTTAAAGAAATTATTAGGATGGATCATATAAGCACAAATCCTTTGAAAACTTAAAGGAAATTCTATTCCCACCATACCCCTTGTTGATACCTTTCATGAAGTTTAGTTACAATTCACCTTGACTAATATTGGCTTCTAACCTATTTCTTTGTTGTTCTACTAGTTTTAATGATGATTGCTAGTCTATATCTTAATTCTTGTGAGTCTTGCTTTGTTCATCTCTTTGGTGATTTTTCTTTTTGTGGATCCTTCATTGATAGTTTCTCATTGCCCATGAATTTGATCTACAAGAATACAATGTTTGGAATTTTTAAAAAAGCTTCAAAATAGTGTGCGGTGTTACCCCCTCAAGTGTCATTGCTTTTCCTAATTACATAGGCTTACATCTTCTAAAAGTCTTCATGGACATCTTACATTTTACTATTCAAATCCTTGATACAATCGACTAGTAGCTACACAACACTCATTGGTGCTACCTTCTTATATAGATAGAGATGGCCCTATATATCTTAATTGGCTCATATTATGTATTATAAGATTGGTTGGAGATCTAGTTAGGTACTAGCAGTGAGAGACTACCCATCCCACCCATTCCCATCTGCATCGCTTTGAGTGATAAACTTTATATTAGGCATAGAAGAAGCATGGGAACCCCCATATTTATCCATTGAGAGTAATTTATCCATCAAGATGAATTTATTACTTTTCAGATGGGGTACTTTTACACCCACCACTTTTTTTTCCCTTTCAATTGTTGAGATCAGTAACTAAGGCATAAGAACTTGAATTGAGGTTTTTGTTTTTTTGTTTATTTGCAATTACATTAGGTGGCATGTTGTCTTAGTGTTGGGAGTCCTCTTTGTTTCCTCTAAGTCTTTAGGAATCATTAATTGTTAAGTTGGTAGAAATTATGCAACTATAGTGCATTTTTTTTCTAATCTTCTGACATTGCACATTGTATCCTAGAAAGAATAGCTAATGCCCTGTCTTACATTTGAATAAAGTTCTCAGCAAATTTACCTTCCTCATTCTGAATCCCTTTCACCCTTGCTTTTGCACCTTGGGTAATTTTCCTCATTTCATCAATACCTTCTACCTAGGAGATACTTCAAGTTATCTATTAGTGTAGGATAATCATCGAAGAAAAGCAATGGATTCTCCAAAGGAGGGGCTTCCATCACATTCTACTAATTTGTAAACAAGTTTATCTTATACAACAAGAATGCATCCAATGCACAAGAATTCCATTTGACATTCAAGGTCTTCTTTTGTTAAAACTTTAACTAGTGGTTAAAAATGAGATGTATTGAAAAGCTTTTGTCTTAAATTTGATCTTGGCTATTTTTGTTGAGTTTGGTCCTATTGATGACATAGATATCATGAAAAATGAATAGAAATAGAACAAAGGTGGGGTAAATTTTACTGGTTTTAATAGTTTGATCCATAAAAATGTTTTAGGTTTGATATTTTCTTTGTTAACTATTAAATTATCTATTTAGGATGTCCATTTGTTAACTAGATAAATTGATGTGTCAACTATTAGCAAATTACATGGAGCTTTCACAATGAAGGTAAACATTATGTTTTCAATTGCTAATATTTCTTTCAGTGGGTGCTTATTTTTTATATAGTTCTCAAATATAAACTACATTTTAGCCTTATGAAAATGTATCTTTTTGGGAATGCAACCAACCTTTGACTATATAGTTTGTAGAGTCTAAAAGACCCAAAGCTAGAGATGCAAGGTTCAAACTTCAACTTATCTTGTCATCTAAAACATGTTACATCAATATGTATCTTGAAATACTAGTCTATTCCTAACTTATTTCAGGTGTTAATTTTTTTGTTATATTATCTAGAAAGGGTGCTATGTTTAGAGGACTAGGTTTTGGTGCTGAATAATAGAGGCCATTTGGATCTAGGTAAGCCATCAATAATTTAATGTGTTTGAGTTGGAGGCTTCAAATAATTTATTTATTAGAATCATTTATGCTACTCATGTAGGCCTACTATGAGTGGTGGAGGCCACATAGGAGGACAAGGTGCACCTGGAAATTGGTGGCCCATGGGTGTAGCAAATATGAGAATACCATCCCCACAAGTTGGATAATATCCATATGGTACGCCATCAACTCCTAGTGGAAGATCATGACTTGCAGGAGGACATTTGCCATTGGTAAGGCCATTCAAGTATTACTTTATTGATTATATTATTTATATAAATAATAAATTATAAACATTTGGAAGTTTCCAGTAATCTTTTTAAGGAGAGTTGTATCATTGTTTAATATAGATATCAAGTGTGATGTACATGTTGGATCTATCACCAGCCCCTAGATTTCACTAAATGGCCCTATTGAAGAGCCTCTTTATGTGTCTACTCCAGTAGGACGGTGTGCAAGGGTGACTACCCCTTCTCTATAATTAGTATGATACATTTTAATTTGATAAGTTTTGACAAGGATTTGCATTTTTTGGTTGCTTGAAGAAATGGTCTGGATAGTATTTTTTTATGACATTTGCTGATATTTTGGATGTTGTCCTTGACAAGGCTATAATTCATCTTCTTTGCAGCATCAAACTCAAGTTCAAGGTTGTTTACCACCTATACAAAAAACACACCAAATGCAGTAATAGTTGCAACCACCATTATTGAATCAACATAAATCGATGCAATCTCATTCATAGTTGCAAAACTCATAGTGATTATTGAATTTGCAATGATGCGGTAAACACGTGCAATCCTCTCAACTACATAACCAAAAAAAAACATAATCTCAATTACAAATGGAGGCCCAACCATCTTTATAAAAATATCATGAATAGGTGCAACAAAACTCACAACCACATGCCAATCAACCCACACAATTTCCTTCACAATTGCAGGCCCAACAATCTTTGCAATAGTATGGTCAATAGTTGTAATCTTCACAAGAATGTGTTCAACAAACCCCATTTGGCCATGCACCAAATTCATAATAACCATCTAAATGTGGGTAGTTTCATGTTTCTAATTCTCTAATCTGGCAAAATATTTCTTCCTCTCTTTAGCAGATTCCTTCCCAAGCTCAGCAACTATCACAACAATAGTCAGTGTAGCAACTATCACAATAGCAACCCTCTAGTCAGCTATTACAATAGTAGGTACCTATTGTGTGGAGAAATGTTCAACCCAAAAAAAAACCTTTCATTTCAATAGTAGATCTAGTTGCCTCTGCTACTAGAACCTTTAGCATAGGCTTCAACTCAATCCTAGCAACAACCACTCTTGATAGACCCTTAGCAAAAGCAAGTGCAAGATAAAAATTGTTAATAAATGTAATGACTCAAACTAGTTTAGTTAATGTGAAATATCTTAAGAATACTTATTCATGATTTTCATTTTTAGTTAATGCTTCAACACAATAATTTAGACTACAACAAGTTAGTAATGCAGTTATGACTTAGTTGTAGATTTATTGAGGAATATTAATGTGGTATAATATTAATATTATTATATGTTGTTGATAAATCCATGGAAATTATCATCATAGTCACAATGAATTATGACAACTAGCTCTGCCAGTACACTTTTTATGTCTATTGAAACCAAGAGTATTGTAGCTATTGCACTAGTCATTGCCCCTAGTTCAGCACTGCTGACTTGTATCTAGACAAAGCATACTTCTTGAGAGATATACAAGTATTATTATAATAGTGTGGCATTCCAAAGAAATATTTTAAGCAACATTCTTTTATTCAATATTGTTAGCTTCACTTGAAACATTGTGATTAATGTTAGACATTCAAATTATGGAACTCGCTCAATAGAGGCCACTATTTTAAGTTAAAATGCTATCATATGAAAAAAAAAATTTATTTTGTTTCTTATGGTTTCCAATTTATGTTATCTTGCAACTAGTATTCATGCTAAAAGAAATTGAGCAACAAAAGGAACTATAACATCCTCATCTAGAACTACAACAACCTCATCAACAACAAAAGTCTCAATTGTTGCAACCCAACAATAACAACAACCTTAGATGCAACAGTCCAATGCACAAAATCAACCACAACTTTAGCAAACCTAGAAACAACATCAACCTCAACTACAACAACCTTAGTAACTTGTTCAACCTTAATTATCAATTGCGAGTTTCCTCTTATATGATGTTTCATGTGGACCATAGTAGTAAAATATAACAGTAATTTGGTGCTTAAAATTTTGATAAGAATTTTTACTCAGACCTTTGTGTTAACCAACAAAATAGAGCAACTAAGTTTTCAATAATGTATAAAATCCCTTTAGCCTCTCTGACATGGAATCTTACAAGTTGTCACCTCTAAAGAATGTGGGTGGAATTAGTTCTCCAATTTTTGAACATAATTTATTTTAACAATAGAAATATAATTCATGCCTATGGAACACTTTGCATGCTTATTTGTGCTTGTTGATGTGGCTTCAAGGAAAATTTTGAACTTTTCTATATAAGTAAGTATTATTTTAGCATTCTTGATACATTTTCACTTACTTCTTTTTGGCTACTATTACTCCTAAAAATAAATTATTTTGTTCCTTATCTCTATGCAATGTCATGTGGGCTCAGTAGTCACCATTTTACTTTGAAATGAAAAATATTTTATAATCAATTTTTTCTTCTATTCTTTCCTTAAAAAATAAGTATTTATTTTGTGTAACTACATGGTCAAAGGGTGGATGCAAAATCTACAGTTGCAACTGCATGTTTGATGCATGAATTTAGTGATGTTACATCAAAATTGAAGGTAATACTTAAAATCATAAGTGGAAGAGCAATTCTTGTGCTTGAATGCAATCACTTGACTACGTAGATATTGCAAAATAAACGATCTGAGAAAGGCACAAATTCTAATGTACTCCTTGCTATACTTTATATAATGAATGATAGGATTGAAAAGAACTTCAAGTCATCTTGCTTTAGAACTCCTAATGCTATACATAACCTATTGTAGCTAAATATGCTACTAAATATGCTACAAAATATACTCATACAATGCTATACAAATTGTATGATTATTCTTCAAAGGGTATTAGCTTAATGGAAGAGCACTTGCTTTTAAAGTAGGAGGATAGTGGTTCGATTCCATCATGCCCTATTATAACTAAATATACTACTAAATATGCTAATAAATATACTAATTATGTAACCAAATAGATCACTACATATAAAACTAAATATATGACTAAATCAACTTTCAAATTTATGACCAACTATGTGATTAAATATACTATTAATTATATGACTAAATGTGCAACTAAATCAACAATTGAAAATAGTGACTTAAATCAATCAAGTGACTAATATTAGTTAATATCCAATCATTTGTAACACTACTAAATATACTACTAAGTGATTTTAGTCATTGATTTTGATCTGTGACTAAAATATACTACTAAATATACTACTAAAAATAGTAAAGAGACTAATAGTAGTTAATATTCAGTCATTTATAACACTACTAAATATACTACTAAGTGATTTTAGTCACTGATTTTGATCTGTGACTGAAATATACTACTAAATATACTACTTATTTAATAGTATATTTTGTAGTATATTTAGTAATATATTTTGGTCACAGAAAAAAATCTGTGACTAAAATTGCTTTGTAGTAGATTTAGTAGTGTTATAAATGACTGGATATTAGCTACTATTAGTCACTTGACTAATTTTAGTCACATATATACAATTTTTAGTGCTTTTATTAGTCAGATATTGCTGTTTTTGTACTAGTGGAGATAAAATGTTCTCTAATACCTTCTTCGCACTATCCATTTTGGTTGACAAGTCAACCTGTCTCAATGCAATGGGATTGGATATCTTATCCATGAATTTTGTGTGAAATTTTCTCTTAGACCATTCCAATAATTTAACATTGGTCTCTAGGTTGTCATCCTTTATCTTGTCAACTATGTGGACAAGTTTCTCTATAATAGGCTTCTTTGATAATGAATCTAAGAGACTAGAAGAATCACTAAAAATGTCTTTGATTTCATGAAAAAAATTATTTTTCTTATGATCTCTCCTTAAAATTCATTTCCTTTTCATCCTTTGTAAAGCCTCTTGAAGAACATTCATTTCTTCAAGTGTGATTGTTGTCAGATCAAATGTTGGTAATACAATCACCTCATCTAAACTTACATCCTCAAATGATGCAGCTTTAACACTCTTGGGTGTGTTGGTACTCAACAATAATATTTGCAATGGTGTAGCCTTAGTACAAGGTACATGAGGAGTCTAGCTACTAGGAGGAGGTGTAGTAACTTGTAAGGGGGTATGTGTAGGATCATGGTGTGCCAAAGAGGGGCGATCTAAAATATATGTAGTTCTAAAATGCCTCAAAGAATTTCAAAATCTATTTTGACTTTTTTCCCACCCATCCTGATACCAAACCAAAATATTTATACCTTTATAATGCCTAGTATTTCTTTGGATACTAGCCCTACATGGACAACTTTAAAAATGTCTCAAAAACATGTGTTTGGCTTGTTCTTGTGTGTTTTTTACTTCAAACATGTGTCTGATGAATTCTTTTCACCCAAATTTGATGAAATGAAACAGGTTTCTTAAGAATATTCTTATCTTTTCATAAATGTAATTTCTATCAAACTACAAGTTTAGTAAGTAATTATTATTCATTTTTTAATGAACTTATGCATAAGTGTTGATTGACACACTAATTGAAAAATAAACATAACTTTCAAATGGTATAACCTTTTTGAAACCCAAAAGATGTGTCAAATTATATACTTCTTCTACTATAAGGAAAATAAGAGAAAAAATAAATTTTGTAAAATTTTGAATTAGTTAAGGTGGTTGGATATGGGATTTTTTAAAATTGAAAAATACTATTGGAAAAGATTCATAATTATTTATTTATTTGGAATGAAAATATCCAAGAATATGTGTCACGTCTAGGCATAAGTCTACTTCTTATATCTTTAATATTATTAAAAAATATTATCATTTGATTTTGAATAAGGTGGTCGGACATATGCCTACATCTTATTGTTATCTTTAAATTTTCATACTATTGCATTAAAATTTAAAATTTTAACCAATCAATTTTTCCTTTCTTCAAATAAGGTCTAGTAGTTTAGAAACTAAATTCAATTTCCTATAGATTCTTTTCAAACCACTTTTCAATTGAAATTTCATAAGAAGTTTAAAATTGTATGTCAAGTTGATATAACCCTAACGTGGTGATTTTTCATTGCCACTTAAGGGAATAGCTTGGTTGACCATGATCCTGCACATACCCAAGGTAATCTATGTTTTAATGATAATTTTCTACTTTGTCTCAGTAGTCATCTTATCCTCTTGTTGTTTTTCCCCTTGTTTAGGTGTTTTGGGTGCAAGACTTGCTTCTTTACCCTTTTTCTCTTCATTACCCTCTTTATCTATTATCACAATGGCTGCTAAACCTAAATCTTGTAAACTAGGAAGTGATGTAACTAATATTTATGCATCTATCTTTTCCATCTCAATGGATATAGTAGGCATTGTAGATGGTAATTTTGTAGGTTCATGTTGCTTCTCTAGATTTACACCTTGATCTATTGAAAGATCCTTTGATTCCTTCTCCTCTACTTCTGTAATATATGGGGGCACATTAGATGTATCTTGTTTGCCCTCCCTTTTGCATGGAATATTAGGCTTTTGCATGGAATATGAGTATTGGTACAGCTCTATTGTAAAGTCCTCAAATCTTCCTCAGTCAATGGATTTACATTCTGAGTAGAATTATCATGCATGTCCTCAATAGTCATTGAACTTTCTTTCTCACCATGTCTAGGACTTGTGCTTGGCATATTGATATCCTATGCATCTTGTGCATCCTCCTCAACTCTTTCATCCTGAGTAGTATCAAATTATTCTATTTCATTTATCTCTACCTACACTCCTTTCTTCTCTTCCACTAGTTCCACTAATTGTGTTGTCAACCCATAGATTGTTTTCCAAATTAATTTTCTCTAGGCTACCACCTCTTCAACTCTACTTATCATGATATGAAATGATCTTTACTTTGGCTAAAATTTCTATTTATGTTTCTCTACAACCTTTCTAATCTATTTCTTATCAAATTTAACCATTGCTTAAGCTAAAGCAACCTCCCTAATTTTTTTTTAGTCTCCCTACTAAACTTCTAGTTTTGCCCAACTCTTTGACATAAGCTTTTGGGTAATGAGTTGGAGATTTCTAATGGAGTTTTTGAAAAATTAGTCATCATATCATAAATAAATTCTTTTATATTATTCTTATCTCCATTATCTAACTTATTAAAATCAACATGCTAAAAAACTGACAAATTTGTAGTACTCTTTATATTTTCACATAGGTTTTTAATATAAGATGAAGGATTGTGGCTTATCACTTTGAATTGACTTTTTTCATCTAATTCTCTCCTTTCCCCATCTTATTCATCTTGAAGTTTTAAATTTATCTTCACTTTATTACCAAGCATGCTTAGCTCTGTTGTACCATTCTTCTTTTTGCCTTTTGTTGATTGAGCTTCCTTTTCTTGCTCATTGGTAGCCCTTTTTCTTGACCTTGTCAAAGGTGTAGTTGGCTCTATTTCTCCTTTTCCACTTTCTTTGGTTGTTCCTTCATCTTCTTCTTCTACCTTTTCCTCATCTCCTTCACCAAATTTCTCTTTAAGTTTCTTCACCATGTTTTTTTTCTTTTTAATGACTGTGAGAGTTTTCAAGTCTATGATGATCCTTGAATTGGCTTCTTCATAGTGGTGTGGCATCCTTGTCAATTTCTTCTACCAAAAATGCAGTGATGGCTAATTATGCCTCATCATCATTTATCTCATATAGTAATGGTCACAACCATCTTACCCTTCGAATAGCTACTTGAACATAGGTATAATTGACATCTACTAGGAAAAAAACATCATTATAATGTTGCTCCATTAGAGATACAAGAATTGTTGACCTTTTCTTCATTAATATCTTGAAATCCTCAAAAGATCTAATCATAAGTGAATCAAAATTCTCTCCTAGTTGCTCAATAAATTCACTGATCTATTGAGTAACAAAATGACTAGACTTCCATCCTACCTTTCCAAATGTAGGAAAATTATTTTTCACATAAAATAATATGGAAAAAATGAGAAAAACCAAACTTACATGACAAACTATTTTCCTTTCGAATAAAATCTAGTTTTTTGATAGTTATTGAAGCTATAGCTTCGCTAGGTCATAGGAATGATCTTTCTTTATGATCTTGTAACCTAGGTTGATAAAAATGTATCACACACTATTGGGTCATCTTGACTAGTAGAATCTATGTTCTATCACTCTCACTATGAATGCAATAATAGGGTCTAAAATGCTATTGATTGACATTCCCCTGTTGTTCCATATGACTCCATTTTTTTCTCAATAGCTTATTTTTCTTTACTTCTTAATATCTTTGGCCTATCTACGGTAGGATACCATGTCACTCTATGAATGATCCTATTTGATATTCTGATAAGTTGATTCTCCAACCAAATATGATTGTCATTTATTTAGCTAAATACAATATTTATCCATTCTATTTTGAACATTTGTGGGAAATCTAGGGCTTGTCTCAACTCTTTTTTCTCTACAATTTTGTTCTATTCTTTCAAAATTTCATTCTTGCACAAATATAGATAAGTTCTCTAATTTCTAGGTCTCTACTTTCTTCAACCTTGCATGTATAATAGCATCTAACATCCATAATCATCAAAACCTTGGACAGAATAGTTGATAATGCACCAAAAGGGTCTCCTTTATATGTGATCTCAGGAATAGCTCAGAATGGAGGTTGTCTCACATGATTACTAATTAACTAAAAATTAAAAACCTCTTTCCCTTCCTTTTTTACTTCCGCTGATGAACTCACTGCCATATTTCACTTTCTAGGGTTTGCAAAATGGGAATAGTATAACTCAGCACAAGTGAAATACCTTTCAAATTGATGTAGAGTGTCATGTAGTAGTTGAATTTGATATGCAATAGTTGGAATCTATTTCTCAAATCACCCCTTCATGCTCTTCAATCTTTTGGTAAATGCAAATGGCTTAAAAAATTATGCATATATCCTTTGAAACCTTGCAATTAATGCTTAATGCATAAAGAGTTGTAAGCTTGGCTACCATGAGGCTTTTAGATTCACTCAACTAACATAGCTAGCTTAGCACTCACTATAGGGCCTCATTACTAGACACTTACTACAATACTTCTAGTACTCGAAAACAACAAAAGAAAATAAGAAAATGATAGATTGTCCCTTTCTCCTAATCTCTTCATTACATATTAATATATATTTTTATAGATCCTTTTCATTACTTAATTACTTAGAACTGATGCAAAATAAAACATTTCAAGTGTTTGTTCCACACATACCTTTGATTGCCTAGTTGGGGGTGATGTGATCACCTGATCTATTGGATAAAGTGATTTCATCTTGTGTTGAAGTGTTGCAATCTTCCTTCTTTCACCAAATCTTGTTCATTTTCATCTTCACCTTCTCAGAATAAACCTTTCATTTTCCTTTTTTGAAGTCATTGCTCGATGCATGTGACTGAGTTTAGCAATTTCTTGTTACATGACTAGTCTTAAGAAAAATAAAGCATAAAATCTCATTCAACCATCTATTGTAATTCCCTCTCAAGTGAATCATTATGCAATTTTTAGGAATATGACTATATTCTTCACAATAGTGAAAACTGTACTTTGTATAGTAATCACCTTAATGGTGTACCTTTATTTTCTTATTCAATGTACACTTAGTTTTAGATTTGTATTCATATACCTTGGGTCCGTACTTTTGACATTTGTAATAATAACCTTCATATTTTTGAGTGTTACTAGTCTTTGTCCTACATTCATGTGCTTGATATCCTTACTTCTTGCACTTATAACAATTTCAATTTTATTTCTACTTAAGATTTTGATTTCTAGTGTTGCTCCTATAGATGTTTGTGGTGTGACCTAGTTTTCTACAATGATGACAAGTGGGTTTGTTCATCTTTCCCTTATTACTCATTTTTTTTACAACTTTTAGATGGTTCTCCTACCTTAGTAGTAGATTATCCCACTCCAGAAGTATCACCATTTATACTGGGTGTGTTCATTAGTTGTTCAAAGTACTTAATGGATTCACTAGGTTAGTTGAACCTTTTAATCAATTCCTTCTCTACTCTTAATAGTTTCTACAGTAGATCAATCTATGATTTCATGGTTACAATCTTAATGTCTTTTCTATTCAGCTCTTGATTTTCAATCATCAACTTATTCATCAGATCTAGTTGAGTGTTTGTAATCTTTTGCACATCTGATGACTTCTCCTCAAGTGTATTAGCCAATACTCTATTGTCTTCTTCAACCATCACTTTTCCTTGTTCAACTTTCTTTTTCAATTCAAATATCTTACACAACAATATTGATTATGTTTCTTGTTCCCTTTTTAGATTTATGGCTTCTTCATTTAGAGTGTATCATCCTTTTCTATCAGATTTGTTATTTCTTCATCAAACTCTTTTGTGTCCCTTTCAAAAAAAAATCTGATAGTATCTTCTTCTTCATATTAAGTGTCATTTTTTTGGATGTCTAGATCTTTTCCTCTCCTTAATGATTTGTGCAATTCATCTCTTGCCTCCTTTAGTTGATGTAGGTAAAGTTGTATCTCAATTTGTTTTGGTTCTCAATAATCTTTCCCAATTTATAGACTTCCATTTCCATGATCTTTTCTCATAAGTTTTCAAACTTTTCTTTCTGGAGAACTAGTGCTCTGATACCAATTGTTGAAAATTTCAATGGGAAAGTAAGTTTTAAGAGGGGTGGGGAGCTGAATCAACACTTAATACTTTGACCACTAAAAATTTTCAACATAACACATCTCATAACTTAACATGTAAATAGAAATATGTAAGCATGCATCACATCCATAGGATATAGAAAATCAAAACATAACACAAGTATTTGTTACCCAAAAACCCTCCAATGTGAAGGTAAAATTGGGGTGGGGATGAGACCCAAAAATCTTCACTACTACAACAATAAAGTTTGATCAGTTATGGCTACAATTTTTTTATCATAAACTATGATTTACCCTGTTAAAGGTCTTCCCTTTTAAAGGCTTACAAAGATATTAGGTCTCACCTTGCTACAGGATTTAAAACTTGCAATTAAGTAAGCACTTAGTTGAGATATTTACAAAAGTTTATTAAGACTAATCTATTAAGTGATTTACTTTGTATCACCTCTTAGAATGATTTAGCACCTGATCCTTTGGTTAGCACATTACTGGTTGATGTCAGGTATCCTCTTTATTGGTTATTTCTTGATCCTCCTAATTAGATCTATTTTCTCTAACCTTTCACTACTTGTCTCTATTTATCTCAAACTGATTCTTCATTACATAACTCTATCTTAGTCATCTTCTCCATGTTTTTTTTGCACTAGATACTCTCCTTAGTATCCTCCTTCACAACATATGTTACCCTTAAGGTTTACTTTTTTTATAGACATGATTGAGAAAAAATTAGGTTACAACAAACAACTATGGTTGATCCATATTGATGCCTAATTCTTTGCTCAATCTGATTGGTTTCATACATAGCATAGGGATGTGTAATATGACTATGTCCTTATTTCTTATAATTGAAAATTTATGCTCATTTTGGCCAAAAATAGTTTACATAAATTTTTGTGCCATGAAAAAATCTATGACATATATTGTTCATTCAACATCAACATGCTATGATGCTCACCTTCACTATGCTCTTTTGGTTGATACTTAGCTCCTAAATGGCTTAGCACATACTATTGCTCAAAAACATAATCACTCAACATACATTATTTTCTTGGCACCTGAGTGAGTTGACACACATTAACTTCTTGGCACTAGAACTTTCATATTACTCGACATGTATTGTCTAGAGACTTATGTTTAGCATGCTCTGTTCTCTTGGCTCACATTGATCATTTGGCATGCATTATGCATTCAGCTTGCACTATTCTTTTCTTGATAATGACTAAGTGTTTTGTCGCTACATGTCAAAACCACAATGAGATTAAAATAAAAGTGCTTCAAATGATAGAGGCCCTCCTATTTCCACACAAAAAATATCCAAATATTGATAGATTTATTCTATCTAACCCTTGTTCCTCTTTTTCTCCAAATAAGAACAAGCTATACATGATTTGACTCTGATACCATTAAGAATTTGATGAGAAAAAATTTATAGATCTAATAGAACACTTGCATAGAAGAACCTGTCATAGAGATGAAAAAATCAAGACAAAAGAAAGGATTAAGCTATGAAAATATACAAGAATATACTATCTAGTTGAAAGAATGAACTTTTATCTATAATTGATTAATTTTTATAGAAGAAGATCATAAAACCTAAAAGGAAAACCTTAAGAGGTAAATGAAATATAATAATTAATATTTAATTATTAAATAGGAATTCATGTGCATAAAGGGAAATCTTAAGAAGGGAGTAAATGTAAATTAATAAAATGAAATGAAATTAATTGTTTACTCTAATAGTTTTAATGCCTCTTGAAGTACCATTCATGACACTATACGCAAAGCTTACACTAGGCCAAATATAATTTAGAAGTTGTTCAAAATGCCTACTAGATATTTAAATATCCTAAAGAACAATACTATCAATTTTATACTCTAAAATTATCTTTGCAATGGCATAATGTTTCTTGGGGCTATTGAGCCCTCTTGAGACTATTACAAAACTAAAAGTAGAATCATCCCATGAAAACCCTCCTACCTTACTGCCAAAAGATGAACTAAGAACCATTTTCTGAGTATTCTTAGGAGTTCCAACAACTTGAGTAGAATCTATACCCCACAAAATCCCCTTTCCTTCCATTTCCTTGATTTGTATCTCCTTTCCCAAGGTGTCTATATTCTTTTCCTAGTCAAGAGGAGTAGTGTTTGAGCATTCTACCTAAGTAAAGGAAGTCAGCGATGTCACATTTTGTTTCTCCATCTTGTCATTCCCCCTATCTTGGGTCTTGGGGTAGTTACATATGATATGACCATAGAAAACACAATGTTGGAAAAATAGAGCCACATTCTCATAAGAAATTGGTTGAGACTAGACTCTTCCTTTGAATTTTATCACCACAATCATAGGGAGGGATTTATTGATGGCCACATTCACCAAAAATATTGCATCAACCATTTTGGACTTGCTACAAGTAACACTATTATTTATGATGAAGTCTCCAAATGAATCATTGATCCACTTCAAGATCTTATTGTCCCAAATGTAATGCCTTGCCAAGGGATCAAAAAGAATTAACCTAAAGTTTTACTAAGTTTTCCAAACAATTTTATTTTTTTTAATCATGAAAGATAAACCATTGACATCAACACATAGTAGCAGAAGCAATAAAACACATTCAACTGAAAGTATA
Source organism: Cupressus sempervirens (assembly GCA_028749045.1). Taxonomy (NCBI): domain Eukaryota; kingdom Viridiplantae; phylum Streptophyta; class Pinopsida; order Cupressales; family Cupressaceae; genus Cupressus; species Cupressus sempervirens. The sequence goes on along the minus strand of CM053785.1, from coordinate 828,884,596 downwards.
CATAATAGGTTACATTTCTTAAGGATCCCAAGATGTTGAGTCACATTTAAATTTCATTAATACTAAGTCTAACAACTACCACATCCACATGAAAGAATAAATAAAGGTCCACAATCCATAATATACATTTATTTCGAATGCCTCTTGGCAATTAAATGTAGAATGTTCAATCATCCACTGTACATGTCACAAGGTATGAAAAGCTTAAAAGAATATACATATGTAAAAATAAAGATACATCATCCTCATTAAATCTATGATACAAGTGCTATAAAGTAAATGAAACCAATAACATACATGATACATGCATCCATCAATAAAGATATAACAACCATCATAAAAGATAACCATCCATCATAAAACACAACTAACCTAAGTGTGTGGTTCCTTCCAATCATCAATAGCATCATTAGACCATCATGGGCACTAGCCATCCATTCACGTGTAACATTCCAAGTCACCGAAGAGATCATCAGTATTATCATAGTAGGAATGTCACTCCTAAAACATGCTACTACATATGCATAAAGAAATCTAACCTGCATGAATGAAACCTAAGATGATCCTAGAAGTAGATAACATCATCTATCACGTGCTAATCATCAATATAAAGAAACATACCAATAAAAAACATCCATCATAATATCCATGAATAGAATGAAAGTAAATTCCAATAAAGAATGCTCCAACTACACTGTCTATGGACAGATCTCGAATGGTAATAGTGAAAAAGCACTACCACCTGACTGTGTGGAACCTAAATTTCCCACTCCCACCACACTGAGGAGATAGTCTCAAGTTCCAAACAGGATATCAAATCACATAACACAAGTACTCTCTAAGTCCAAGAATCCTAGAAGTATACTAACTCAAAGGTTCCAACATAAAGGGTCGACACCTATACCTAGAGGCATACCAAACATGTAGGAAACCTACTATGTAAGCAGGAAAGTGTCATCGCATGAATCATGCTAGAGTTACCCTAGTAGTCTCTCAATAGACCCCAACCCCCTAGTGATCTCTATGTAGCCACTAGTATCCTCTCATACTGATGAGGCATACTACGAAATGCAAGGTTGCAACCAAGCGTTCTTTCTACTCCCATCCTAGTCTGTACTAGCACTTGAGGCATGGGAAAAAATATATAATTATCTTATTAGGTTCATTTTAATCCCCATTTAATGTAAATGTTTTCGCTTATTAAAACAACTTACAATGAGTTACCCTTGTAGCCACTTAGGGCCCTGGCCCCCATTGCAAGCCACTTCCTAACACTACATATAGACTTCCTACCCTAGGGTCATGAAATCACAAATCAAAAAATCATCTCAGTCCAATACAAGTGACTGGAAAGCATCAAAAGATAATCCACAATAATCACATTAGTTCTCCATGAGTAACTAAAAAACGTCCAATGATAATCATAATATCCATCGGTTCTCAATCAACAACCAAAAAGTATCTCAAAGTAATACTGATCAAAGACTCCAAAATGGTCAAGTCAAAACATGTCACAACATGACATCATCAAGATCAAAACAAACACTTCAGTCCCATTAAGGTGACTAGAAAGTAACTCAAGTATAACTGATCGATGACTCTAAAATGGTTAAGTCAAGTGTCTCATACACATACATCTTAGCTTCACACAAGAAGGCTGAAGAGCATCAACAAATAGTAAATACAAACATCTCATAGAGAATAACATCACATTACCATGGTTGGGTTTAGAAAGATCGAGATCAAATAACATCAACATGCCATCACATTCACATAACTCCCAAGCCTCTGGTAGATGTCCTAACTGGTCAACACTCTAGGACCACCCAAAACCCCAAAACATAGATAGCATAGAGAAAAAAGATAAAAAAACATGTTTCGGTTTGCTTTTGTAATCACATGGTTAAGCCAAATATGAGGTTTTAGCTTTCATTTTCAAGTAAATTTCAAGTGTATAAGATTCTTCATTTAATCTCCAAGTCAGCCCATTTATCTCTTCAAATAAAACATAGAATTACATCTCCATTGTTCTATATCAATTTTCTAAAATAATGAAAAGATAATTATTTACTAATTTAAATTATTAAACTAATTCCCATTAACTTTCAATAAAATAATTCACATTATTTCACTAAAATCAATATTACTAATAATTAAATAAAACTTCCTTAATTCCAAGAAGCACCTCCCATTATTCAAATTAATAATAATTTACCATTTCCTTAAAATCAAAAAACTCCATTACATAACTTAATTATCAATTAAATTTAAATAATTCTACAATTAATTAAATTAATTAATAATTACATAACTATATTAATAACTCAATGATTATTATCAAGTGAGAAGACTCTCTTCTACCCTATAGTTATCCCATTTAAAAAGTTGAGTCAATTAAAGTTTAACCCCTGTTATATTTTGAAATCAACCTTTCTAAGATAGGCTAGGGGTAAATGTATAAATTACTTAAATCATTAATATTATAATTAATGATCTCTTAATGATTTAATTCCAATTTAATTACAAATCATTATCATGATCACATGAATTTATTTCCATAAAATACTTCCCTCTAAATCGATATTAATTTAATTCAAATAACTAATTACACTTCTTCAATTAACTAATCCTAATTAAATTTAATTTAATTGAATTAGTTAATAATTCATATAAAACTAATGCATAAAACTTGTTAATTAGATAACGTGTAATGTCAACATGCTATTAAATAATAGGCGGGATGGGCGCTCTTACAGTTTTTGAATTAGTGGGCTCATTTTCAGGCAGGAAACTAGTTGGGGAGAACCTGGCCAGAGGTACAGACCCTGGAGGATCTATGGGGGGGCCTCAGAAGATTGTTGGGTTGAGTTCCGTGTCTTTTGAGAATGATTTTTTGTCTGGACATGTTTCAGACACTTTTTGTGGGGTCCATGATCTGCCCTTGGATTCTGCCTTCGTGTCTCGTGTGTTGGATTAGGATAAAGAGGAAAAGAAGGATAATGTGGAATCAAATAAATTTTATTCCTCTTTTGGAGAGAAAATAGGGTCCTCAGATCAAAAGAGCTGGTCTTCACTTTTTGACAGGAAACCTACTGAAAAATCTTCATTCTCGCCGGTGACTTCGAAAACTAGTTGGGAGAAAGGTGAGTTCCAAGTTTTTATCCCTGATCCCTTAGTGGATTTCTCTATTTCCTCCATGGATTTTACGCTGGTGGGAAAATTTCTAGGGGCAAGACCAGATATTGATTCTCTAAGGATAATGATTAAGAGGAAATGGGCTATTTGTGGGGAAGTGGATATTGCTCCCATGCTGAATGGCTTCTTTATGTTTAATTTTAACTATAAGGAAGATATGGAAATGGTTCTTTGTGGAGGCCCTTGGCCTTTTGGAAAAAGTTCTCTTAATATCAAAAAGTGGGAGCCTAATATGGTTTTATCTGACTCCTTCTTCCTTACTACCCCTATTTGGGCCAGACTTCCTGGTCTTCCTCTTGAATTCTAGCATGAGGACATTTTTAAGGGTATTGTCAGTTATTTTGGTGAACTAATGGCTCTGGATAATGCTACTGCGACCAGATCCAAACTCCATAGTGCTAGACTATATGTGAAGGTGGCGGATCTGAATAATCTCCCAGACAAAGTGGAATTAATTTCTAAGCTTGGTAAGAAAACCCAAGAAATCTTTTTTGAAGATCTTCCTAATGTTTTTTATGCTTGTAAGAAGTAGGGTCATTTAGTTAAAAATTATCCTTCCAAGAGCAAAAATCTCTCCAGTACATAGAAGGTAGCGAATAAGACTAAGGTTCAGCAAAAGAAGGTTTGGAAACCTAAACATGTCCAGCCCATAGAGAAGAAAGAGTATGAGAATGCAAAAGTTCCACCGAAGATTGTGGATACTAGTTCTAAGCCACTTCTTTAGGATGGGGCTAGGCTCATGTCTGATATAGAGAAAAAGAACTCTAAAATAGAAGTGATTGGCTTACAACTTGATCCCATCTTACCTGAACAAGGAATAGATGAACAGCTGGACTTATCAAAGCAAATTGTTCTCTATCAAAAGGTGGAGGATAAATGGGGTGATCTGGATGAGAAGGTTGAGCTTGAGGAAGGAGAATTCTTGGCTAAATCAGGAGCCCATAGTGAGGAAAAACCAACTCAGTCCATGGAGTTGCAGGCTTTTGACCCTATTTTTTCACAGGATACTTTTATAAAGGTCCTTCCTATCCTAGAAGCTATCAAAGAAGATGGAGGTATCTCACAGCTTAAGCTAAACTTAAGGAAAAGGTCTGAAAAAAAGAATAATATAAAGGGGGTCAAGACTCGAAGCAGTAAACTTGATTCACATACTTAAGTGAACCCCAAAGCCCTGACCTCGGTAAAATCTGGTAAAAAATAAGATCAGCAGTCCAAGGTGAAACCAAATGTTGGGTCCTTGGATGGACGTGGAAGGAAATCTTCTAAGAAAACTAGGGATATAGAAAGTTTGCAGAATATTGCTGATGGTTGTCAAGCAACTATTCTAGATTATAACCCTAAAAAATGGAAATGAAAATTATTACCTGGAATATTAGGGGGTTGAATAGTTATCATAAACTAGATATTGTTAGGAATTTTGTTAGAGAACAGAAACCTGATTTTCTTCTACTACAGGAAACAAAGATGAATAAAGAGAAAGCAGAGCAAATAAAAGCTTTTAAAAATTACTCTTTAAATGCTAGTAGTTCAGAAGGTGCTTTAGGGGGAACCCTAATGCTATGGAAAAAGAATTGTTTTGCTGGGACAATTTTGAGTGCCAATAAATACTTTATGATTTCTAAAATTACCAGTGCTGATCAAAATGAGGACTGGTATGTTGTGAACATATATGCGCCCAACATGAAAAGTCAAAGGAAGAAGGTTTGGGATTCTATATCCAACTTTAAAAGTATATATTACTCTGGACGATGGATAATCATGGGAGATTTTAATGTCCCTCTTTATGATCATGAAAAAATGGGAGGTAATGTTACCCAGCTTGAAGGAAGAATGGACCTAAGGGAGTTTATTAACAAAGAGGGCCTATTGGATATGGATCTTCATGGAATTCAGTTCACTTGGAGTAATAAGAGAGTTGGTAATGATTGTATTTAGGCTAGGCTTGATCGTGCTCTTATCTCTCTGGATTGGTCTAAAGATTTCATCTGCAAACTGGAAGCCCACCAGAAAATTAGTTCTGATCATTTCCCTCTTATGTTCTCTACTATCAAGTTTAGTTCGAAGAGGAATTTTTCTTTTAAATTTGAAAAAATGTGGATGAAGCACCTGCAGTTTGAAAGAAAAATGGAAGAATGGTGGAATATCAAAATTAATGGTACTGCTCTCTTCAGAGTGACTGCTAAACTTTAAAATGTCAAAAAGAAAGTTAAAACATGGAACAAAAATTGCTTTGGGAACATCTTTGAGAATAAATCTATTTTGAAAAAGGAGATCCAAAATATTCAGGATAAAATTCAGAAGGAGGGATACACCCCTGACCTTCTTTTAGAAGAAAATGATAAGCTGTCTCAATACCATGACATCATTACAAAAGAGGAGATCTACTGGAGGCAAAGATCTAGATTGACATGGCTGATTGAAGGAGATAAAAATACAAAATTTTTCCATCTATGCACACTAAACCATAGAGCCAAATCTCACATTTCACATCTTACGAAGGGAGACTTGAAGATTAAGGATGATAAGGACATCATGGACAAAATGGTGAATTTTTTCTCAGGGCTAATGATAGTGGATCCTTTCATCAATTTGGAACATCAGGCTGAGTTTCTCAGAGTGATCCCCACTCTGGTTTCTAAGGATCAGAACAAATTGTTAAGCTCAATTCCTAAGAATGATGAAATTTTCAAAGCTGTTTGTTCTCTAGGAGTAGATAAAACTCCTGGTCTTGATGGCTTTCCCATGTTTTTCTTTTAGAAATTTTGGAAACTTGTAGGAAAAGATGTCTTTGATGCGATGAAGGAATTCTTTGGGGCAAAAAAAATGCTGAAGGAAGTTAATTCCACCTTCCTATGCCTAATTCCTAAGAAAATTGGAGCTGACTTGCTTGACCAGTTTAGGCCAATCAGTCTTTGTAATTCTCTTTATAAAATTATCTCCAAAGTTCTTACTTCAAGACTGCTTCTGGTGACCCCTTTGCTCATTGCTGACCAACAAAATGGCTTCACTCCAGGTAGACAAATCCTCAATTCTGTTATTTCGGCTCATGAGAATATTCATTCCTTATCTTGTTCTAACAATCAATGATTTGTAATGAAAGTGGACATTGCTAAGGCTTATGACAGAGTTGATTGGTCTTTCCTCTCTAATATTTTGCTTGCCTTTGGCTTTAACAAGAAGGTTGTTGGACTGATTCATCAGTTAATCTCTTCTTCTTCTATTGTTGTCCTAGTTAATGGTAGCTCTTCTCCTTTTTTTAATCCCTCTCAGGGATTGAGACAAGGAGACCCTCTTTTCCCCATCCTATTTGATATAATGGCTGATTGTTTGGGGAGGTACATTGGGGATCTAGTGTGTAGAGGAGTCATTAAGGGGTTGCAACCCTCTTCCCATCCTCTTATTTGTTCTCATGGCCAATTTGTTGATGATACCATTTTTATGGGGAAATCTGAAGTCAAGGAAGCCAAAAATTTGAAGCAAGCTTTAAATCTATTTCCCTCAACTTCTAGTCAGCTGGTTAACTGGAATAAAAGTGTTGTGTTTTTCATCAATACCCCCATTCTTAGACAACATAAAATTGCCAAAATCCTTGGATGTTCTATTGGTTCTCTCCCTTCTTCCTATTTGGGTCTTTGTTTAGGCTTGAAGGTTCCAGATTCCTTCTGGGAAGACCTCATTAACAAATTTAGCAAGAAGTTGGCAGGATGGAAAGGGAACCTTTTAAGCCAAGCTGGTAAATTAATTCTTCTTAGAGCTTCTCTCCAAAGTATACCAACTTTTTCCTTAAGTCTCTTCAAAATCCCCACTAAATTTTTTGAGGCTATTGATAAAATTCAAAGGGATTTTTTATGGACTAGTTCAGAGGAAAAAAAGAGAATACCTTTAATTTCCTAGGATCATGTGTGTAAACCAGTCAGGGAAGGTGGTCTGGGTATCTAGAAAATCAGAAGCATGAATCAAGCTCTTCTAGCTAAACAAGGATGGCGTGTGTTCCATGAGAAGAAAGAATGGAGTACCATTTGGAAACACAAGTACCTCCCTAATTCTATTTCTCTTCCTGATTTCTTCTCCTTTGCTGATGTTAGTCATCCCTCCTCAATTTGGGGAGCTGTGCAGCGTACTAAGAAAATGCTTGGAGAAGGGTGCTCATGGAAAATTGGAAATGGGTCTAGGGTGAGTTTTTGGGAAGATGTATGGCTTAAGGATCACCCCCTGATCGAAGATGTTCAAGATCTGAATCAAGTTGACTTATGCAAGCAGAGATATGGCACTCTTGTTAGTCATTATTGGCAGAATGATGCCTGGGTTAACTTGAAGGACATTGATCAAAGCTTCTATCACATCCAATTATCTCTCAATGCTATTTCTCTTCACCCTTCATTTGAGGATGAGATTATTTGGTATGTTGATCCTAGTGGGAAATACAAGGTTTATTCTCTCTTTGCTTCTAAGGAGAGGGAAAATCATCCCTTGTGGTCTCAGGCTTGGATTAAGGGTCTCATTCCTAAAATTAATTTCTTCTTTTGGGTCCTGCTTCAAAATAAAATTCTGACCCTTGATAACTTGCATAAAAGAGGTATTAATTTGGTGAATAGGTGTATTTTATGTCAGAATGATTTTGAAGATAGAGACCACCTGTTTCTAAATTGCTCTTATTCTTAGATGGTTTGGACTGAGATCCTAATGTATTGGAACTTGACTTGGGTTCATCATAACAATGTGGAATCTTCTTTTAAAAACTGGAAATGCCCATCTAAGAATTTTGATGTTCAATTTCTATGGAAAATTACTCTACCTCATCTCTGCTGGCGTATTTGGAAAGAAAGGAATAATAGAATTTTTAGAAACAGAGAGGTTCCTGGATGGGTGCTTGGTCAAAATATTATTAGACCTTCTAAGGAGAATTTCAGATCTTTGAAAATATCTGATCAAACCTTTCCTATTGATAATCCTATGTTTCTCGAAAACCCTAAGATTCAAACTGATAACCCAAGATTGAATGTCACTTGGAGTTCTCCTCCGAATGGTTGGATTAAAGGAAAATTTGATGGTGCTGCTAAGGGAAATCTGAGGAGTGCGGGTTGTGGAGGTGTGTTGAGAGATCATATGGGAATAGTTAAATATGCTATAGCTATCCCTATAGGTTAGACTAATAGTCACATTGCTGAAGCTACGACGGCCCTTTATACTATGAAAATTGTAGTGGATTGGGGATGTCCAAAATTATGGTTGGAAGGTGACTCTTTAAATATTATTAATATCCTTAATAATAAAAGTGCTATCTCATGGTTGATAGAGACCACTATCAAGGAGATTAAATACCTTATTCAAAAATTTGAAAAATTTGTCATATCTCATACCTTTCGAGAGGCCAATGGTGCTACTGATTGGGTTGCCAACTATGCTATCCTAACGGGGAAAATGGTGAGGTGGACTGATGAATTAAATAATCAAGTTGATCTCAAAGCAATTATTCATTATGAAGCTATTCATGCAAAGGTGGGTAAGATTTGAAAAGATTGGAAAGTTAATGATTTCGTGGAGTGATGAAATTATTGCTAGATTTTCATTCCCTATGAAGTACACTCAAATGAATGTGACGTGGTGTTTGCACGTTTCTCTGAACAAAGGTGTCTATTTTGGTGGGAAGAAAAATAGTTTTCTTTCTAACCCTCTCCTTCTATCCATCTAGTTTTTTTGGTTTGAATGTGTTTACTGTTCTTTGTTGATGGGGGGTGAGCCACACAAACAAGAACCAAAAAATTGTGAGGCATGGAAGGCTCACAAGGATGTTTGAAAAATTTTGCAGAAAGGAAAAGTGACTCGTTACATGGAGTGACTCAATGGTTTTAAGCCACACATCACTACGGCTTTCTTTAAGAACTAGTCCAATGACAAAGTCACTCTCCATGGTGTGACTATGAAACTTATGGAGGAGTTTATTACTGAGATCACGGGGCTCCCTACAATGGGCATAAAATTCACTAAGCAAACTAGTATCTCAAATGCAGCCTACAAAAATTTTTCGAAAACAGAAGAAGAGGAGAAGCTTTTGGAAAAGAATGGTGATTTCTTTGATGCGAACCAGATAAAGGAGATCTGGAGGGATGTTCTCTGTTGCATCTGTGAGTATTTCATACTTGATGGAAGAAATAAAAGAGTTCATAAATTTCATTTTGTTTTTTTAAATCATTTCAGATATAAAGATAGAATATCTTTCCCCTTATTTTTGCGGTTTTCTTTCTTTAATAGTTTAGAAGCCCATAAGAAAAAAGAATCTAGACCCATTCTTCATGAAGGTCTAATCCTTCTTATTGAGGGATATTGTAAAAATAAGCGCATTGCCTCTACTCCCTCTAAGGACAAGAAGAAAGAACCCATTAAGAGTAAGAAGGGTGACCCTGTTAAAGGTAAAGAAAATGCCCTGAATTTGAAACCCTCTGCCTCTCAAGTTCTTGAGGATAAGGAGTTTGAGACTGATAATTTGGAAAGCTATGTGAATTGGAAACTTGAGGATGAGGATGATACTAAAACTGGAGAGTTAAGTTCTAATTTGGATGGGTATCCAGAGACTGAAGATAATAATGAAAAAGGAAAAGAGGAAAATAATAGTGAAGGTAACATTGAACAGAGTAAATCTAATAATGAGGGCAACCAGGTTATTTCTAGTGGGGGTAATAAAGTGGAAGATAACACTATTGGGAATCTTGTTGAGAAGAATAAGGAGGACCATACGGCTAGTACTGCTTCTCCTGTTAAGGGGATAGAGGAAGAAAAAAGGAAGGACTTTGCTCATCTTGAGGACTATGCCGAGGGTCAAAAGGAGGATCAAACGAAAATGGAGGATATTAATGATAATGTCTACTCCCCCCCTCACGAGACTATTGAAGATGATTGTGATGATATGCAAAGGGATACCATGCTTTCCTTCTTGCATTTTGCTAAGGAGAAAGCTGACACAAGTCTCAAGGTTGATTCTTGGATCTACAATGAAAGAATGGGTTTGAAGAAAATGGTAGAAATTTTGCAACATAACCTGGATACTATCAATGCTAAACTTAGTCATATGGAAGGATAGATGGGAGACATCCCTAACAAACTTAACAACTATGAGCAAAACCTCACAATGTTAATCAAGGAGAGTAGCAGTAAGATGGAATAGGTCACCTCGAGTATTCAGGCTGCTACTGCTAGCTTGGGCAAAAGGGTGAATGAAGATATCATTTTGGCTGAGGGTCTGAGCAAAAGAACTAGGCAGAGCTCGAGGAAGAGTGCTATGAAAGCTGCTGCTACTATGGATGTTGTTTCCATTCAAGATACTGCTGCTATTGGTAAGGAAGCAGCTAAATTGATCCTAGAGCTGCAATAGTGGCACTGGGGTGGTTCTCTGGTTTGGTGCCTGTCTAGTATTGGTCGCTGGTTGGGGACTCTGGTCTTGGTTTCTAGTTTTTTTATATAGTTAAGACTGTTTGTGGCTCCAGGTCCCTGTAAAACCTGGGTTAGTTTTTTTTGGACTTTTCTAGTGGTTTCAGGTCCCTGTAAAACCTGATTTTGATATTGTTCTTCAGTTTGTTGCAGGTTTTTTCCTGGTTGGGATGTATTGCTTTATCTTTCTATTTTTTTGTTAAAGGGTTTCGGGGTCCTTTCAAAACTTTCTTTTACCGTAATCTAAAACATGCTATTAAATAAAATATTATTACTAAACTTATTAATATTTTTAATATATATTACATAGCTCTTAATACATATTAACATATAATAAATTCAATACTAACATATTACATCTTATTACATACATCTCAAACTTAATAAAAAATTAAATTAAAACTTAAAAAAATATAAACTTACCACACTGCAATTCGTAGGTACACAATACCCTGTTGTCGCAGGGCCTACGTTGACAACAGATACAGAGTGCCTCTGTTGTCATAGTACCTATGATGACAGGTACTCTACCAGTGTGCATACGTCGGCGTACGAGCTTGTCCCTCCCAAAAACATTTAAATATGTTTTTTTTAATTAAAAACTTTACAAACATTTCTCCCAACTTATATATTATTATTATTTTTTTCATTTTAATTTTTATAAACTCCCCCTTATATAAACAAATAACTTTGTTTAATAAGAATTTTATTTTTTTGTAAAACATTTTCCCAAATATGAATCCTTTTCATATCAATTTTGCAAGGAATGAAAATTCACTAAATTATATGTATTTATATATATATTTTTAAATTATATATATATATATATATTTATTTATTTATTTATAAATATAATCTTCAAATATGGTGTTGGAAATGATTGAAAAGATCATGAGGATAGTTGTTGGAATGATATATAGAAATTGTAAAGAATGTTCTCAATCATTGTTTTGTCATTGATGTCAAACTTGCTATTTGCAGGAATGACATTTGCTTTAGTGATCCAAATACTATCAATTAGTTGATTGACAAGGAGGAGGCAATCAATAAGATATAACTAGTACACCAAGAGAAAGGTTGAAGTTATGATGTTGTAATGAAGTATAAGGATCAGCTAAGCCATTGATGAAAAAGTGTGTTGATGACATACTATAAGACACAGAGAATGGGCACACTAAAACATATCAAAGATGTAAGGCTTTTGGCTAAGACATTTGTAAATTCTAACTAAAATTTCATTAGAGAGAGGGAGCTGAGCAAGCTAGTAGGTGCCGAGTAGATTCCTAGTTGAAGTCGAGCAAGATCAATATCAAGTGCCGAGTAAACTTCAAGTTCCGAGTGATATCAAGTGCCGAGTAAACTTCAAGTGCCGAGTGATATCAAGTGCCAAGTAAACTTCAAGTGTCGAGTGATATTAAGTGCCGAGTAAACTTCAAAGTGCCAAGCAAATATAGGTGTTGAGTAACACAGAGATGTCGAGCACTAGTAAAACCAATAGTGCCGAGTAACATAGAGATGCTAAGCACCAATAAAAACAATAATGCCGAGTTGCTGCATTATTTTGAAAATCAAAGATTTGCCAGATCTAAGCTAACAAGATTGTTATCTAGAAGTTTGTAAATTAAATGGAAGATAAGAATGATGAGTTGGTGGCACAGAACATCATGTAAAAATTTTTTAAGGATACAACTGACAAAGTTTCTAGATAAGAACAAGATATGAGGTAGATACATTGTATCCTACCTAATCCATTTTGAAACCATAAAATTAGAGAAGAAGAATTGAGCGGCAAAGGCAAAATCAGTTTTCTATTTAAGGAGTCATAAGTTCATGAAGAAAAGAGAGAGAGAGGTGGTCAAGCATGAAAGCATAAAATGCTGAAGGAGGTGCTAAGGAGGAAAGAGAGCATAGTTACTCTGTTTCAATAAGAAGAACCCAAATATGGATGCATTGGCATGATGAGTAAGAAGACTCAAGGAGATGAAGCTTAATAAGAAGACAAGCAATCAGAGCTTAAGTGATTGATGCCAAGCATAAGGATTGAACTGAAAGTGTGATCTAAAATCTGCAAAGTATGTTGTAAGTTATATCAAATCAAAAGGCCATTATCGTTACTCTCTAGCAATTGTAATAGTTAGTTTAAATCCTATAGAGTTAGGTTGGTTTGATAGTCATGAGATAAATCCTTTAATAGATGACATTCCAAGTGAATGTTCTAAAGCCCTTTAACCAGGCCCATTCCTAACAATTTGGTGAAATCCTCTAACAAGGTCACATTTAACAGTGTGTTGTAAGCCTTTAATAGGGCAGGCCTTTAACAGGGCATCACTTTAAGAGAGTGAGAATCAAGTAGCATGTTACTGGTGGTTTTCCATTATGTCATGTGTTGATCTAGAATGTTTCATCTCTGCATGTTGATTTACTGTAACTTACTAATATGGCTGATTTAAGTTTGAATTGATGAAATGTGTATGGATTTAAAAAAAAGTGTAGAAAAAGTATTATTAGGGCATTTGGACTTGAATAACTGATTCACCCCCACCCGCACAACCCCCCCCAGTTATTCTAAAGAATTCTAACAATTGGTATCAGAGCTGAACTATTGATTCAATTTAAAGGAACTATAAGCAAAAAAGATCAAAATGGCTTAGAGAGAAGTTGCCAAGCTCAACAAAGACAACTTTGTTGCATGGAAAAGTTTGATGAAGCTACATCTTGGATCCATAGGAGATTATGCCCAAAATTGAACTCTCACTAAACATGTAGATCCAACTGGTACTCTTACTGCAGAAGACATGAAAAACATACAGGAACACAATCAAACAATGTTGGAGATTTCCTCTACACTCAACTATGCTAAATTTGATGATATCAAAGGATGTGACACTACATTCAAAATGTGGAAAGCCCTATCAGACATCTATGGAGGAGATCAGAATGTACAAAGAGCAAAAAGAGAAAGTCTCAGAGGAAAGTTTGATGATATGAAAATGGAGAAAATGAGAATGCTGCTCAGTATGGCACAAGAATAAAAGAAGTGGTAAGTGCAATAAGATGCTTAAGTGGTCAACTGGATGAAGATATGGTTAATAGTAAGTTCTTAAGAACCTTGCTCCCTATCTATGCTATTAGAGTATTAGCAATACAAGAACTAAGATGTATACCAGGAAAAAATATAAGTTTTGAAGGTATAATAGGTAGACTCACTGCATTTGAGTTATCTAATTTTGACAACTTTATACCAGAGAATGCTGAATCTTCCTTTAAGGCCAAGTTATCACTAAAAGATGTTGAATAGGTGAAATCAAAGAAAGGAAGAAAAGTGAAGTATGTATCCAGTGATAGTAGCACTAATGAGGAAGATGTGGAACAATTGGAAGCATTGCTTGCTAGAAGATTTCACAGAGGTAAAAGAAAATTCAAAGGTAAGATGCCTATCATTTGTTTCAATTGCAATGAAGTAGGTCATATTTCTGCTAGGTGTACATAGAAAAAGGATTACAAGGAAGGCAACAAAAACAAATTCAAAAGAGATGACAACAAGAGAGATTACAAAGAAAAAGGTAAGAAGTGTTATATTGTTGAAAAAAAATTTCATGAAAATGATGATGAAGTTGTTTATGGAGCCATGAGGATCAATCTGATGAAGAAGAGCCCACAGCACTGGTAACATGTATGAACAAGAATGACAAGTGGATCATAGACAGTGGATGCTCACATCACATGAAAGGAGACAAAAGTAAGTTTGTTAACTTTACTCAGTATGATGGAAATAGTGTTAGATTTGGTAATGATGCTCCATGTCAAATCAAAGGAAAAGGTTCCATTAAGCTCACAGAAAAAATTTCATGTGATAATGCATACTATGTTGAAGGATTAAACTACAATTTGCTGAGTGTCTCATAGTTAGGCAATATAGGATGCAAAGTAGAATTTGGAAACAAAACCACAAAAATCTATGATACTGATGGTAAACTGATAGGAAAAGGAGATCAAACAAGGAGTAATCTATTTTACCTTGATATGGATGATGTTTCTTGTTTTATTGTAAAATTTGATGATGAATGGTTATGGCATAGAAGATTATGTCATGTCAACTTTGACAATCTGGTCAAGATCAGTAAAATGAAGAAAGTCATAGGTTTACCAAAATTGAAGAAGCCTAATAATATTATGTGCAAACAATGTCAGCTAGGAAAGATGATAAAGTCAAGTTTCAAAAGCAAAAACTATACATCCAAAGAAGTACTTGAACTAGTTCATACTAACTTATGTGGTCCAATGGAAGTACAAAGCTATAGAGGAGATAAATACATAATGTTGTTTGTTGATGACTATTCCAGGATGATGACTGTTATGTTCTTAAAACAAAAATCTGATTCTTTTCAAATGTTTAAGTGGTATGTGGCTAGAGTTGAAAAGGAAATAGGAAAAAGATTGAAATGCCTAAGATGAGATAGAGATGGTGAATTCACATCAAATGAATTCGAGATATATTGTAATGATAAAGGAATCAAAAGACAAACGTCAACTCCAAGAATTCCCCCACAGAATGGAATTGTTGAAAGAAGAAATAGATCTGTGATTGACTATGCTAGAACATTAATGATGGAAAAGATTGTTGCTCTAAAATAGTGGAGAGAAGCTGTAAGTGTAGCTATTCATACACTAAATTGAGTACAAGTCAAGAAAGGTACAAATACAACACCTTTTGAATTATGGTATGGTCACTCACCCAATATAAAATATTTCAAAGTATTTGGTTGCAAATGTTTTATCCTTAAAGATGCTAGAAATGGAAAATTTGATGCAAAAAGTGATGAAGGCATATTCCTTGGTTATTCCACTAGAAGTAAGGCATACAAGTGTTTGAATACTAACACTAATAAAATTGTGGAAAGTGCAAATGTAAACTTTGATGAACATACAGAAGTCCAAGCTAAAAAATCAAAAGGAATGGATGAATACAGAACCTTTGTGTATTCTTATGAAGGAATGACTAATGAGGATGATGTCAATCAAATTGAAACTCAACAACAAATTTCAGTTTCAGTCAACTCACAACCAGTGAATGTCGAGTTGCATTCAGAAGCCGAGTGGCAAAATAAAGAAAATGCACAATCTGATTCTATAGTTAGTACATATGAAAAAGATGAAGAACAACTTGAAAACTCAGTACATAGTGACCCTGAATCAGAAATATCAAACATGGAAACAAGGACAGAACCAAGATTATCCAAATATGTAAAAAGACATCACCCTGCTAAATGACAAGGAACAGACTAAGACATGAATCATGTGTAATCAGTAAATCTAAACCTAAGACAGTATATGGTGCATTACAAGATGATGACTGGTACAAAGCTATGGAAGAAGAGGTTGATCAAATAAAGAAGAACAAAACTTGGATTTTGGTTCCCAAACCAGTTGACAAGAATGTGATTGATGCCAAGTGGGTATTCAGAAACAAGCTAGATGAGAATGGTGAGATTACCAGAAACAAAGCTAGACTAGTATGCAAGGGTTATGCTCAAGAAGAAGTAATAGAATATGGGAAAAAATTTGCCCCTATTGCTAGAATGGAAGGAGTAAGAACTTTACTTGCATATGCTACATATATAGATTTTAAATTCTATCATATGGATGTAAAATTTTCTTTTTTAAATGGCATATTAGAAGAAGAAGTCTACATTGAACAACCAGAAAGATTTGTTGATGAAAACAACAAGGATATGGTTTGCAAGCTACATAAAGCACTCGATGGTTTGAAACAAGCACCTAGAGCATGGTATGAGAGACTTCACAAGTATTTAATGCAAATAGGATTTGAAAGAACTGATGATAATAGCAACATGTACATCAAAGAAAAAGAAGGTAAAGACATTATTGTATCTGAAATCTTTGTGGATGACATAGTGTTTGGTGGAAAGGAAGTGTTTTGGAAAGGCTTTGCTGACAAAATGAAACATGAATTTGAGATGTCTATGTTTGGAGAAATCAAATTCTTTGTTGGATTGCAAGTACATCAACTCAAACATGGTATATTTGTGACACAATCAAAGTAAATCAAAGAAATTCTTAAAACATTTGGATTAGAGGAGTCCATACCAGTCAGCACACCAATGGCAATAGGAAATAAGCTGTCCAAAAATGATGAATCAGCTGAAGTCAATCAAACAATGTACAGATCCATGATTGGAAAACTACAATATGTTGTACATAGTAGACTAGATATAGCATTAGAAATTGGAATAGTGGCTAGATTCTCTACTAATCCTAAAGAAAATCATCTCTTAGCAGTAAAGAGAATAATGAGATATCTTAAAGGAACTAATAACTTTGGTCTATACTACAAAAAGAATGGAAAATTTGAGCTCAATGTATATACAGATGCAAATTGGGGAGGCAACATTGATGATAGAAAAAGCACAAGTGCAGGTGCATTATTTATAGGCAAAAGGCTAGTTAGCTAGACTAGCAAGAAATAAACATGCACATCTCAGTCCACTGCAGAGTTAGAATATGTGGCAGCAACAATCAATTGCACAAACATTGTGTGGCTCACACATCTACTGGAAGGAATGAAAGAAGAGGTAACAAAACCTGTGATATTGTATTGTGATAACACAAGTGCTATAAACATATCCAAAAATCCAGTAATGCATGCAAAAACCAACCACATCGCAATCAAGTATCATTATGTTAGAGAACTGGTAGAAGACAAACAAGTGAAGTTGGAACACATTCACACAAAGGAACAAATTGTAGATATCTTCACCAAACCATTGCCAAAGGATCCTTATGAATATCTTAGAGGCAAGTTGGGGGTAATACCCCTAACTCAAGTAGTTTAAATAAGATAGGAAGTTGTCTTGCATCACTAGCAATGAATCATTGAAATATTAGAAGAATGATGCAGAGGATAACAGCAGGAGCAGAAACTCCAAATCAGTCACAAGCATGGTGATAGAATGAGAAAACAACAAGAAGCCAAAGCTCATATTTTTCATAATAAAGATGCTACATCTTTGGCATTTATGTCAAAGAGGGAGAAATGTGAAACCTGATCAATACAAAGCATGAGGGAAATATATATGAAAGAGGGAGATATATAAGATCAGCTACTAAAGATGAAGCTAGCAAAGAAAAGTAGTAGATAATGTATACAATCTTGGTGGTAACTAAGTTGATCAATTGATCAATTTGGTTTGCCATCAATGCCAAAGAGGGAGATTGTTGGAAATGATTGAAAAGATCATGAGGAAAGTTGTTGGAATGATATATGGAAATGGTAAAGAATGTTCTCAATCATTGTTTTTTCATTGATGTCAAACTTTCTATTTGCAGGAATGACAATTGCTTTAGTGATCCAAATACTATCAATTAGTTGATTGATAAGGAGGAGGCGATCAATAAGATATAACTAGTACACCAAGAGAAAGGTTGACGTTATGATGTTGTAATGAAGTACAAGGATCAGCTAAGCCATTGATGAAAAAGTGTGTTGATGACATACTATAAGACACAGAGAATGGGCACACTGAAACATATCAAAGATGTAAGGTTTTTAGCTAAGACATCTGTAAAGCCTAACTAAAAGTTCATTAGAGAGAGGGAGCCAAGCACGCTAGTAGGTGCTGACCAGATTCCTAATTGAAGCCGAGCAAGATCAATATCAAGTGCCGAGTAAACTTCAAGTGCCGAGTGATATCAAGTGTCGAGTAAACTTCAAGTGCCAAGTGATATCAAGTGCCGAGTAAACTTCAAAGTACTGAGCAAATAAAGGTACTGAGTAACACAGAGATGTTGAGCACCAGTAAAACCAATAGTGCCAAGTAACATAGAGATGCCGAGCACCAGTAAAAACAATAATGCTGAGTTTCTACATTATTTTGAAAATTGAAGATTCGCCAGATCTAAGCCGACAAGGTTGTTATCTAGAAGTTTGTAAATTAAATGGAAGATAATAATGATAAGTTGGTGGCATAGAACACCATGTAAAAAAATTTTAAGGACACAACTGATGAAGTTTCTAGATGAGAACAAAATATGAGGTAGATATATTGTATCCTACCTAATCCATTTTGAAACCCTAAAATTAGAGAAGAAGAATTGAGTGGCAAAGGAAAAATCAGATTTTTATTCAAGGAGTCATAAGTTCATGAAGAAAATAGAGAGAGAGGTGGTCAAGCATGAAAGCGTAAAATGCTAAAGGAGGTGCTAAGGAGGAAAGAGAGCATAGTTACTCTGTTTCAGAAAGAAGACCCCAGATATGGATGCATTGGCATGATGAGTAAGAAGACTGAAGGAGACAAAGCTTGATAAGAAGACAAGCAATCAGAGCTAAAGTGATTGAAGCCAAGCATAAGGATTGAACTGAAAGTGTGATTTGAAATCTGCAAAGTATGTTGTAAGTTATATTAGATCAAAAGGCCATTATCGTTACTTTCTAGCAATTGTAATAGTTAGTTTAAATCCTATGGACTTAGGTTGGTTTGATAGCCATGAGATAAATCCTTTAATAGGGTGACATTCCAAGTGAATGTTCTAAAGTCCTCTAACCAGGCCCTTTCCTAACAATTTGGTGAAATCCTCTAACAAGGTCACATTTAACAATGTGTTGTAAGCCTTTAATAGGGAAGGCCTTTAACAGGGCATCACTTTAGAAGAGTGAGAATCAAGTAGCATGTTATTGGTGGTTTTTCCCAAATTGGGTTTCCATGTAAATCATTGTGTCATGTGTTGATCTTGAATGTTTCATCTCTGCATGTTGATTTACTGTAACTTAATAATATGGTTGATTTAAGTTTGAATGGATGAAAAGTGTATGGATTTATTAAAAGTGTAGAAAAAGTATTATTAGGGCATTTGGACCTTGAATAACTGATTCACCCCCTGCCCCCCCCCCCCGCCACGCCCCCGCCCCCGTCAGTTATTCTAAAGAATTCTAACATATGGTTTGATAGAAAAAATCACTATCAACTATTCAAATTTTTAATCTAGGATTTCCAATTTCAAATTCAAACTCTTCCCAAATTATCTAAATAGAAGGTTCAACTAATATTTGAATTTCTAAATTAAAATTTCTTTCAAATCTCAAACCCTCCCTATTTTAAAACTAATTTCTTTCATAAATAGAACAAGAATTTTCTAATTGGGTTTTCTCATGATTTCTTCACACAAAGAAAGAATTAACATGCATACCCAATTTTTCACAAAATAAAAAATTCATCACAAGAATTATCCAAACAGTCATTTAGAAAACATGGTCAAGGAAGGAAGAGAGAGAGCGTAATAGTGTATGCAAAATAAACATGAGTGCCTACCTAGACACTGATGCTAATTTGCTACACCTCAGAGAATTGTAGAGAAGCTCCTCCTCTCAGATCCATCTCCTATTTGAAAATTCCTTCCTTCTCCAGCATTCACAATTCCTCCAAGAACTAAACCCTCTCAAGTGACTAGGAGTGCTTGTAGAAGCATATGAGGATCTAGAAGCATATGAGCTTGTTGATACACACTAGGAGAGCCTGTATATAAAGGCCTCTAAGATGCATCTAGAATGTGTCTAGAGAGAACTAGGAGATAAGCATGACAACTAAGCACATATCCTCCATGATAAGAAGATAAACATGATGAGGTGTCTAGAATCTAGTAGACACCATGTGCTCAAATAATGTGCTAACTCCTAAGTGTAGACAACACATGCATAATTAGAGTGTAAACTCCTATGTTGTCAACATGACAACTCATAAGAGTTCACATACTCCTATGTGAATAAATATTAAAATTATACACATTAATTTATTTAATATTCTCTTGACCATTTTAAAATTAATTTATTAATTTTAAATCTCATGCACTCGCTTTATTAAATCTACTTGTTTTATCTTAATATATTTTAATCACATGCATGCATCATGCGATCTAGAATCTTTTAATAATTTTAATATCTTTTCAACTTTTTAATTTTTTTTTGAAACTTAATTGATAAAATATTTATTAAATAAAATAATATTATTATTTAGCATTTACTTAAAAATGAACTCTAAATATATTATTATTAAAATAAATAAATATTATCATGTTGCAAATTTAAACTTATAACTTTAATCTTCAAATTTAATTCCTTTTTATTTATTTAATTTCCCAATTAATTAAATAAAATAAAATATTAAAATATCATAATAATTGTCCATTAAATTAAATCATTAATTAAATCTTTTAATTAGACTTAATTAATAGAAAATACACCAAAGCCTCACAAAATAAAATACCAAAACCCATC
The DNA here is from genome assembly GCA_028749045.1 of Cupressus sempervirens. Classification (NCBI taxonomy): domain Eukaryota; kingdom Viridiplantae; phylum Streptophyta; class Pinopsida; order Cupressales; family Cupressaceae; genus Cupressus; species Cupressus sempervirens. The sequence continues at coordinate 828,863,688 of CM053785.1, read as the reverse complement.
TTAGCAAAACACATACAAATCAAACCGAGGGTTAATATCATGAACTATGTCATTCGATGTATTTGGAGGGTACTCGACTTGGATACTTGTCCTAATTTTCAATTAAGACAAATAGCTTAAAGGGTTGGGATTTGGACTTGACAATTTATCTCCCCTCTCTTACCATTGAGATAATGCAATAGGGTACACTCATCCTAGCAATTCAAGAAAGTTGATATCTAGTACCCACAACCTACATAAAATCTATGCATGTACAAGCACAATATATACTAAGCTAAACAAGCAATGGCAAGAAGTGGTGCATCATGTAGATCCTGACTAGCAAGTGACTATGACTCCCTTTCTTAACCACATTAGAAATGCCATACAGAAAGAAAATAAAAATGCACACCATACAGATGCAAGTACAGGGTAAGTATCCATAAGAAAACACATATGATAATAAATCATCTAACTAATCATCATCAATAACTGTAAACACTGTAATAATCATCATACATACATGAACTATAAAGTACCAAGTAATCTCATCGTATAATAAATTGAATCTGAAACAATATATGATAATCTCAAAATAATGTTACTAATAATCATCAACATAAAACTAGCCCTAAAAGAGTTTGAAAATGCTAGCAAAAATGTGAACTAGGGGCATGCACTACACCAAAACTCTAGAGGGAGCCCATGGAGCCAAATCGAAATTGAGGCCATATAGAGAACATTTTTGGTTGGTTTACAGTTAGGTTTCAACTTAGCTAGGGAAAAAAATGTTTACCAAAGTTCTAAGATCCCACCAAAATGGAATCTTTATCCTTCTATGAAGAAAAGTTGAACAAACAAAAAAACCCTTGATATAATTGAAATACTGACTGAACCCTTGAGCTTCCATCTTGTACATTCCTTGAACTTTGTGAATTTTGTTGAATTTTTAATGTTGTGTCTTGTTTATTTTCTTTTAGAACCATCATTTCATTAATCTTGGGGTGGGCATAACACTTTTTGTCTAACAACATCCATTGCGAACTACATAAGAGGTTTGAAATGTCTAGATAGTGGATTAGCATCATGGAATAGTAATGAGTGAGAATATTTATTCAATCTTTGTTGGAATCCAAGAAGCTCAAGTAAATTTTATTAATGAATAATAGATATTTGTATATTCAATCACTTTAATAGCCAATGAATATATAATACATCTTCCCAAAGTCCAATTTGTGTATTTGTTAATTTTGGTTTTGTAAACAATTATATTCTTCATAAATACATTTCAACATCATTGAATTTTTGCAACTCATATAAATTTTATGGATCTAATTCATGGTTGTAGAAGTCAATAGGCTCTACTTCATGTCTTCCTAGATAGGCCAAGAAATAGTGAATAATGGCTTTGCTTAATTGAATTGATATATACCTATTGTTTAGCAAAAATTCTAATCAGTCAAAAAGGAAATCCCCTACATTATATTTTATGTGTTTAATATACAAAGTCCTTCTTCCTTAATTATGTTATCAATGTTGCAATTTGGAATTTGTCTTGTGTTCTCAAGCCTCTCAACATCTACAATTTCCATTTTTTTTCATTTTTCATTTTTGGTTTTCATTCATGCTAGAATAAAATGTCACATTATCTATATCCTAAATTCAATAAAACCAATAGAATATATGTGTTATCATTTTTGGGTGAAAATTAACAAAATGTTATTATACTCTAATTCCAAATAATATTAATGAAATATATGCAAAACCAATAGTGTTGCAATAATGTAAGTAGTCAAAAGGAAGAATGTACTTTCTTTTTTGGAAAATATATTAAAAAATGCAATTTTATTTGCAAAAATCAACAAGCATAAAATACATGGACAAATAGAATTCATACCTTAGGTGTCTTATCTAGTTAATTGGTTTGTTGGCTGTATTCTCTATATGTGCTTTATGTTTCTCGTACAAGTTATAATGTGTGTCTTTAGGCGGACAAAGAAGCAAATTTTTTTAGCCAAGTCTAGTTCCAAAAATGTAGCAAGAAAAATTATATTTCAAAGGTTAATGGAGAAGATTCTAAAATTCTTACCACAATTGATCATTATTTTTTCCCTTAGAGATTGTATGCTCTTTTAATTCCACAATACTTGAACCTGGATCTTTCATATATTTGATAGATTTTGCATTAAAATATTTGCTAATGATCCTAAAAGAAAAATATATGAATACATTTAAGTCAATAGAGACAACTCTAGTTGCACAACTACACATTCATGTTCTAAACTCAGTCAATGAATAGGGTAAAATCTACTATACTTTTAATTTGGATATTTCAATCAAGAGTATACTAGAATCATTATACAACATGGACAAATATTCAGATTTAAAAGAAAAAAGAAAACTCTCACTACATTAAAACTTCAACAACTAGGTTATTTTGTGGAACTTACTACTACATTACCTTTTATGCCTAGTTGAACCTTATAGACCTACAAGGTTTATTTGACTCGATTATTAATTTGATAGAACTCCTTTTGTGAAAAATTTAACTATTGCAATCACTGATTATTAATCTCCTATCATAAATGATTATTAAACTGCTGAAAATAAATTCCCAGCTAATATCAAAAAATAACACAACTGCAACTTCACTTATAAAATACGGAAAGAAATGTGCAACATAATGAACATAATATTTTTGGACAAATTGTCCCTAGAAAAACCCCTAAGGGAAAACTAGTTCTATAGATGAGAAATTATATTAAACTTCAAAAAATCAAGAGATACAAAATTCCTTGCCTCTTACTGGCAGAATTTTTACAACCTCCTAATTTATCATGCTGATATTCCCCACTGCTATTTCCAAACTAACACTGCGCCCTTGCTAACACTGAAAACTTACAAACTTCATGTTCTCCAAATGCCCCCTTGACCTCCTTTTATACTACTTCTATTTTTCAACCAATGGCCAAGTTTAAATTACAATCGATGGTTGAGATTAAAACAACTTAACAACCCTAACCAAATCGGTTTCTAGTTGTTTCCAAAAGTGGTCAATTAATTAAAAAATATTTGTTTCTAATAAAACCAATTAGTTAGCAAAATAATTAGTTGCTAAATAATAGCAAATGAACAAACAGTTGTCCAAAGCTAACAAAACTAACACTCCCTCTTAGCCAGGAAGTTGTTCTATAGGACAGCTAACTTATCTCTGAAGAAGATAAATTGTGCCTTCCCCAATGCCTTAGTCAAAATGGTTGCTACCTGCTTCTCTGTAGGTATGTACTATAGCTGAACAACTCTCCTTTGTACACAATCTCTAATGAAGTGATATCTGATATCTTTATGTTTAAACCTATCATGAAACATTGGATTCTCAGACAACTTGATGCAACTCTAATTATCACAATGTATCACAGTAGTTTCAACCTTCTAACAAAATAAAGCTACTAACAACTTCCGAAGCCATATAGCTTCACATGGTGCCATGCTAGTTGCTATGTATTCTGCTTCTGCTGAACTTAGAGCCACAGGCTTTTACTTCTTGCTGAACCAAGAAACAACTCCTGATCCCAAGCTAAAACATCAACCTAAAGTGCTCCTTTTGTCTATTGTACTTCCTACCCAATCTGCATCAGTATAGCCTATCAACCTGATACCTTCACCTTGAACATATCTGATCCCATACTCGATTTTACCATGCAAGTAATGTAGCACATGCTTATCCACTATCCAATGCATTCTCTTTGGTTCAACCATGAACTGACTAAGAGAGTTAACTGTAAATGCTATATCTGGCCTAGTGTTGACCAAATACATAAGCAAACCAAGCAACTGTCTATATAAAGTAGGATCTACATCCTTTTCCTTAGATGTATCTACCTTCCTCCAATTTGTAATAATGGGTGTAGATATGGCTTTGCAATCCTCCATCCTGAATTTCTTCAAGATTTCAATGCAATATTTCCCTTGAGTAAGGAAAATCTCCCCATCTATCTACCACACTTCCATGCTTAGAAAGTAGTGCATAAGTCCTAAATCCTTCATCTCAAACTCTTCTGCAAGGTTCCTCTTGCAATCCACTATTAGCCCTAGTGAACCTATAAGAAATAGGTCATCCACATAAAGAACAAGAACGAGAATCTCACCCCCAACCACCAAGTAGTAGAGGTTAGCATATGCTTCACTCTTCACAAAGCCCATTTTCTGCAACTATGTATCAATGTGCTCATACCATGCTCTAGGATCTTACTTGAGTCCGTACAATGCTTTCTCCAATCTACACACGTGGGTCTCTTTGATGTGTGCTACAAAGCCTTCTGGTTTTTCTATGTATACCTCCTCCTTCAACTCACCATTAAGGAATGTTTTCTTGACATCCATTTGATGGATTTTCCATCCCATCTATGTTGCAAGTGAGATTACAGCTCATATAGAAGTATACATAGCAACTGGAGCAAATGTCTCCTCATAGTCTATTCCCTCCTTTTGAGAGAAACCCTTTGCCATGAACCTTGCCTTGTATTTCTTGATGTTACCATCTTCATCATTCTTTATCTTATAGATCCAGCATGATCAAACTATAACCCTATCGGTTGGTCTAGGTACTACCTCCCACACATCATTCTACATTATTGAAGAAATATTCCTCAACCATAGCATCTTGCTATGCTTGATGTTCTGTAGCTTCTTGATAGCTAGAAGGCTCACTATCTACCAACTGACTAACTAATGCCACATAGTCATTGAACTTGGCTAGTTGTCTTCACTATCTAGTACTCTTCCTAGGAGCTCCCACAAACTCCTGAGTATCCCTTTGTTTATCTAGAACCTCATGGTTCCTGTTGCCAATTGTAGAGGATGAAATGTCAACCTCTAAGTCTTCTAGATGCATTTCCTATTGCACCTGTTACTCCATACTCTGTGAATCTTCACTAACTGATTCTACACTCGTATTGGTAACTGTACTTGAGCTTTGTTGCCCTTGACTTGGTCTTGAAGCTTCTGTTGGCTGCACACTCTAATCATCTACCAAAAAATCTCTTGATCTCCTAAATGCCTTGTCCTCCATGAACTTGACATCATGTTTGACAATTATTCTTTTAGTCCCTGGAATGAAAATCCTATATGCCTTTGAGGTCTCACTATACCCAACAATGTACCCCCTCTCTACAGTCTAATCTAACTTTGTATGTGTATCTCTAGGAATATGACAATATGCCAAACTCTCGAATATCCTAAAGTGACTAACATATGGCTTCTTCCCTGTGAAAGCCTCCTTTGGTGTCATCTTCCCCAGCACCTTGTGTGGAACTCTATTCTGGATTTAGACTGTAGTATTACATGCCTCTACCCATAACTAATGGGGCGTGTCCTAGTCATGTAGCATAGCTCTTGCTGCCTCCAATATAGAATGGTTCTTCCTCTTAGCAACTCCATTCTGCTGTAGATTGTAAGGAACAATCCACTCTCTCTTGATTCCTTCTCTAGTATAGAACTCCTGGAAGACATTTCCTTTGTACTCACCTCCATTTTCTGACCGAAGAACCTTTATCTTCTTTCCTGTCGAATTCTCCACAAGAGCCTTTAACTCTTGGAATCAACTAAAAACCTCATCCTTAGTCTTCAAGAATTATATCTAGGTCTTTCTAGAGAAATCATCAATAAATGTAACATAGTACTCATATCCTCTAATAGATTTCATCAACATTGGTCCACAAACATCTGAATGTACTAGATCAAGAACACCCTTAGATCTGGTGTCACTCCTTGGAAAAGATGCTTTTGCAAACTTCCCCAACACACATCCCTTACATACATCGTCATGGTCTGTGCTCACCTTTGGAACACCTGTCACAGTCTCACAAAGCAATCTAAGTGCTCCATGATGAATATGGCCCATGCCATAGCTCTCCAAGATCTCTAGGATTACTATTGCTCATGAGTGCCTTAGGAGTATCAAACATCAATCTATAAAGCTGACCACTTCTAACTCCAATAGTTATAGGTGATTTCCAATCCTTATTCTTAATCAACATATTTGTCCCTCTAAAGAGTACATTATACCCCTTATCCTAAAGAATAGATATAGAAACAAAATTCATACCTAGGCCTGGCACATATAACACATCATGAAGTGGAATTATCTTTCCATTCTCCCTTTGAAACTAAACTGTCCCTTTCCCAACAGGGTTGAGTTTGGACAAGTTTCGCATAGAAATCTAGATGTTGGTGTCCTCCTCCTTGTAACTAGAGAAGTACTCTCTAACTCCTATCATATGAAATAACACCCCACTATCTATATACTAAACACACTGTGAGGTTCAACTAACCATACAAGCTATGAGTGCGAACTTATCTTCCATTCTACTGGAGAGTTCTTCTGCATTTGTTGAAGCTGCCACCTACTTCGTACCCTTCTTCCTCTCTAGGCAATCACTAACATAGTGGAAAAACTTGTGACATCCAAAGCACTTGACTTTAGAAAGGTCCTTCTTCTTCTTTTCATTTTGTGAATTTGATCCTTTGCTAGATCTTTTCTTTGCTTTCCCTTTACTTGCTAGGGCAACGTTCTCATGTTCCACCTCATTTTTTTGACTCTTGTTGGCCCCATTGAAAAGACTTAGTCTAAACTCCTCCTGAGTGAAATCAGTCCATAGTTGATCGCAACTCGGTAAAGTATCTCATCCACTAACAACTTGAACAAAGACACTCCATTATTTAGTAAACACATTTAGGGTTATTCTCACTAGCTTGTCATCACTAGGGCTATCTCCAATAGTTGTTAACTCATCCTTGACAAGTCTGAGCCTGGTAAGGTAACTTGTGATGTCTTCTCCCTGATTCATTCAGGTATTCTTTAGCTTCTCTCTAAGAATCAACTTCCTTTTGGTGGTAGCATTCTAGTATAGATTCAGAATGGCATCCCACATCTTCTTTGCCGTATCTAGCTCTGTGATATGTGGAACAATATGATCCTTGACACCATCAAGGATAATCCTCCTCACTTTGGCATTGTCCTTCCTATATGTTGCAAGCTATGTTGCATTCATTGGTACAAGTACAACACTAGTAGCATAATCCTTAATACCATTCTCTTCCAACAATAAAGAAATTATGGCCTTCCAGACACCAAAATTTGAGGCACCATCCAATCTATCATGATCTCTCAAACCAGCTGAAGCCATCTCAAGGGTTTAAAGCAATAATAAATCTAAAGAGATCAAAATTTCTTTCCTAGGGAAAAACTCTTCTACCCTTAACAATACTCTGATACCATGTGAAAAATTTAACTATTGCAATCATTGATTATTAATGTCCTATCATAAATGATTATTAAACTGCTGAAAATAAATTCCTAGCTAATATCAAAAAATAACACAACTGCAACTTCACTTATAAAATATGGAAAGAAATGCACAACACAATGAACACAATATTTTCGGACAAATTGTCCCTAGAAAAAACCCTAAGTGAAAACCAGTTCTACTGATGAGAAATTATATTAAACTTCAACAAATCAAGAGATACCAAATTCCTTGATACTTAATTTATCCCGCTAATATTTCCCACTACTATTCTCGCACTAACACTGCAAGACTATTTGCTAACACTGCAAACTTACAAACTTCATGTTCTCCAAATGCCCCCCTAACCTCCTTTTATACTACTCCTATTGGTAAACCAACAATCGAGATTGAATTACAATCGACAGTTGAGATTAAAACAACTTAACAACCCTAACCAAGTCAGTTTCTAGTTATTTTCAAGAGTGGTCAATTAATTAACAAATATTTGTTTCTAATCTAACCAATTAGTTAGCAAAACAATTACTTGCTAAATAATAGCAAATGGACAAACATCTATCCAAAGCTAACAAAACTAACACCTTCAACATAATTTTTTAATGCACAAAAAGCTACTAATGCCATTTTAAGAAGCCATTTGGCCAAAAATAATGGTAGATATTGTGATTTATTCACAAAGCTATGATTTCATCAAAACCATGCGATCTTATTAGCATTAAATATAATTGCTAATATTTTTATCTAGAACAGCAAGTGGGCAATACTTAGAAACTATATACATTTTTAAATTCAGAACTATGAGAATTTTGTTAATGAGTATGGTGTCATAGTCGATTATTATTCAGTTTAGGTGACCTTTCTTGATTGATGAAATGCTTTATATTTTTCTTCTTTCGAAAACTATTCCTAATGAGTGAAGACATGAAACATTATATTTCAAAGTTTAATGGAAAAGTTTGTAAAATTCTTAACACAACTAATAGTTATTTTTTCCCTTAAAGATTGGATGATCTTTTAAGTTCGCAATATATCCTCCACCTTTCATAGATTTTATAGATTTTACATTAAAAGATTCATCTCTGATCCTGAAATGAAAATATAGGAATACATGCAAGTTAGGAGACACAAATTTGGTCACATAACTACACATTTAGATTCTGATATCATTAGTCAATATTTAGAAAACCTAACTTTTTAGACTATATAGGAAAATAATATTGAGAATAATCAATAGTTTACCTCAAACTCTTGTAATCTCACCTTCCCACAAGGACTCTTTGTTGTTTTTTCTTTGAGTTTCTCTAAACAATATGCTATTTCACTTTTGCAACAATAACAAGCATATTAGTATCGACATTTACAAACATATAACATAAAATGATAAATGAATTAAATAAATTAATAGCGAAACATATTTAAATAGTAAATATTTTTTGTACTTCCATACATATATCTTAAGATGTCTCCAACCATTATTTTGATAATGAGGTTTGAAGAGTTAGATTATTATTCAAATAAACTTGATTTTTTATTTGGATATGGAACTTGACAAATAAAAGGCATGGCATAAACTACAAAGGAAAAGTCTTATAATTATATTTAAAAAAAGAAAAGAAATTAATTTTCTTAGATAAAACTAAAAATAAATTAATTTTTAACTAGTCATATTTCAAACATATTTTATATGATCCCACAAACTATCAAAATTAAAAAATTTGTAATTTCAAAAAATGCAATTATGCAATAAAAATATAAACATGAATATAAAATATTATTATATATGTTGTCATTTGATGAAATGTTGACATAAGGAAAAAAAAAAAAATTACAATATACATCTTAGTTGTTTCCCTTTTAAGTGTAACTTAATTTGTCAAGCATGGAAGTATAAGATAAATGGCTATGAAAATAATGTAACTTTGGTTCAAAAGTGTCCTCTTGTTCTTTTGGTGCAACCAATTCTACTTTTTTTAATGATTTTATCAACTTTTTGAATGTGAAAATTCTCTCCTCAAAATATCTTCTTGTTATGTTGAAACTTCACTGGAACAAATGGATTAATAAGAAAAACAATGTAAATAAAATAGTGGGTAAAATCGAAGAATCTAAGATTGAGACTTTAGAGTCTACACATGAGGCTTGGGGAGTCTTGGAGAAGGGTTTTACCAAGTACTCTACCAGATTTAACTAGATTTGATATGAGAGTTTGGACAATCATGCTAGATCAATATAGAAAAATTTAGAACTTTTTACAATTCTATAAAATATTCAAAGAATCATTAAATTATATTTTAGAACAAATTCTATAAATTATCATTAAACTATATTTTACATGATATATGACATAGATCTTGACTATGATTATTTTGACTTGAAGCCTTTGGAAAGATAATGTCTTTCTAAAATTGAATAATTATGTTGAAATGCTCCTAGCAGTAAGCTATTGTGACATCATGTGAGCCTCTATCTATGAAGTAGGGTTCACCATTTACCTAAAGATTGTATGCATCAAATGGTATGAGATATTTTTTCTTGCAAATAAGATCTTTTTAACTTTGAATTGATGATTATTTGATATGAAAATTGGATTTGGGTACCATTTTTTTTTAACATAGATATTTTTGGGAAAAAATCAAGATTTTCAAGGTTTAAATCTTGGTTTTATTCATCTTATATTGTTAAAAGGGAAATTTATTGGAATTAACAATGGAAAAGTAAATTCTGACGAGGGTGGGGGTGAATCATCACTTAAAACTTTAACCTCTAAAACAATTCACCTAACATCCATCTTGTACTTCAGCATGTAAACTGAAACAACTCAATCATACATCACATAGCATAAACTAAATTGAACACATAAAACAATAAATTTGGTTGCCTAGAAACCCTCCAAGGATAAGGTAATACTAGGGTGTGGATGATACCCACAAATCTTTACTAATGAAGTTGTAAAGTGTGGCCAATTATGGCTACAAATTTTTTATCATAATCTATGATCTACCTTGTGAGAGGTCTGCTCTATTAAAGTATTACAAAGACTATTAGGTCTCACCTTGCTAAAGGATTTAAAAATCACACTTAAGTAAGCACTCAGTTAAGATCTTTACAAAAGTCTATGAGGACTACTTTGTTAAGAGATTTACTCTATATCACCTATTAAAATGATTCAGCACCATGATACTTCGGTAAGCACTTTACTATTTAATATTAGATCATCTCCTTGCTGGTTATACCTTGATCCTCCTAATTAGATATGTCATCCCTTATCCTTTCACTAGTTCACTCTATTCTCCTCAAATAGATTCTGCAATGTATAACATTGTCATAGCCATCTAAGTCACCATGAATGTTATCTATACACTTAACATTCATTTTGTTGTGTGCACAAAACCCTCAAAAAATATTTAGGTTTTCTCCTCCTTAAATAAGCATTTGCATAGATGGGTTAGGTTAGAATCAACAGTTGTGGTTGATCCATATTGCTACCTAATTCATTCCCCTTTCTAATTGGTTGCATGCATTTCATAGGTATCCTCAATATGACTCCATACCTATCTTCTATAATTGTAAAATAATGTTTATGTTGGGCCAAAAATGGATTGCAAAGTACTTTGTGCCATTAAAAACAACTATTACTTTGACTAGTTACTCAACATTTGAAGAATTTGATGCTTGAACTTCATTATGCTCTTAACGTTATAACTTAGCTTTTGAATAGCTCAACACTCACTATTTTCTTAACACTTGAATCACTTGGCACATCCTAGTTTACTTGACTCCTTTTGTTGGGTTGGTACCTGAATGACTAGGCATAGATAGACTGCTCAACACCTACTAGTGCTCGGGGTGAACTATCATATTGCCTGACATGTATTGTTAGGAGATTGATGCTCATCATGCTTTGATTACTTGGCTCACACTAGTTTCTCAACTTTCTCTAATTAGTTGGCATGCACTTTGTTTTAGCTATATAATGACTTAAGTGATTTGTTAGTACCTTGTCAAAACCAATCTGAGATTAACAATATCTCCCTATGACATGAGTGGAGAAAATAGTTTGTCATGGCATATAAAAATTTATTCTATGCAAAAAATACATAATATATCTTCATGATTCGACTTATATAAAAAAATTTCAAAGACTTCAAAATTTGCAAAATTGTTATTTATCCTTCATACCTTAGTACTCCATTACTCCCCCTGAGTAAATGCTTCATTTCTTCATTTGTTTTTCTCATATTCTAACCTCAAAATTTGAAAAAATTTCACAAAGACATAATTGACAAAACTTCAATATCCCTCTTTTTGACACTTATGTCATCTGGGTTGTATACTTACAGAATTTTTGTCCAAAAATGGTTTATGTAGCTCTAGTATGATATTCATGGTTGTATCCCAATTATCACATATTGCATCTAATAAATGTACTTGAATCTCTAGATGAGTAGTAAACTCAACTAAGCCTTCATGTGTAGAATGTTGGGATTCTTTCTTCATCAAAGCTATAGCATAGGCTAGTTCCTTGTGTAACACTTCCACGTGAGTTAACATGCATTGGATACTAATCAAAGTAGATTTGATATTAGAATCTTTTTCTTGTGACTTGAAAAGCCCACTCTAAGTACTTAGTAACCTCTAAAAGTGTATCTGACTTTGACCAAGAGAATTTTGTATTTTACTTCTTGTGAGTTGAAAATCTCCTTATAGCTAATCAATATCTTGTTGATTTTCCTGAGTGATTAGATCAAATTTGCATAGTTTTTTGTATAGAGAGAAAATATTCTCTAATACCTTCTTCACACTTTCCATTTTTATTTCTAAGTCAACATATCTTAGTGCAATAGCACTAGATATCTTATCTAAAACCTTTGTCTAAAATTTCCTTTCTAACCATTCTAGGAATTTTACATTGGAATCCAGGTCTTCATCCTCTATCTTGTCTACAATGGTGAAAAGTTACTCTATTATGGGCTTATCTTCATTAGTTTTTTAGAGGTTAAAAGCATCCATAAATATGTCATTAATTTCATGTAAGACTTTCTTTTTTTTGTGTTCCCCGCTTAGTATTTCTTGCCTCTTTTTCCTCTATAGAGCTTCCTAAAGAATTCTCATCTCTTCAATAGTGATTGTATTAAGATCAGACTTTAGTAATGCAATCACTTCATCTAAGATTGCATCCCCATATAATGTAGCTTCGACACTCTTTGGTGTGCTTGGACTTGGTCTTGATATCTATAATGGTGTAGCATCTATACTTGGCCTCTAAAGAGTGTGACTACTAGGAGGGATGTAGAAATTGGCAAGGTAACTAGAGTCTGTATTGCAATTTTCTCCTCAGGCATAGTAGTCAACTTTAACTCTTTATTCTTGTCTCCTTCTTTCTAGACTTCACCCAGTGGTGGTGAAATAGGTATAGGACTTGCTTCTTGACCATTACACACTTCTATTCCATCCTTATCAATAATTATTAGAGCTAACCAATAAACATAAATTTTTTAGGATGGCACTAATATACATATAGGATGTGCTTTTGCCTCTTTCATCTATATGATCATAGTTGTCATCTTATATGGTGTCTTTGTTGTATTAATTTTTTTTTTCAAGATTGATACTTTTGTCCTATAATTACTTATCATTTACCTCTGTAGGTAGTGGGGCAACATTTGGTGTATCTTGTTTCTTCTCCCCCACAGATGTGTTTTCTTCCTTTTGTATCTCATCTACACTCACCAATATGGGATTCTTGCATAATATAGCTACATTGGTGGTGTCCTGTTGAATCATCTTCAAATTATCCTCTGTCAAAGGATTCAAATTTTGTGGTGTTGTATCTAGAACATCCTGGATGCTCATTGAGTCATGTAGACTCTCTTGATTTCCATGTGGGGTACTGGCACTCAACACTTGTACATCTTGCTACTCTTCTTCAGTTGTTTCCTCCTCTACTATTCCATTAATGCCCTCCACAATATCTTCTTTGAGTTGGTCCACCTTATTATTTTCCTATTCCTCATTTGTATCATGCTCTTGCTCATCTTTTTCATTTCAATCATCCTTCTTCTCTATCTATTGTGTGGATATCCAACAAATAACATTCCATATTAATGTGCTATGGGTTACCACTTCCTTAACCTGTTTCTTCAATATATTCAATTCTCTATGCTTGGTGGAAAATTTACCTTTATATCTATCCATTTCTATAGAAATCATCTTCTTATCCAAATAAGGAATCACTTGGGCTAATTTAGCCTCCCTTATTTTTCTCTTAGTGGTTAAACTAAATTGCCACTTTTGCTCAACTCTTTATTAAAAACTTTTGGGTAAAGAGTTGGCAATCTCTAGAGGAGTAGTTTTTAAAGTAACCATCATATCATATATGGCCTCTTTAACCTTACTTTTTCCAATACTCCCTAGCTTATCAAAGTCAACATGTGTGAAACTTGAAAAATATGCATTGGTTTTAATGTTTTCACACAAGTTGTCAATATCAAAAGATGGATTTGTGACATACCACTTTGAATTGACTCAAGCCATCTAACTCTATCTTTTCTTCATCTAAATCTAACTAAGGTGTATAATTCCTCCTTGATTTCATCGTAGGTTGGCATGACTCTATTTTAGTGCTAGCTCTCTTTCCTTTTTCCTTTGTTAGTTCTTTATCCTTTACAATGATTTTCCTTCTGCTTGACCTAGTTATAGGTATAACTAGCTTTTGCTATGATTTCTTCATAGTAGTCTTAGGTTTATCCATTGTTTGTGTTTTTTCTTTCCTCTTCTTTACCTTTTCTTTAGGTGCTTCCTTGGTTTCTTCTTCCTGAACTCCTTCAACATCTTCACCTCTTTTCCACTAGGCCTTGGGTTAGTGTTGTCAGTTAGGTTTTCACCCTTGTCCAAGGCCTATGCGCAAGGACAACCTAGTGACACATGGGAACAACCTCCAAGCTATGGGACTTGAACTGCGAGGTTGAGTCTCTGGAGAAAGCTGACTTCCTCTTACTATCAAGGTGCACCTAACTACTCTTGGAGAGGAAAAGGGAGAAAGGGAGCACAAAAGCAAATCTACCTAGTCTAATCTAAGGAGGTGATGCACCAAAATAGAGTGTTCACACTTCTTTTCTGCCCATATATGCACTATAAAACCAAGATAACATTCAAAAGACATACACACCCAGACTTATGTCAATCAATAACCACATACAGATTAGGAAACCAACTGAATAACACAAGGAAAATGATTCACTTATATATTATCCAATAGGCCAAAATAGATATAGTATGCTAGTCACGGATCTCAACAATACACCAATGAGAGGCAAGATGGATGCACATACACATTGATAGCTGAAGGAGATGATACAGAATGTTATACAGCTCAGAGGCAAACAAAATTTTACACTGCAGACCTGTGAGCAATAGCAGAGAAATCAGAAGGAGTCCCTATAAAAGGATCACAAAATTACATTTATATTTCAGGCATAACTCAGGATTTTGCCTTACATTTACTTCACAACTACTGGTATTAACTTCTCACCCTAAAAATCAAATCAAAGATCTGGTGGTTTGAGTACCAAAATTTGATATTCCTCTAAGAAAGAGCCTAGAGAAGATAGAAACGGTGCCATAACTGCGCTCTGACGAGGTAGATGGATCGACTGAGATGGTGGAGTGTCTTCCTCATCCTGCATTCATTTCTGGTAGGTCAAGATTGATCACAGGATCGAAATCTTGTGGCAAAAAAATTGATTCATTATTTCTGGCTCATGAATCTGTGGGGGTCAAAGAGTCAACCTAGTTTCACAAGCCAACTAGGCCACGCGGATAATTCACTTCTTTTCGTTTTGCCACCTAGGAGGTCCTCTGCGGTTGACCTACTTTTCATTGAACTAACCACACCACCCTTCAAACTGTCATCATGAACCGCAACCGCCAGACGCTAACCATCAACCTTGGTCTGCCAGTGAGACACGTGTCATCAAGGTGCTATGTTGCCAACGTATACATCATGCAGCTTCTTCATAGTGCGATGGCCCGTGTCATCGATCATCTTGATCTGACAGCCACGAAAGATCTATCCCTCTTTACTACACTGGTTGCATGGAAATACGGCCCCACCATGACACATGGCGCTAGGGCGCTATGTTGCCAATGTTATCTCTTGAGCAGTTCCTCATAGCGCGATGTCGCCCACCATAGATCTATCTCAATCTGACAATCATGAAGATTCGTCATGCTCTGCGCTATCCTTACCCCAAGCCCATCATATCTAGCACCACCTTAGCAACTGCACCACACTCGAATGACACCTGGCAATACCTGACAGACGTACCTTGGTGCAATCTGGCCCCACTGACACGTGGTGAAAGGGTGCCATGTTTCTATGGTAAAGATCGCACAACTTCACCAGAGTGACATAGCATCATCCATCAATCTGACTTAATCTGACGATCGTGAAGACTCATTGTACCTTGCACTTTGATCCTCTGCTATCAGCACACCTGGCAAGACCTGGCCCAATTCAGTGGCCACGTGTCAACAAGTAATTTGCCACCATGGCACCAGACTCTGCCAACTGGGCAGATGAGGTACATGGGAACCAACCACTTGCCTAAAACTCTCCCTGTAGTGAATTTTTCGTTGTTGTGAACCTTGTTGCTGACACTAGGACTCACCATAGAAATAACCTCCAATCGGTCGGGCACTATATCGCTATCGAAAAACTCGTGAGTTTTTCGATGGTGACATGGCACCTTGTAGCCTTTTGAATTTTTCGGCCTGTGAACCACATATTCCCTCGACCGTTGCAAACATTTTTTGGTGATGCAATCTTCCCACTATGAAACCTTTTTCGTCGGGCGCTATGTTGCTATGAAGATTTTTCGGCCAACACACGATAGCGACATAGCACCCACGGTGCTAGGGAACCTTTTCGATCCATCATGAAACTTTTTTGACCCACCGTAGAGTTTTGGATGACCTATAAATTGGACCCACTGGACATGCGTCCTCCAGGCGCCATGTCACTAACATAAATATCGCACAACTTCGCCATAGTGAGACAATGCCAGTCGTAGATCTTCACCGATCTGACGAAGAAGAATTTGTGGCCATAGGAACCATGTTATAAAGCTCAACATTAAAATAATATTAACTTGGAAAATAGCCATTGGATGAGCTAGAAATTTGAAATTTGAATCTTTGGCGGGTGAACAAAATGTGGTAACATTCTAGCGACTCACAGGGGATGCAAGCCTGCTATGCATCAGACCAGTGTTTGGAAAAAATCCATTGGGCTATGGAGTCAAAAAATATGAACCTAAGAACTGCAAAACCCTAACCCCTTTGTGAAAACATCAAAAAAACCCTAGCTCTGCATTTACAACTGGAAACAAAAAATTGAACTTCCTCTACAACCTGAGACACCACAGAATCTGCTACCTCATAGGGATATGGCTGTGCCTGCGCACTTCTTGAAAAGTAGGAAACAACAGAAAAGAAACTAAACTACCTATATACATGGATTCACAAATTTTTCAAAAATAGGGCTTCAGATAGATCCCATTGACTGGAATGGGCAAGATCTCTCCATTGGGCTAGCTCAATTGATATGCATTGGCCTGTTTGCAACTAGCAATCAGATAGGGGCCACTCCATAGTGGGTCAAACTTGGAATGTCTTCCTAGTTTTGCTCTGTCAGAATCCCACTTTAGAACTAAATCTCCTTCTTTGAAGGTCCTAACCCTAGTTTTCCTGTCGAAACTCCTCTTCATCTGCTATTGATGTATCTCTAGGGTTTGCATAGCCTTATTTCTCTTTTCTTCTAGTTTAATCAGCTCTGCCATTCTTACTGACATGGCATTATCTTCAATCAATTCCAGCTGACGAGCCAACTCCAAGGATGGGAATTCCAATGAAATTGGGAGTCTAGCCTCCCTACCATATACCAGCACAAAAGGTGAATTCCCAATACATCTCTTGGGTGTTATCTTATTAGCCCACAGAGTAGTTCTTAATTTCTTATGCTAGACCCTCTGATTGTCTTCAATTGTCCTCTTCATGATTCTAATCAAATTCTTGTTGGAAGACTCAACCAAAACATTACCCTGGGGATAGTAATTTGATAATGTGCTCAGGTAGACATTGTGATTCATTGACCATGCAAAAATCTAGGTTCCAACAAAAGACTTAGCATTGTCTGAGATAATAGTAGAAGGAGCACCAAACCTAGATACAATTCCATCAAGGAATTCAACAACTGATGGTTCTATGGCATCCTTCAAGGAAACTACCTCTGTCCATCTAGTTAAATAATCAGTAGCAGCCAAAATCCATTTATGACCTACACTAGATGGAGGATTAATGGGACCTATAAAATCCAACCCCGACTGGGTAAAGGGCTGATCCACCTAAATAGGATGAAGGGGGAGAGCTGCAAGTCTCTATTTTCCTGAGAAGAAAGCACTTTTCTCACATTTTCTCACATATCCATAACAATCATGAAATAGAGATGGGCAATAATAACTAGCCCTCATGATCTTCATGGCAGTTGTCCTTGTAGAGAAATGGCCACCATTAGGGCCATCATGAAGTTCCTTAATCATCCTCTCAGCTTGATCCTCTTCAATGCATCTCAACAGGGTCCCATTAAAATCCCTCCTGAATAGGATACCATCAATTACAACATAGGGAATGGATTATAGTCTATATTGTCTTCTTTTGGCTCTGTCCAATGCCTGAGGGTATCCATCCCCTAATAAGAAGCTCTTCATATCATCTATCTAGCTCCTTAGACCATTAACATTTCCTTCCTCCTCCTGCTCGGTTATTACCATAGCAGCCTCTTCACCTGAATCTTGGCCCGATAACATTTCTTTGCACAATCCTTTACCTCTTACCAGCTTGGTAATCTGAATATCAACATCATACTCCATTACCCTAGTGATCCATCCAGCTCTCTTTTCACTGATATCTTTGCTTAACAGGAAGTCCTTTACACTGGCATGAGGCACCAACAAATGGATCTTAATATGGGACAAGAGGTGCTTGAATTTTTTCAAGGCTTTGATGATATACTTATCTTTATTCCTTGAGCCCTTCACTAAAGAAGGCTATGGGCTGCTCCTCATCCTTGTCCTTTTTTTGAGTGAAGACAATAGAGATACTTGACTCACCACCTAGAGTGTAGAGGATGAAATCTTTCTCAAAATTTGGGTTCATAAGAGTAGGGGCTGAGGCTATGGCTGTCTTGATCTCTTCAAAACTCTCCTTCCCTTCCTTGGTCCATGAGAAGACCATACCTTTCTTAAGCATAGATATAAGAGGTTTCACCATGTTAGAAAGATTAGGAATAAACCTTCTTACAAAATTTATCCTACCAAGGAAACTTTGCAGCCCCTTCTTGTGTCTAGGAAGAGGAATGGCAAGTATTGCCTCTACTCTTTCTAGATCAATGGTCAACCCATCCTCAAATACAATATGTCCCAATAATTTTCCTTGGCTTGTAGCAAAGCCACACTTGGCTAGGTTAAGGGAAACCCCAAACTCTCTACATCTTAGAAATACCTATCTTAGATGATCAAAATTATCTTCTACATTTTTTGAATATATACAATTATATCATCAAGGTATACTAAGAAAAACATATCAATTAATCTTTTGAAGGTCATCTCCATTGCCTTTTGAAATGTGGTACCTGCATTTGTTAGTCCAAAAGGCATCTTGCAATAAGCATAGGTGCCCCACTTAGTAGTAAATGTAGTCTTATATCTGTCAGATTCTTTAACCAGCACTTGATTATAACAAGAGAATCCATCAAGAAAAGAGAATCTCCTCCAACCACTGACCTTGGACAGAATCTGCTCCATGGAAGGGAGAGGATGGCGATCTTTTAGAGAAGCCTAATTGAGGTCTCTAAAAACCACACACAGTCTGATTTATCCATTTTTCTTCCTTACAGGGACAAGGTTAGCTACCCATGATGAGTGTTTGATAGAAAATATTGTATTAGCTTCTATCAACTTGGATAGCTCTTTTCTCATTAGGGGCTCAATCTTAGGATTCATTGGCCTCTATTTTTGCCTTACTGGTTTGGCCTTATCAATTAAATCTATGGTATGCTGAAACAAACTAGGGTCAAACCCTTTTAAGTCATCATATGTCCAAGAAAATACATCATTAAATTCTTGACATAAATGAATGAAGTTTTCTTGCTCAGTTTCAGAACATACCTTCCCCATATTCAGATATTTTCCATCAGCAATTGTAACTGGGGCATAATAATCTTTCTCTGTAGCTAGATTCATTCCTTTGCCCCTTGTTTGATCATTAGGATTAAAGACACTCTCCAAGGTAATGAGACCCTTGGGCAACTTGTTAGAACTGAGGTGAATGATCTAATCACCATACTGATCTTGCAGTCATGACTGGTTTCTATCTGAGAATTCTGCCTCATTTTGCAAGAAACTCACAATTTTCTCATCTGAATCAAACACTTGCCAATGAGTGTTTTTATAAAAGATGGCAAGCCTCACTAACACACTTATTTTTTGCTTCCTCCTCTCCTCAAGATTCATTGGTACATCATAAGCTACACCCACTGCTGCAAGTCTATCAGCATGTCTATTTTCTTTCCTAGGAATGCTCTAAATATTAAATGCATTGAAGCCCTCAAGCAAATCCCAAACTCTATGTTTGTAAGACTTGAACAGGCCATTTTTGGTGATATTCTGATTTCTCACTTGGTTAACTACCAACTCACTATCCCCATAAACTCTCAAGGCTTGAATTCCTCTCTTTTGGGCAAGTAGGAGACCTTGAATCAAGGATTCATACTCGGCCACATTATTAGTGCAACTGAATTGCAATCTAAAGGAGAAGTAGTATCTTATTTGTGTAGGAGAGATCAGCATCACACTAGCCCCTGATCCATTTATATTCCTTGAGCCATCTAAGTACATACTCCATGTTTCATTTATATCCTCATTAGTCCCAACAAGATCAGGAACTTGAGCATCTTTCTCTATTATGCAATATGTACTAAGGCCTGTCTCAAGAGTTTCTGACATAGGTTCAAATGGATATGCATTTGTCCACTCATCCAAGAAGAAATCAAGAATCTCTACTATGGAAGTGATAGGCTCATTTACTAGGTCATTTTCAACCATCTCTAGAATAGGGCAATTCATGTTGATGGGATTGGGGGTGTAGGATTCAGTGTGATGAAGGGCTTGAGGTTCTGCTCTAATTGAGGCCTTGGCTCCATATCTGGTCTTAAATGACATATATGACCAATCAGCAGATATGAATCCACCAATTTGAGCAATGAAGTCTCTTGAAAGATAGATAGCAAAATAGGGCTTGACTTCAGCAACAGATATGTCTTGAACCATAGTGCAACAAGGGCATGCATGTAGAGCCATTTCCACATTCGTAAGGATGCCTACAATTTTGACAGTACTACCATCTAATTGTAACACATCCCTAACAATGGGCTCATATTTCATTCCTAAAGCATCAGCAACACACCTAGGCATTACTGAGCTACTAGCCCCTGAATCTATCATGCAATTGTGGACTAACTTGCCCCCTATAATCAGAGAAACATAGAATGGAGGAGGTCTAACCTTTTTACTTGTCTCCACATCCCCTACTGGTTGTACTAGACTTGTGGCACTCTCCATGGTAGATGGCTGATCCTTGGGTTCAATCTTCTCTAATTCATGTTGTAGCATCCTCTTCTACATTGGTATGGTAGCAACAACATCCTGCATAGAAATATTCACATTGGTCTTCTTCATTTGCTCTACCACACTGAATGGTGTATTAGGAATTTTGGTAGAAACTTTGGGAGCTGCACTCATAAGAGGTTGAGATGGAGCAACATAAGGATTACTTCCATCTTTCTTTCTAGAATCTTTCTTTTGCTGTTGTGAAGTACTTGTATATTCATTTGCTGCATGTATATGAGGTGTAGCACTTGAAGTTGAGGCCTGCTTAGGAGAAGGAGGGGCAGCATGTTCCATAGCTCTCCTTTTGCTTCTTGTGTTATGAGCAATAGAATCCTGGTTTACATTACAATGATCCCAAATCTGATGATTCATGAAAGAGCAATCATCACGCTCTTGAATATATGAGGCCTCCTTGGAATGATCTTCCTTGTATGGTTGCTTTGCTGCAGGTTCTTGGGTAGTTAGGGCTAAATAAAATTTTGCCTTCTGGCACATGCAATAGGTATAAGAATAGTTGCAAGAAGGACAGAAATCTTGGTCTTGGGCCAAGTTATTTTGAGGGACTATAGCCCTATTCTGATTTGAGCTTGAAGTAGAGGCATGACTACTTTGCCTACCCTGATCAAAAGAGCTATTAAACTGATTAGGAGGCCTACCACCATTTCGAGCTTGATATTGCAATTGGGGAGGCCTGCCACCTTGAGCTTGCTTCCTTTTCAAGGCCACCACCTTGTTACTCATTTTTTGTATCATAGAGAAACTATCCTCTAAAACCTTTCCTTAGTCCTTCAACTCCCTCCCCTGCTCTTGCAATTTTTTATCCAGGGTCTTCTCTCTTTTATCTGTATTTAGCACTAGACCTTGGAGCATTTCTTTGAGTTCATCTATCCCATTTTGAGGATGTGGAAGCTTGGGGAACTAGAGTAAGGGCTTGTGATGTAAAAGTTGTAGGAAGAGGGGCCATTTCTAGTTGGTGGTTGGGAACATCAAGAAAGAAAGGCATAGGGGGCCTTGGAGCCAACTTTCCTCCTTGTATTACGATGTTCTCAGGCTTTATGGCTATCTCATAAGCATTAGGCAAGGTATCTCATCCCATGGTTTGGATTGTAGTGGTAATATCATTGTTAAAAGCTCTAAGGTAATGCAAGAAGGAATTACCAGGGGTAGGTTTCACTGTAGTAGGTATTCTATCTCATGTCTTTTGAAATCTATAATTAAAATCAGTCATACATTCATGGGGGGCTCTTTTTATTCTAGTCAGCTATTCTAAAAGTGACAAATGGTCACTCTTATCCTCAAAATGTTTGCATAACCCTATTCCTAGTCCATCTCAATCAGTTATAGAACCATGAGCTAAGCCTCTATACAACTGTAATGCTTTTCCTTTTAAAGATGAGGCTAAAAGTCCGACAGCAACATCATGCTCTGTAATACCATGAATATACAAAGCATGAATATTACAAACATTTGCTACTTCTTGGATATGCTCTAAAGGGGAGATGGAAGTTTCACTAGGAAAATTAGGTATGCTTTTTAGTGTAGATACTGGTATATCATGTCTTTGGGCTAACAATAGAGAACTTCCACTATTACAGGTGGCAAAAGCATGAACTCTTGGCTATGCCATGTAAACAAGTGTTCTATTGATGAGTGTTGATGGCAATCTAGGCTGAGTTCAAGCAACAGGAGGAGTAGAGAGAGATCTTATAGGCATATTAACTTTTATTACACCCCTAACTGGTGATAATGAAGTTCTAGTCCTCCTTCTTCTAGGGTTTGAAAGAGAAAGCTCTAGATATTGAAATTTACCTCTAGAAGATGCCCTTGTTTCAGCTTTGGGCATGAATTGCTACAACTTTGGCCTGGAACCAGATTTGTTGATGTTTAGAGTCGCCAAGTACTTTGAAGGATCAACCTCTTAAAGGCTTGAATACTGAAGCCAACACTACCTCTCCAGTATTAATCTCTGAAACTCTTTCTTCTTGACACCAGTAGACTTTAAATTTTGTATGAAAAAGTGTCCCACTGGTCATGCAAAAACTTGTTGTCACTTAGGTTTACACCCTTGTCCAAGGCCTATGCGCGAGGACAACCTAGTGAAACATGGAAATAACCTCCAAGCTATGGGACTTGAACTGCGAGGTCAAGTCTCCAGAGAGGGCCGGCTTCCTCTTACTATTAGGGTGCACCTAATTACTCTTGGAGAGGAAGAGGGAGAAAGGGAGCATGAAAGAAAATCTACCTAGTCTGATCTAAGGAGGTGATGCACCAAAATAGAGTGTTCAAACTTCTTTTCTGCCCATATATGCACTATAAAACCAAGATAACATTCAAAAGAAATACACACCTAGACTTATGTCAATCAATAACCACATACAGATCAGGAAACCAACTGAATAACACAAGGAAAAGGATTCACTTATATATTATCCAATAGGCCAAAATAGATATGGTATGCCAGTCATAGATCTCAACAATACATCAATGAGAGGCAAGATGGATGCACATACACATTGATAGCTAAAGGAGATGATACAGAATGTTATACAACTCAAAGGCAAAGGGAATTTTACATTGCAGACCTGCGATCAGTAGTAGAGAAATCAGAAGGAGTCCCTAGAAAAAGATCACAAAATTGCCTTTATAGTTCAGGCATAACTGAGGATTTTGCCTTACATTTACTTCTCAACTACTGGTATTAACTTCTCACCCTAAAAATCCAATCAAAGATCTGGTGGTTTGAGTACCAAAATCTGATATTCCTCTAAGAAAGAGCCTAGAGAAGATAGAAATGGTGCCATAACTGCGCTCTGACTAGGTAGATGGATTGACTGAGGCGCTAGAGTATCTTCCTCATCCTGCATTCATTTCTGGTAGGTTGGGATTGATCACTGGATCAAAATCTCGTGGCAAAAAACTTGATTCATTGTTTCTAGGTCATGAATCCGTAGGGGCCAAAGAGTCAACCTAGTTTCACAAGCCAACTTGGCCATGCAGACCAATCACTTCTTTTCGTTCTACCACCTGAGAGGTCCTCTGTAGTTGACCTAGTTTTTATTGAACTAATTGCGCCACCCTTCAGACTGTTATCATTAACCACAACCGCCAGCCACTAACCATCAACCTTGGTCTACTAGTGAGACATGTGTCATCAGGTTGCTATGTCACCAACGTATACATTGTGCAACTTCTTCATAGCGCAACGGCACCTGTCATCGATCGTCTTGATTTGATGGCCACAAAAGATCTGTCCCTCTTTACTGTACTAGCTGCATGGAAATATGGCCCCACCAGGACACGTGGCACTCAGGCGCTATGTCACCAATGTTATCTCCTGAGCAGTTCCTTGTAGCATGATGGCACCCACCGTAGATCTATCTCAATCTGATGATCGTGAAGACTCGTCATGCTCTGCGCTATCCTTACCTCAGGCCCATCATATCTGGTGCCACCTTAGCAACCGCACCACACCCGAATGCCACCTGGCAATACCTGACAGACATACCTTGGTGCAATCTAGCCCTGCTAACACATGGCAAAAGGGTGCCATGTCACTATGGTAAAGATCACACAACTTCACCATAGCGATATAGCGTCATCAGTCGATCTGACTTAATTCGACAATCTTGAAGACTTGTCATACCGTGCACTTTGATCCTCTGCTGTCAGCACACCCAGCAAGACCTGGTGCCACTGAGTGACCACATATCAACAAGTAATTCGCCACCATGGCACCAAACTCTGCCAATTGGGAAGATGTGGTACATGGGACCCAACCACTTGCTTTAAGCTCTCACCGTGGTGACTTTTTCGTTGCCCGAAAACTTGCCACTGACACTAGGACTCACCATAGAAATAACCTTCGATCGGTTGGGCTCTATTTCACTATCGAAAAACTCATGAGTTTTTCGATGGTGACATGGCACCTTGCCACCTTTTGAATTTTTTGGCCCGTGAACCACATATTCGCTCGACCACCGTAAACATTTCTCGATGATGCAATCTGCCCACTGTGAAACCTTTTTCGTCGGGTGCTATGTCGCTATGAAGATTTTTTTCCCAACACACGATAGCGACATAGCACCCACGGTGCCGAGGAACCTTTTCGATCCATCATGAAATTTTTTCAATCCACCATAGAGTTTTGGATGACCTGTAAATTGGTCCCACCGAACATGCATCCTCTGAGTGCCATGTTGCTAACATAAATCTCGTACAACTTTGCCATATTGAGACAGCGCTAGTCATAGATCTTCACGGATCCAATGAAGGAGAATTTGCGGTCATAGGAACCATGTTATAAAGCTTGGTATTAAAATAATATTAACTTGGAAAATAGCCATTGGACGAGCTAGACATTTGAAATTTGAATCTTTGGCGGGTGAACAAAAAGTGGTAACATTCTGGCGACCCACAGGGGATGCAAGCCTACTATGCATCAGAGAAATGCCTGCAAAAAATCCATTGTGCTATGGAGTCAAAAAATATGAACCTGAGAACTACAAAACCCTAACCCCTCTGTGAAAACATCGAAAAATCCCTAGCTCTATAGCTGCAACTAGAAACAAAAAAGCAAACTTCCTCTACAACCTGAGACATCAAAAAATTGGCTATCTCATAGGGAGACGGTTGTGCCCGCACACTTCTTCAAAAGTAGGAAACAAAAGAAAAGAAACTAAACTACCTATATACATGGATTCACAAATTTTTCAGAAATAGGGCTTCAGATAGATCCCATTGACTGGAATGGGCAAGATCTCTCCATTGGGCTGGCTTAATTGAAACTCATTGGCCTATTTGCAACTGGCAATCAGATAGGGGCCACTCCATAGTGGGTCAAACTTGGAATGTCTTCCTAGTTTTTCTCTATCAAATTCCCACTTTAGAACTACATCTCCTTCTCTAAAGGTCCTAACCCTAGTTTCCTTGTCAAAACTCCTCTTCATCTGCTGCTGATGTATCTCTAGGCTTTGCATAGCCTTATTTCTCTTTTCTTCTATTTCAATCAGCTCTACCATTCTTACTAACATGGCATTATCTTCAATCAATTCCATCTAATGAGCCAACACCAAGGATGGGAATTCCAATGAAATTGGGAGTCTGGCCTCCCTACCATATACTAGCACAAAAGGTGAATTCTCAATAGATCTCTTGGGTGTTATCCTATCAGCCCATAGAGTAGTTCTTAATTTCTTATGCCAGACCCTCTAATTGTCTTCAATTTTTTTCTTCATGATTCTGATCAAATTCTTGTTGGAAGACTCAGCTAAACCATTACCCTAGGGATAGTGATTTGATGATGTGTTTAGGTAGATATTGTGATTCATTGCCTATGCACAAATCTGGGTTCCAAAAAAAGACTTAGCATTATCTGAGATAATAGTAGAAGGAGCACCAAACCTAGATACAATTCCATCAAGGAATTCAACAACTGATGGTTCTATGGCATACTTCAAGGAAACTACCTTTGTCCATCTAGTGAAATAATCAATAGTAGCCAAAATCCATTTATGACCTACACTAGATGGAGGATTAATGGGACCTATAAAATCCAACCCCCACTGGGTAAAGGGTTGATCCAACTGAATAGGATGAAGGGGGAGAGTTGCAAGTCTCTGTTTCCCTGAGAAGAAAGCACATTTCTCACATTTTCTCACATATCCATAACAATCATGAAATAGAGATGGCCAAAAATAACCAGCCCTTGTGATCTTCATGGCAGTTGTCCTTGTAGAGAAATGGCCACCATCAGGGCCATCATGAAGTTCCTTAATCATCCTCTCAGCTTGATCCTCTTCAATGCATCTCAACAGGGTCCCATTAAAATCCCTCCTGAATAGGATACCATTAATTACAACATAGGGAATGGATTACAGTCTATATTGTCTTCTTTTGGCTTTGTCCAATCCCTGAGGGTATCCATCCCTTGATAAGAAGCTCTTCATATCATCTATCCAGCTCCTTGGACCATTAGCATTTCCTTCCTCCTGCTGCTCTATTATTACCATAGCAGCCTCTTCATCTGAATCCTGGCCTGATAACATTTCTTTGCACAATCCTTTACCTCTTACCAGCTTGGTAATTTGAAGATCAACATCATACTCCATTACCCTAGTGATCCATCCAACTCTCTTTTCACTGATATCTTTGCTTAACAGGAAGTCTTTTACACTGGCATGAGACACCAACAAATGCATCTTATTGTGGGACAAGAGGTGCTTGAATTTTTTCAAGGCTCTGATGACTGCAAGGGCTTGCTTCTCTACATAGCTATACTTATCTTCATATTCCTTGAGCCCTTCACTAAAGAAGGCTATGGGCTGCTCCTCATCCTTTTCATTTGTTTGAGTTAAGATAGCAGAGATACTTGACTCACCACCTAGTGTGTAGAGGATGAAATCTTTCTCAAAATTTGGGTTCATAAGGGTAGGGGCTGAGGCTATGGCTGCCTTGATATCTTCAAAACTCTCCTTCCTTTCCTTGGTCCATGAGAAGACCATACCTTTCTTAAGCATAGTTGTAAGAGGTTTCATCATGGCAGCAAGATTAGGAATAAACCTTCTTACAAAATTTATCCTAGCAAGGAAACTTTGCAGCCCCTTCTTGTGTCTAGGAAGAGGAAGGGCAAGTATTGCCTTTGTTCTTTCTGGATCAATGGTCAACCCATCCTCAGATACAATGTGTCCCAATAATTTTCCTTGGCTTGTAGCAAAGACACACTTGGATTGGTTAAGGGAAATCCCAATCTCTCTACATCTTAGAAATACCTGTCTTAGATGATCAAAATGATCTTCTACATTTTTTGAATATATAGTTATATCATCAAGGTATACTAAGACAAACTTATCAATTAATCTTTTGAAGGCCATCTCCATTGCCTTCTAAAATGTGGCACCTGCATTTGTTAGTCCAAATGGCATCTTGCAATAAGCATAGGTGCCCCACTTAGTAGTAAATGAAGTCTTATATCTGTCATATTCTTTAACCAGCAGTTGATTATAACCAAAGAATCCATCAAGAAAAGAGAATCTCCTTGAACCACTGACCTTGGATAGAATCTTCTCCATGGAAGGGAGAGGATGGTGATCTTTAAGAGAAGCCTGAATGAGGTCTCTAAAGTCCACACACAGTCTAATTTCTCCATTTTTAATCCTTACAGGGACAAGGTTAGCTACCCATGATGAGTGTTTGATAGGAAATATTATATTTGCTTCTATCAACTAGGATAGCTCTTTTCTCATTAGGGGCTCAATCTTAGGGTTCACTGGCCTCTATTTTTGCCTTACTAGCTTGGCCTTATCAATTAAATCTATGGTATGCTGAAAAAAACTAGGGTCAAACCTTTTTAAGTCATCATATGTCCAAGAAAATACATCATTAAATTCTTGACATAAATGAATGAAGTTTTCTTGCTCAGTTTCAGAACATACCTTCCGCATATTCAGAGATTTTCCATCAGCAATTGTAGCTGGGACATAATCATCTTTCTCAATAGCTAGATTCATTCCTTTACCCCTTCTTTGATCATCAGGATTAAAGAAACTCTCCAAGGTAATGAGACCCTTGGGCAACTTGGTAGAACTAAGATGGATGATCTGATCACCATACTGATCTTGCAGTCTTGACTGGTTTCAATCTGAGAATTCTACCTCATTTTGCAAGAAACTCACAATTTTTTCATCAGAATCAAACACCTACCAGTGAGTGTTGTTATCAAGGATGGCAGGCCTCACTACTACCCTTATTTGTTGCTTCCTTCTCTCCTCAAGATCCCCTGGTACATCATAAGCTGCACCCACTACTGCAAGTCTATCAGCATGTCTATTTTCTTTCCTAGGAATGCTTTGAATATTAAATGCATTGAAGCCCTCAAGAAAATCCTAAACTCTATGTTTGTAAGACTTGAGCAGGCCATTTTTGGTGATATTCTAATTTCTCACTTGGTTAACTACCAACTCACTATCCCCATATACTATCAAGGCTTGAATTCCTCTCTTTTGGGCAAGTAGGAGACCTTGAATCAAGGATTCATACTCGGCCACATTATTAGTGCAACTGAATTGGAGAGATCAGCATCACACCAGCCCCTAATCCATTTCTATTCCTTGACCCATCAAAGTACATACTCGATGTTCCATTTATATCCTCATTAGTCCCAACAAGATCAGGAACTTGAGCATCTTTCTCTATTATGCAATATGTACTAAGGCTTGTCTCAAGAGTTTCTGACATAGGTTCAAATTGATATACATTTTCCCACTCATCCAAGAAGAAATTAGGAATCTCTACTATGGAAGTGACAGGCTCATTTACTAGGTCATTTTCATCCATCTCTAGAATGGGGCAATTCATGTTGATGGGATTGGGGGTGTAGGATTCAGTGTGATGAAGGGCTTGAGGTTCTGCTCTAATTGAGGCATTGGCTCCATATCTAGTCTTAAATGACATATATGACCAATTAGCAGATATGAATCCACCAATTTGAGCTGTGAAGTCTCTTGAAAGACAGATAGCAAAATAGGGCTTGACTTTAGCAACAAATATGTCTTGAACCACAGTGCAACAAGGGCATGCATGTAGGGCCATTTCCACATTCCTAAGGATACCTACAATTTTGACAGTACTACCATCTAATTATAACACATCCCTAAAAATGGGCTCATGTTTCATTCCTAAAGTATCAGCAACACACCTAGGCATTACTGAGCTACTAGTCCCTGAATCTATCATGCAATTGTGAACTAATTTGCCCCCTATAATCAGAGAAACATAGAATGGAGGAGGTCTAACCTTTTTACTTGTCTCCACATCCCCTACTGGTTGTACTAGACTTGTGGCACTCTATATGGTAGATGGCTGATCCTTGGGTTCAATCTCCTCTAATTCTTGCTACAGCATCCTCTTTTGCATTGGTATGGTAGCAACAACATCCCACATAGAAATATTCACATTGGTCTTCTTCATTTGCTCTACCACACTGAATGGTGTATTAGGAATTTTGGTAGAAACTTTGGGAGTTGCACTCAAAGAGGTTGAGATGGAGCAACATAAGGATCACCTACATCTTTCTTTCTAGAATCTTTCTTTTGCTGTTGTGAAGTACTTGTTTGTTCATTTGTTGCATGTATATGAGGTGTAGCACTTGAAGTTGAGGCCTGGTTAGGAGAAGGAGGGGCATCATGTTCCATAGCTCTCCTTTTGCTTCTTGTGTTATGAGCAATGGAATCCTAGTTTACATTACAATGCTCCCCAATCTGATGATTCATGAAAGAGCAATCATCATGTTCTTGAATATATGAGGCCTAATTGGGATGATCTTCCTTGTATGGTTGCTTTGCTGTAGGTTCTTGTGTAGTTAGGGCTAAATAAGATTCTGCCTTCTGGCACATGCAATAGGTATAAGAATAGTTGCAGGAAGGATAGAAATCTTGGTCTTGGGCCAAGTTATTTTGAGGGACTATAGCCCTATTCTGATTTGAGCTTGAAGTAGAGGCATGACTACTTTTCCTACCCTGATCAAAAGAGCTATTCCACTGATTAGGAGGCCTACCACCATTTGGAGCTTGATATTGCAATTGGGGAGGCTTTCCACCTTGAGCTTGTTGGCTTTCCAAGGCCACCACCTTGTTACTCATTTTTGGTATCATAGAGAAACAATCCTCTAATCTCTTTCATTGGTGCTTCAACTCCCTCCCTTGCTCTTGCAATTTTTTATCCAGTGTCTTCTCTCTTTTATCTGTATTTAGCACTAGACCTTGGAGCATTTCTTTGAGTTCATCTATCCCATTTGAGGATGTGGAAGCTTTGGGAACTGGAGTAAGGGCTTGTGATGTAGAAGTTGTAGGAAGAGGGGCCAATCCTAGTTGGTGGTTGGGAACATTAGGAAAGAAAGGCCTAGGGGGCCTTGGAGCCAACTTTCCTCCTTTTATTAGGATGTTCTAAGCTTTTATGGCTATCTCATAAGCATTAGGCAAGGTATCTCCTCCCATAGTTTGGATTGTAGTGGCAATATCGCTGTTAAAAGCTCTAAGGTAATGCAAGAAGGCATTACCAGGGGTAGGTTTCACTGTATTAGGTATTCTATCCCATGTCTTTTGAAATCTATAATTAAAATCAGTCATACATTCATGGGGGGTTCTTTTTATTGTAGTTAGCTGCTCTAAAAGTGACAAATTGTCACTCTTATCCTCAAAATGTTTGCATAACCCTATTCCTGGTCCATCCCAATAAGTTATAGAACCATGAGCTAAGCCTCTATACCATTGTAATGCTTTTCCTTTTAAAGATGAGGCTAGAAGTCTAACAACAACATCATCCTCTGTAATACCATGAATATTACAAACATTTGCTACTTCTTGGATATGCTCTAAAGGGGAGATGGAAGTTTCACCAATAATATTAGGTATGCTCTTTAGTGAAGATACTGGTATATCATGTCTTTTGGCTAAGAATAGAGGACTTCGACCATTAAAGGTGGCAAAAGCATGAACTCTTGGCTGTGCCATGTAAACAAGTGTTCTATTGATGAGTGTTGATGGAAATCTAGTCTGAGTTCGAGCAACATGAGGAGTAGAGATAGATCTTATAGGTATATTAACTGTTATTACACCCCTAACTGGTGATAATGAAGTTCTAGTCCTCCTTCTTCTAGGTTTTGAAGGAGAAAGCTCTTGATATTGAAATTTACCTCTAGAAGACGCCCTTGTTTCAGCTCTAGGCATGAATTGCTGCAACTTTGGCCTAGAACCAGATTTGTTGATGTTTAGAGTCACCAAGTACTTTGAAGGATGAGCCTCTTAAAGGCTTGAATACTGAAGCCAACACTACCTCTTCAGCATTAATCTCTAAAACTCTTTCTTCTTGACACCAGTAGACTTTAAATTTTGTTTGAAAAAGTGTCCCACTAGACGTGCCAAAAACTATTGTCACTTAGGTTTGCACCCTTGTCCAAGGCCTATGCACGAGGACAACCTAGTGAAACATGGAAACAACCTCCAAGCTGTCAGACTTGAACTGCGAGGTCGAGTCTCTAGAGAAGGCCAGCTTCCTCTTACTATCAGGGTGCACCTAACTACTCTTGGAGAGGAAAAGGGAGAAAGGGAGCACGAAAGCAAATCTACCTAGTCTGATCTAAGGAGGTGATACCCATATATGCACTATAAAATCAAGATAACATTTAAAAGACATACACACCTAGACTTATGTGAATCAATAACCACATACAGATCAGGAAACCAACTGAATAACACAAGGAAAATGATTCACTTATATATTATCCAATAGGTCAAAATAGATACAGTATACCAGTCATAGATCTCAACAATACACCAATTAGAGGCAAGATGGATGCACACACACATTGATAGCTAAAGGAGATGATATAGAATGTTATACAGCTCAGAGGCAAAGCGAATTTGACACTGCAGACCTATGAGCAGTAGTAGAGAAATTAGAAGAAGGAGTCCCTAGAAAATGTTCACAAAATTGCCTTTATAGTTCAGGCATAACAAAGGATTTTGCCTTACATTTACTTCTCAACTACTGGTATTAACTTCTCATCCTAAAAATCCAATCAAAGATCTGGTGGTTTGAGTACCAAAATCTGATATTCCTCTGAGAAAGAGCTTGGAGAAGACAAAAATGGCACCATAACTGTGCTCTGACCAGGTAGATGGATCGACTGAGATGGTGGAGTGTCTTCCTCATCCTGCATTCTTTTCTGGTAGGTCGAGAATGATCACAGGATCAAAATCTCGCGACAAAAAACTTGATTCATTATTTCTGGCTCATGAATCTGCAGGGGTTAGAGAGTCAACCTAGTTTCACAAGCCAACTTGCCCATGTGGACCGATCACTTCTTTTCATTCTGCCACCTAGGAGGTCCTCTGTGATTGACCTACTTTTTATTAAACTAACCATTCCACCCTTCAGACTGTTATCATTAATCGTAACCACCAGCCGCTAACCATCAACCTTGGTCTTCCAGTGAGACACGTGTCATCAGGGAGCTATGTCAGCAACATATACATTGTGCAACTTCTTCATAGCGCGATGGCACCTGCCATCGATCATCTTGATCTAACGGCCACGAAAGATCTGTCCCTCTTTACTGCGCTGGCTACATTGAAATACAGCCCCACCAGGACAGGTGGTGTTAGGGCGTTATGTTGCCAATGTTATCTCCTAATCAGTTCCTCATAGTGCGATGTCACCCACTGTAGATCTATCTCAATCTGACGATCGTGAAGACTCGTCATGCTCTGCACTGTCCTTACCCTGGGCCCATCATATTTGGTGCCACCTTAGCAACCGTACCACACCCGAATGACACCTGGCAATAACTGACAGAAGTACCTTGGTGCAATTTGGCCCCACTGACACGTGGTGAAAGGGTGCCATGTCGCTATGCTAAAGATCACACAACTTCACCATAGTGACATAGCATCATCCGTCAATTTGACTTAATCTGACGATCTTGAAGACTCGTCGTACCTTGCACTTTGATCCTCTGCTATTAGCACACTTGGCAAGACCTGGCCCCACTGAGTGGCCACGTGTCAAGAAGTAATTTGCCACCATAGCACCAGACTCTGCCAACTGGGTAGATGAGGTACATGGGACCCAACTACTTGCCTAAAGCTCTCTCCATGGTGACTTTTCCGTTGCCACGAAGCTTGTTGTTGACACTAGGACTCACCATAGAAATAACCTTCGATCGGTCGGGCACTATGTTGCTATCAAAAAACTCATTAGTTGTCTGATGGTGACATGGTGCCTTGCCACCTTTTGAATTTTCTGGCCCGTGAACCACATATTTGCCAAGCCACCGCAAACATTTTTCGGTGATGCAATCTGCCCGCTGTGAAACATTTTTTGTCATGCGCTATGTCACTATGAATATTTCTTGGCCAACACATGACAGCGACATAGTACCCACGATGTCGGGGAACCTTTTTTATCCATCATGAAACTTTTTCAACCCACCATAGAGTTTTGGACGACCTATAAACTGGACCCACCAAACACGCATCCTTCGGGCACCATGTCGCTAACATAAATCTTGCACAGCTTTGCCATAGCAAGACAATGCCAGTCGTAGATCTTTGCGGATCTAACGAAGGAGAATTTGCGGCCATAGGAACCATGTTATAAATCTCAGCATTAAAATAATATTAACTCGGAAAATAGCCATTGGACGAGCTAGACATTTGAAATTTGAATCTTTGGTGGGTGAACAAAATGTGGTAACAGTTAGTTCTAATGGTGCTTCACCCTATTCTTCTTCTTCTTTATCTTCTTCTTCTTCTTCTCATTCTTCTTCTCCTCCTTCACCTCCACCAAATCTCACTTTAAGCTTCTTCAAAAGTTTGTTCTTCTTTCGCAAAACTTTAGCTATATTCAAATCAATGGCTATCTTGGATTTGGCTTCATCATATTTTCAAAACGATGTGGCATGTTTATCAATTTCTTCTACCAATAGAGTTGTTATTGTTGTAGCAGCTTCATCCACATTGACCTCATATGGAAAGGGTTTTAACGATCTAACCCTAGGTATTTCTATTTGCACATATGTATTATGTTCATCTACTAGGAAACACAAAGTATTGTAATTTTGTTCCACTAAAGATACATGAATCCTCATTCTTTGTTTCATGGATTTCTTGAAATCCTCAAAATAACTAGTCATTAGTAACTCAAAATTATCTCTAAGTTACTCAATGAGCTTGGCAATCTATTGTGTAACTGATCTATTGTTTTTCCAAATAATCTTATCAAAAGTAGGAAATGTATTTTTCACATAGAAAAATTTGCAAACAATTAAAGAACCAAACTTATAATATGCACTTTTGGTCTTCCTAATGACTTCCAAGTTTTTTGATAACTATTGTACTAGTAACTTAGAAAGATCATAGGAATAGTCCTTCTTCACAATTTTATAACATAAATCCATTGCCATACATGAAACATTATTCAATCAGATTGACTGAAAGAACTTGTGACTTGTCACTCTCTCTACAAAGGCAACAATGGGATCTAATATTGTATCAATTGGCATCCCTCTCTTGTTCCATACTACACCTATGTTTTTCTCTATAACCTTCTTTGCATCACTTCCTGTGGTTTGAGGTCACTCAAGGGTAGGATAACCTATAACCCTATGTATGATCCATTTGGATATTTTGATAGGTCTATTCTCTAAGCAAAGTTGGTTGTCATGTATTATGCTCAAGACAATCTTGATCCATTGCATTTTAAACATTTGAGGAATATCTAGGAAACACATAAACCCTTTTCTCTCCAAAATCTTATATTCATCCTTGATAAAACCATTCTTACATAATTTTTTGTATATATCCCTAATTTACATGTGTCCTACTTCACCTATTTTGCATGTGTAATAGAAACTTACAGCTTGAATCATTAGAAATTTTGGTGGTATCCTAGATATTGCATTAGATGGATCTCCCTTGTATGCAATATTAGGAATTGGATGAAATAGGGATTTCCTATCATCATTACTTATTAACTGAAAATTGAAAACCATTTTCCCCTCTTTTCTTGAACCTGATGATTAATGTCAAGTAGCCGTTGAATCTAGTTTACAAAAAGTTGTATCTCTTTTCACCAATCATCTTCATTCTCTTGTAACTCTGGTGAATGCAAATGAGTTGAAAATTGATGATATAACCCTTCAAATGTGGCAATAAATGTGCAATGCTTATATAGCTATAAGCTCACCCAATATAGGATTTTCAACACACTCAACTTATATAGTATTCCCAATATGATTGGCTTCCATAGCAAGCTTGCATCACACTAACATAACTCTTATCACTTGACTTACACTATAATTCCTTTTATGCTCAACAACAATAGTGATGTCTTTCATGCTCAACACCAACATAGAAAACAAAATATCTATAGAATAACTCATTCTCTTAACTTCTTCATTACATCTTAATTCATGCATATATATGTTGGAAATATTCAAGACTATGCTAGGTTATTGAGAGGGGAGGGGTAAATTAGTAACCTCTAAAACTTTATCAAATTTAGCACTTTATAACAATATACCATTTATCATTTATTGATCTAATTGTGTGCATGAGAAACTGAAAACATAAAACATTCGTAACACTTGAACACAATAATTTGGTGACCCAGAAACCTTCCAAATAGAAAGTAAAACTAGGGTGGAGATGATACCCATGAAACTTCAATACCAAAGCATAAAATTGGCCTATTAAGGCTTACAATGATCACTCTTGATGATCTAATCTCTGACTTACAACTGAATTGCTGAATTACTGATAGAGATTCTTTGAAGTAATGATCACCTTTTATGATGGATATGTCTCTGCTACTCCTTTTCTAATTTGGCCTTCAATATATACTTTATCTTTTTCTTGATCACATTTACATTCTTACATGTTTATTATCTTGCATACTACATTGGATATGATACACTACATTAGATATATATAAAAATCCAATTTATATAATAACAAAGTTGACCAATATACAAGTTAACACCAATTTTACAAAGTCGGCCCAAATAAAGACATTTAGGTTCTAGAGACTGACTTGGTGAAGTTTTGATACTCGATGTCCACTATCATTTTACTAGAAGTAGAAGATCGATCCATACTAATCACCTCAAAGTAGTCTTGAACTTGGTCTACACTGGTGACTCGATAGATACTACATAACCTGACATAAACCGAATCATTGCTTTACCGTGACTTTACTCGATAAACACTATCTTCACATATGGCTCGGTTCACACTAGCTTTGCATCACATGAACTGCTATCTTGGTAAAAATTGCAAAGCTTGATAACTAGTGGAGTGCTCAGGTTAAATAGCTAGTCTTCACACTACCTGATTCTACTTGGTTTGAACTATTGCACTTCACACTAACTGAATTTCCTTGGTAACCACTGGAATGCTCGGTGGCCATTGAATTACATGGAAAACACTATATATTGTTCAATGAGATTGGTAGCCATGCAAAATCTAAATAAGTGTTCTCACTAATAACAAACTTGATTGATATGTCAACAATCCCCACCTTTGGCATTAGTGACAAAAACACTTACTAGCCAAAACCTTATATACATCATTGGCTTGGTTGGGTATACTATTTTTGAGATTTTTGAAAATTTGTCTCTGTAAGTATATATTGTATACTATACAAAATATCTACAAAGTTCTCCTCTACTATATAAATTTTCTCCCTTTGCATTATTCTCCCCCATACAATATACAATCACTCCCTCTTTTTGACAATAATGCCAAAGATTTATTCCAAACTTATTTACATGGAGACACCAAAATGAGATAGAAACTTAGAATGCATGTTAAGAATAAGTTTTATTGTTTTATCCCAATTTTTTTGCAAAATCTTGCATGTATTGAGAGCAATTTGCACTTTTGCAAAGAGTTCTATCATGTGA
The DNA here is from genome assembly GCA_028749045.1 of Cupressus sempervirens. NCBI lineage: Eukaryota > Viridiplantae > Streptophyta > Pinopsida > Cupressales > Cupressaceae > Cupressus > Cupressus sempervirens. The sequence continues at coordinate 828,826,222 of CM053785.1, read as the reverse complement.
TCAGCAATAGCGAAGTTAGTGTCATGGGTCAAGGTTTTTGAATAAGCAATATGTTTCTACATTGTATCCATGATAGGAAGGATCATATTTTGAATATCTATTAATGTAGACTAGATCCTTGCTTCTTCTCTCAACATATCTGCCTGCATGTTTAATAGAAATCTGATCTTCATATGATGTGTAGAGCTTGAACTAGAGTCAAGTTGAAATCAGTGTGCACTGGCTTTCACATCCTCATCAATATTTTTTAGTTTTCTCTTTCTGAACTTGGTAACATCACATAACTTCAAAAAAAGTGATGTCACATTAGTGCAAGATGATTCAAGATTGGTTAAAATTGAGTAAAGCTCAACTTGTTGAATAGCAATTTGTTGAGCAATGTGCTCAAGCACTTTATTGTCAAATTTATTTTATTCTTTCTCAATTAACTTATCTTGACCACTAGTGTCCTCATTAAACTTTGCCTCAGCCAATTGCAACAAAATAGGTTGAGAAGAATCTATCTCAAAGCCTATTGCCTCAAACAAAATGTTCTTGGCATCACCAATAATTTTATATTCCCTATCTCTTTCTTCTCTCAATTTATTTTGCTTTGCCTTCTTTTAGAGGAGTTGACTGGCTCTATGTATTTGATCCCCAATAAGATTATCAAGGTCCCATTTGGGAATTTCTATTTTCTCATCTAGGTCTATATCCTCTTCTATCTCCTTACCTTTACCCAAAAATCTTGTACTCGGTTGAGCCTTAGGTTCAATTGTCCTTGAAGTTAATGCCTTTGTATCCAGAATGGAAACAAATGTAGATATACTAGGAATTGCAAAAAAAATTTATCTAGTACTAATAGATGGAATACTAATAGGAATGCTTGGTAAATACAAAACTGAAGAAGTCAAAATTTTAGTATCCAAAATTGAAGTACTTACTGCTAAAGAGGTCAAAATTGTAGAAGCCACTATATTCATAACTGATGACTGCAACTTAGGAGTTGAAGAAGGGGAGGCTATAGCTCGGTGGATGAAGTGGTAGACACTTCTATCAATGATGTGCTGAGCTATATGGGGGCGAACGAAAATTGGACATTTGAAGCACCTATAGTTGTCATAATCAAACTTGCTGAAGTTGTCTCTAAGCTTGATATAGCAACTAGTTTTCTTCAAGAGTGAGGAAGTGAGGCAATGACTATAGTTGCTATCTTCAAAGGGTGTGTCTACTCATCATCTTCTTTTTCTTCCTTTGTAGCTTCCTCCTCTTAATATTCTTCAACATGCTCATTGTCAAAATGTGCGGGCTCAGTGTAAATTTCTTCTTCCTCATCATCACTATCATCACCCCTAACATCTAATAGGAAGTCACTTTGTTTATGCAAATGATAAACATTCTTCCACATGCTTGTGGCATTCTTAACCACATGCTCTATATCCTTGATCAAAATTAAACAAGTATTAAATCTAAGAGTAATCGTATCTTCATTTTTCTTCAAGGGCTCTTTTACGTCAACATCTATCATGCTAGGTAGCAATTGCCTTAGGGATTTTGCATAAATATCTTTTTTTGTTTGAATTGCAAAGTACCATCTTGGCTTTATTTTCTCTAACAATTCATTAGAGATTTGATAGGCTATTTGATTTGGTGAATATTTCCATTTTCCCATTTTGGTTAACATTAGTTTTTCAACTTGTTTCTTCTCTTCATCTGATCTTACCTTTCTTCTTCAATGGTTCTTCTTCCTTTTCTAACTCATCCTCATCGTCTAATTCTTCATCTATATCTTCTCCTTTGCCCTTAGTTAACATAAGAGGTGTGCTTGATTTTAGTTTTGCTATCCTGCTCTTGCCTTTGTTAACCACTTGTGGGAGCTTTATCTCTAGCTCTATCCTTACCTTTGCCTCATCATATGCTCCAAAGTGTGATGCCTTTGGATCAATAGGTTCATTAGTCAGAGCTTCAATAATTTCCTTTGTTTCATCAATGTTTACCTCATACGGAAGAGCTTTTACCCATACAATTATGGGTTTCATTGCCTAAATGTAGACTCTGTCACAGTCTGCCATGAAACAAACATAATCTTTATAATCTTCTACTAGGTTCTTAGGTATTCTAAATCTATTATTCATTTTCTCCTTGAAAACTTCAAATTATTTTTCCATAATGCTAACAAAATTCTCTCCCATTTCTGCAATGTATTCATGAATCTAGTATAGTATAGGCACATCTTTCCTCCATACGATGATGCCTTTGGAAGGGAATAATTTTCGAACATAGAAGAACAAAAAAGTAAACTGAGAGCCAAATTTATAGGGGTTGTTCTTGGAATTCTAAATACTTTCCATTTTCTTGTTGAATTGTTTCAACAATAGATCTGCCAAGTCATAAGACAAATTATTCTTCACAATTTTGTAAGCTAAATCCATAGCTTCACATGATATAGTATTGAGGTGGCTCAAACTATACATATTGTGAGCTATCACATGTATTCTAAATTTTAGTTCTACATTAGTCACACTACTAATTTTCATCCCTCTTCCATCCACCTTGCCTAGAGTTTTCTTTTCTAGCTCAGCCTAACCTAGGGTTTTGGTGGTTTTAGCTTTAGTGAGCATGAGAAGGCTAGTGATGTGATGAATCATTTTCTTTGTGATTACAACTAGTTTCTCAAGCCATATCTAACCATTATGTTCCTAGCTTAGAATGTATCTAATCCACTTGACTTGAAAACCTTAGGGCATGTGAGGAATGTGGGTCAAACCTTTGTCTTCCAAATGTTTATGTTCAGGTTTGAGAACTCCATTAACACATAATTCACCTAGGGCACCATCCATTTCTAGGGTTCTAATTTCCTAAATGGAACACTTGAAATGAGTTCGAATATCATTAATAAGGAGTACCTTAGGTGGGATTTGTGATTGATTTCTACTTGGGTTGAGGGTTTCTATGATCATAGGCATAAGTTTGAAGCCCGATGCTTTCTATTCGACTCCTCAGACCAATATCTCAAACCCTTTCTTTTCTTTCCTGTTGCTACTACTAGATGGTATCATTACTTGATAAATTATCAAAACCTTGAAACCTACTGCAAATTCACTTGAAGTCACTTGATTGCACTAGAATTCACTTTCTTTGCAATAGAGCTTTGATTTCATGGTGAAAAATAAATTTGATTTCTTTCCTTTTGTTAAAAACTTCACCATTAATGCTCAGTACAAAGGAAGCTTGGTTGACATCATGCTTGACATTATGCTTGAAAGGCTATCATCTGCTATTTCATTAATTTCTCGGTGAAGGCTTCATGACTCGGTAACCAAGTGTGTCTTGTTACTTCCAACCTTACTCGGTAGAGTCTATGACCTAACCTTACTCGGTGGAAAAGGTAACTCAATGATGACTAATACTGATCTTTCTCAGTGATCCTTTTGTATCTTGAATACTGATTTGGATATATTTCACCTTTCAATTGGAACTATTTGGATGTGATCTTGATAACGCAGTTCCAAATCTCCTTTGGAAACCTAGTTAAAAATGGTGGAGCCACCCACTTCTTGAGTGACATGACCATCATTACTTGAACTAGCATCCTTAGTAGATTTAGGATTTCATTGTTGCCTCATCTGTTTTAGAATTTTTTTTTCTTTTTTTTTCTTTTCATCTTCAACTCTTCCTATATTCATGTAATTTTTGGCTAGATGACCAAGTTTAGTACAAGTGAAACATCTGATGGCGGTATCTCTCTTCCTTGTGTGATTTTAAACACAATTCATGCCATTTTGTCCAAATTCTCGATAGTAATGACATCTACACCAAGTGTTGTAGTCCCAACCAAATATTGCTTTCACAATTTGCTCTGCTAGATTGAATGACTTAGTTCTGCAATATGATGCCTTGTAACCTTGTTTCTTGCACTTGTGACACTTGCCCTCAAATTTTGATTTCTCTTTGCATTCATTAGCCTTCTGACCATGTTGAATACAATTGTAGCATTTACCATTAAATTTTTCTTTACCATTACTTCAACATTTTTTTGATGTATGACCTAACTTACCATACTGATTGCAAGTAGGTCTTTAATTCCTTTGAGCACCTTGTTTGGAGGATTCACCTTCTTCTTTGTATCCAATTCCTGCTTTACCCTTTTGTCTAAAGAGATTTTGCTCATTTAGTTGATTTAATTGATTCATGTCTACTTGGGATTTCATCATTATTTCGTTAATTTTCATTTCAATGTTTAAGTCATTTTTCAATCTTTCACTAATTTTATTTTTAGACCTCAATTCATTTTTTATTCTTTCATTGATTTGTCTTTACAAATTTAGATCATTTCTTCATCTTTCATTGATCTATCTTTGGCTCATGATTTCCTCATTTTCATTGGAGATTTGATCCATAAGTTATGCATGTTTAAGGGATTAGTTTTAGATTTCATTACTTCTTCCATCCACCTCTTCTTTTATCTTGTTCCTCTGTTCTAGTATTTCACATAGCCTCACTGATTGAATTTCTCATTCTCTTTTGAGCTTTCTTACTTCTTCTTGCATGGAACCATTCTTCTCTAGGATTTCTTTGATTGCATCATTTTCTTCATCTGAACTGCTTGAATGGAAAATGTCTTCAATTCTTTCTTCAATGTACTAATGATCATCCATTTGATTTACAAGTTCCTTCCTTCTTTTCAGGGATTGCAAAAATTTCTCCTTAGCTTTCTTGAGTTTTGCAATAGCCATTTCCAGATCCAACTTCTCATTGCCAATGGCCTTATCAAGTTTGAATATCTCCATATCCTTGATATTTTCTGAAGGTGTTAAACTTTCTCTTGAGAATCAGAAAGCTCTGATACCAATTGTTGGAAATAGTCAAGACTATGCTAGGTTACTGATAGGGGAGGGGTGAATCAGTAACCTCTAAAACTTTATCAAATTTAGAACTTTATAACAATATGCCATTTATCATTTATTGATCTAATTGCATTAATGAGAAACTAAAAACATAAAACATTTATAACTCTTGAACACAACAATTTGCTAACCTAGAAACCTTCCAAATAGAAAGTAAAATTTGGGTTGGTATGATACCCACAAATCTTCAATACTGTAGCATAAAGTTTTCCTTTAAGGCTTACAATGATCAATTCTAATGATCTACCTTGTTAGGAGTAATTACTACTGCTAGGTCCACCTTATTGAAGGATTTACAAACACATAATAAAGTATGCACTCAGAAAAGATATTTTGAGAAAGACTGTTAAGTCTACCTTGTTAAAGGATTTAGATTGATTCACCTATTAGAATGAAACAATATATCTTTGACTTACAACTAAATTGTTGATAGAGATTCTTTGTACTACTGATCACCTTTTGTGATGGATATGTCTCTGCTACTCCTTTTCTGATATGGCCTTCAATATATACGTTATCTACTACTTGATCACATTTGCATTCTTACATGTTCATTATCTTGCATACTACATTGGATATGATACAATACATTACATATATATACCAATCCAATTTACATAATAAAAAGTCATCCAATAAACATGTTAACATCAATATTACAAAGTTGGCCCAGATGAAAATACTCTGGTTCAAAAGACTGACTTGGTGAAGTTTTGACACTCAACATCCACTATCATTTCTGTAGAGGTAGAATCTTGGTCCATACTAATCACCTCAAAGTAGTCTCAAACTTGGTCTACACTGGTGACTCGGTAGATACTATGTACCCTAACATAAACTAAATCACTAGTTTACCATGACTTCACTCAGTAAACACTATCTTCACATATGGCTTGGTTAACACTAGCTTCACATCACATGAACTACTAGCTCGGTAGAAACTACAAAGCTTGGTAACCACTAGAGTGCTTGGGTTGAACTAGTCTTCATAGTGCCTAATTCTGCTTGGTTTGAATTTTTGTACTTCACACTAACTGAATTTACTTGGTAACCACTAGAATGCTCAGTGGTTACTAAATTAAATGGAAAACACTATAGATTGTCAATGACCTTGATAGCCATACAAAATTTGAATAAGTGTTGTCACTAATAACAAACTTGACTAATATGTTAACAATATATTTTTGTCAAATCCTAGATATTTGGAAATGATGCATAATGTGATATTTCCAATATTAGTTCCACACATACCTTGATTTCCTAGTTGGGGGTGATGTGATAACCTAATCTATTGGATGAAGTGATATCATCTTGACTTGATGTGCTGCAATCTTCCTTCTTTTTACATGTCTTGGTCATATGCACCTTTACTTTTTTTGAATTCATTGCTTAGCATTGGTGACCTTGTTGGATAGTTTTTGCTAACATGACCAATCTTTAAACAACTAAAGTATGTAATTTCACTCAACCATCTATTGTAGTTGCCTCTAAAAAAAAATTCTTATGAAATTCTCAAGAACATGACCATATTCTTGACAATAGTGACAACTATACCTTGTATTGTAATCCCCATTATAAGAATTTTCATTATGGTTTACCTTTGTTTTCTTTTTTGGTGTCCACTTGGGCTTGCATCAACATTCATATTCTTTATATCCATACTTTTGATAGTTGTAACTATATCCTTCAAATATTTTAGTGCTCATGGTCTTGGTTCTGCATTCATGTGTTTGATGTGCTTTCTTTTTACAGTTGTAGTAGTATCCCTTGTGTTTCTACTTTGGGTTTCAGTTGATAGGTTTTCTCTTACAAATATTTTTTCTATGACCTAGTTTTCCACACTTATGTCAAGTGGGTTTCTTGTTGTACCTTTTTTTCTCCTTTGTTCAACACTTCTAGATGATTCTCCTTCTTTAGTAGTAGTGTATCGCAATCTAGTAGTTTCACTATTAGGTCTTGGTCATTACATCAATTTATCAAAGTACTTTATGGCTTCACTTGGTTTGTTGAATATTTCAATGAATTCCTTTTCTTCTCTTAATTTATTTTGTATTAGATCATTTTGTGACTTCAAGGTTGCGATCTCAATGTCTTGCTAATTCAATCTATGATTTTCAAGCATCAACTAATTCATTGTATCCAATTGCATGTTAGCAAGATTTTACACTCTCTTTTTTTCTTCTCTTCAAGTCTCTTAGTGAGTATTCTTTTTTCTTCTTCAATCATGACCATTTCTTCCAAAAATTTAAATTTATTTTTAGTTATCTCACATACCAATACTAATTGTACTTCTTGTTCTCTATTGAGATTCTTGATATCTTCATTTAGGGAATTGTTATTTTCTATCACATCTAGAATTGTTGCATCAAACTCTTCAGAGTTTCCACTTGAAAAATAATTCATTAGTGTCTATCTCTTTATAATGTGTGTCATTTTTTTTCATAGCTATCTATTTCTTTCTCTTCAATGACTATTGCATTACATCTCTTGCTTCAATTAACTAATCTAGGACTAGTTGTACTTCAATCTTCTAGTTCTCAATATTCTTTTCAAATTTGTAGACTTCCATCTTCAAGATTTGATCTCTCAATATGTCAAGATTTCCTTCAAGAGAACTAAGCTCTAATACCAATTGTTATAATTATCAATGGAAAAGTAAAGTCTAAGAGGTGGGGGGCTGAATCAACACTTAAAAATTTAACCTCTAAAATAATTCACCTAACATCCATGTCATACTTCAACATGTAATATGAAATAACTCAATCATATATCACATAGCATAAATTAAATTCAATAAATAACACAAGAAATTTGGTTACTCAGAAACCCTCCAAGGAGAAGGTAAAACTAGGGTGGGGATGAATCCCACAAATCTTTACTACTGCAGTTGTAAAGTGTGGCCAATTGTGGCTACAAATTTTTCATCATAATCTATGATCTACCCTATGAGAGAGGTCTTCCCTATTAATGGCTTACAAAAACTATTAGGTCTCAAAGGATTTCAAACTTACAATTAAGTAAGAACTATGTTAAGAGATTTAAAAAAGTTTATTATGACTACTTTGTTAAGAGATTCACTCTATATCAGTTGTTAAAATAATTTAGTACCATGATCCTTTGGTTAGCACTTGAATGCTTAATGTCATATATTCTCCTTGCTATTTCTACCTTGATCCTACTGATCAAATATGTCACCTCTTATCCTTTTAGTTCTTCACTTTTTTCTCCTCAACTTAATTCTGCAATGTATAACATTGTCACAACCATCTAAGCCACCATGAATGTTATCTCTACACTTAATATTCATCTCCTTATGCACACAAAGCACTCATAACCTCTTTAGGTTTTCTCCTCCTTAAATAGGCATTTGCATAGATGGGCTAGGTTGGAATCAATGACTTTGGTTGATCCATATTGTCACCTAATTCATTCCCTTTTTCTGATTGGTTGCATGCATTGCATACAAATTCTCAATATGAATCCATACTTATCTTCTATAATCATAAAATAATGTTTATGTCATCCCAAAAATGGTTTACATTATATTTTTTTCCATTAAAAAAAACTATTTCTTTGACGAGTTATTTGGCATCCTAATGCTTAGCCTTCACTGTGCTCTTAATGATGTAACTAGACTTCTAAATAGCTCAGGACTCACTATTTACTCAACACCTAAATCAATTGACACATACTAGTTTACTCAAATCCTTTTTTGTCTCAGCACCTAGATGAGTCGACACACATTGACTTCATGACACCTACTAGTGCTCGGCACTAACTATCATGTTGCTTGGCATGTATTGTTTAGAGATTGATGCTCAACATGCTTTGATCACTTGGCTCACACTAGTTTCTCATCTTGATTTGATCACTTGACATGCACTTTGTTTCTACTTGATAATGACTTAAGTGTATGTCACTTCCTTTTCAAAACCTATCTGAGATTAACAAAATTCCCTTTACCTTTTTTCTCTTTTGTGACGCCATAGTGATTCACTTCATATTTTTTATTTGGGTAGTTGATTATTTTCTTCCTTCTATGCATAAAGGAAGACACCATTGAGGATATCAATGAAACCCTTAAGGAATATGATATAAAATTAGAAAAGTAGTCGGTGTAATTGGACTTTATGTTTATAACATCTGTGTAGTAGATAGATACATTAGGGGAAAAAATGTCATATCAAGTTGTATTGTTGCATTTTTCTCTGTTTATTTTAATGATACCACTCACTCTATGGAAAGGGTAATGCTTGGAATTCTTCTAGACTTGGTACTTAGTGGTGTTAACTTTTCAATGTGTTTATGAGATTCTTGGAGAGGGCTCCTATGAAACACATCATATCTTGTTCATACATTCAAGGTCACAATGCATTTATTCTTGTTAGAAGTAGCTCACGTGAACCATACGCCAATTTGTCAATGAAAGCCATATTTGTGCTCATTGGGCTTCTATTTGAGAATCCAATCAATTGTCACATGTCTACTACACCAATAAAAGTTGTAGAAGACTCCAAATTCTCTATTGGGAAAAGGCATATATGTACATTTATGATAATATATATCTTATCCATAAATTACCTTGTTCAAGGACATCTCCAAAATTTGACATGATTTCCTCAAACTGATCATTCACTAATGTGTGTTGAATCTTAAAGACCTACTAAGTTTTTTTGATAGGTCTAAGAGAATTTTTTTTTAAAGGACAAAATATGGCACTGAAAGAATGGGTGTCTCATACATATAGACTAAGGGTTCTATTTTCACTGCAACTTTCTTCTATGAGGGAATCATCTCAAAAATATTATTGTCACAAATTCTTCTTCTCAAATATAAAAAAGGTTACAGTGTTCTTAGGGCATGCAATTTTAAATTTAGGGACTAGAAGGAACCATAAATTGGTAATAACATGAAAGGCATGGTAAATTAATAGGACAAAAAGTGATGATTTTGTCAAACAGTATATGACTGAAGCTATTAATGACTCCTAATCACAATGACGATCGTTGCAATGAATGCAGGCCAAAGAATATTTTTGATGATGTCCAAATCTTCAAGAAGGATGACACACTACACATTTCCCAAATGTGATAAAAGGAAAAATAAATTACCCATATGAGTACTAAAATTTTAGGAAAGGAAAAAGAAATTACCCACATGAGTACTGAAATTAATAAATAGGCCAAAATTTGGCATGGTACCTATGAAATAGCTCCAAAATACATAGAATGATGTAAATTATTTTTAAACATGTTTATGGAATGACTTCTTTAAAATATTCATCATTAGGAGTCATGGTTTTGTAAGGAAATGAAAAATTGCCAAAGTTATCAAAATGTTGTCATGACAACATTTGTACTTTTACAAAGTTGCATGACAACATGTGTAAGAAGTTGCATTTTCTATCCAATAAAATTAGGGAGAAACACTAGCTATCGATCATAATGAGAAAATATATTTAAGGTTCTCTAGTCTAGTGTATAGTAGTTGGATGAAATTTTTGAGTTTGATTAATGAAATTGTAGTGATAATTTTCTAAAATTTTATCATCGACCAATTGTAACTCATAGAACTTGTATTTATTGGATTCAATTTGAAAATATTTCAATGTGAATAGTTATATTAGGTTATTTTATTATCTTTATTTCTCTTAATTAGATTCTTATTTATTTTTGAGTGTCAGAATAAATTCAAACTATTCCAAGTAATTTATTGGCATGTGTAGGGTTTGGTGTAATAAAATGGGTTTATCTTGAATTCTCACTAGGTTAATGTCACAAATTTTAATGATAGATAGTTAACCCAATGAAATTTTCACTACCATTTTTTAGAACCTCATAAAACATGTTATTCTAATTTTAACTTCTTATGTTAGGCAATCTTTGCCATAGCTCAACTAGGGAAGAAGTATAATTCTGACCAAATACTTGCAGGAGTAGATTAATCATGAGAAAAAAATGCCTTGAAGACATGAGTTAGAGTCCACTGAATCCTTGGTGAGGATTTGATGTGTTATTGAATTCATATAAGAGATTTTTAACACAATTTTTTTGAAGAATTTGATAGAAACCAAAATAAAGGGGGGTTGACCTTGAAGTACAAAAAGATTGAAGAACATCTAGAAATCACCTCCCACTTATCTAACTAATACCATTTTTATACTTAAAAAACCAAATAAAGACTAGCTCCAAAATAGGGTAACCCTTATCAACAATACTATCACTAATAAGCATATAATATGTGAAATTATACCAACAACATAAAAAATTTATTTCTCCTACTAGTCTAGTTCATGATCATAAACATAATAAAATCCCCATAGGGAACGAAGTTTAAAGGGAACCAAAACATAGCAAAAAAACAAAAAAGAACAAAGGGCTAATTGATTGCTTGCTCTCCCCATTCCTCCTTTTCCTTAGGCTCCTCCTTATTCAAATCCAACCCTTCCCCTTTGATGCGTTTATCTAGTGACATCTTTAGCCAATCCTTTCTAAGGAAACTATTGATGGAGTGGGTAGTTTTTATCTCTTTGCCAATATCTTTCTCTTCCTTGTTCACTTGTAGAAAATAGAGAGTGGTGACCATAGGGTGCATGAGCTTCATGGTAAATTCTACCAAGATGCCAATTTTTTGGAAAATGCCAATATAGTTATCCACAAGATCCTTCATCAAATTCTTCAGCCTCTCCACTCAAGCCTTTCTTTGGCTCTATCTATGACTATGTCCCCCTTTCTTTGTTGCTCCTTTCAGAGCTTCTTTCATGGGGGAGGTGATATCCTCCCCCTACTTCTATTTGGGAATGTGATGACTTCCATGGTGTTGGAGATGTGTGAAGGGGTAGGAACTACCTTTTTCCTAGTATTTGAATATTGCCTCTTCTATTTGGTGGGAATTTTCTCACTCTTAGTGGAATTAGAACTAAAATCTTGTTTAGTAGGGCTTTTGAATTTTTCCATTTGGATCCTTTTACTAGTTCTCCTAGAAATTTATGTACTCCTCCTCATGTCCATGTCAAACTCAATAAAACTTATATTTATCTCAAAACTAGGGGTTTTTGTTTTTTTATAGCTTAAGCTAGGGCTAGGGTTATGGATACTTGGCGAGTAATAGTAGCTAGTGGATTAATAAGAAGAGGAAATTTTAAGGAAAGGTGGTGTTTGTAAATATTTTTTATGAATCCCATGCAACTTTTCCATTTTTGATGTAATCTTAAATCTTATCTGATTCAATGTGGTCTTTGGCACTCATTTCTTCATAAATCTCCACCACCAACTTCTCAGAGTCTTCTAACATCCCTTTGTTGTAGACCAAATTGTGGGAGCCATGATAGAGTAAAGATTTCAATTGTAGGCTAAAATTTTGAATTAAAACAAAACCCATCATAAGATCACAAGGTTTCATAGTTTCCAAACTCCCTCTCTTAGTGGAATGTGTAATTGTTACCTTTCTTTTCAAAAATTAACCATATCTTGATGTTTTTTGAGTGAGGCTTGGTAAAATTCTCCTTGCAATAATTCCTTGATAGTTTTTCAATTTTTATCAAATTTGTGCCACTCGTCCCTTTCCATAGAGAAACCAGAAAGAAAATCTCCATGCATTCTTTCCAAATATCAATTTTATCATAATAGATTCACTAATTTTCTTGCCGATGAAGATTCACATTAATACACCACATGTTGTAAAGACTAAAAATACTTCCCACTTGCTCAATGTGGGATAATGTTCCTCAATGTTTCTTGCTCTTTGTGTTTGTTGTGATTGCTAAATGCATGAGTTTTCTTTTGCTGCATATGTGTGAGTTGTTCCAGCTCCTTTGGCATGAGTTTCTTATTCCAAACGTGAAGCTCCATCTTGCTGGTCGTTTTTGCTATGAATCTATAGACTTTTCATTGTAATGGTCATTTCTTATTCACATGGTCATTTAAAATGAGCTCTCCCCTTCTAAAAAACATGATACTGTTGTTGGAGGAAGCCATGGGCTTCAAAAACGTGGATACATGCTTCCTTGAGCTTTGTTTCAGCAGCAAATTTTTTCATTTCTCTAAAAAGCGTGGATGCTTCTTCCTCTGTGGATGTTTGACTCTTTTCCTGGTGATGCCTCTGTTATGGCATGAAAGCCCTCTATTTTGCTCAATGCATCTGCACATTTTCTTAGTTTTCTTCTTGTTTTAAAACATTATATTGTCAAAACAAATAGCCCCTCACATTTATTTGATTCTTTTATCATTGAGAAAAAGTCCAATCTCATACATTTTGTGAACTAAGATAATGGCAATGACTGCAGTGAAGCATTGTAATGATTGTATGTAAAACAATCAATTTAAAATTTCATTTTAAATCATTTCCGCACTAGTGTGAAATTTGTGTCTAAAGGCCCGCCAGGTGGCCGTAAAAACTAACTCAATCAAGTAACCAGGCCATGAAAATCGGCATGAGTGTTCAATCCTGCATACTCTATCACACTGCAAATTTTCAACCCATGATGGATTCCCAGTCAAAAGATTTTAATTGCCAAACATCCATACTTCAATTACTCTGCAGGCAAACAATGTTAAAAAACATAAACTGGGCTCGGGTTCAGCATTATAAACTGGGTTATTGATCACTTGGGGTTTTGAAAACTAGGATATACGTTCTTTGCCATGAAGAGGATATAATTCCATGTCTTGGGGTTATGAAGAATCACAGGGCACATTTGGCGAATTTCCAAAAACAGGCACTTGGAAATTTTAACTGGCAAATGTGTCAAAAAGTGATTTTTGGCAAATGTACAAACATAAGAAAGTATGCAAATGGATTCATCATGACTTAAGAACTGGCATACTTCAAGGATTTCTAGGACACAACACAATGGTACAATCTATTTAGGCTAGCCAATCACAGGATCAAAGTTATAAGATGCCGAACAGGGGTACAGATCAATCTGGATACCTTAGCCGTAACAAAACAATGCAAACTGGGTTTTTGATCATGTTAGCAAACTGATCAAATGGATTCAAAATGATCTCAAAATTGGAACATATGAATTTTCTTACCCCTAGAACACAATGAAAAAATAATTTTTTCATTTGGGTCAACTGGGTCAAAGATATGATTGGTCGAACAGGGCTTCCCAGAATTGTGAACAACTAGTTAAATGCACAAAACAGTAAATGACCAACTTTGCGGGGTGCAAAACCTAGTCAAATGGATTCAAAATGACTTGAAAATTGAAACATAGCTTCTCTATTATGGACACTAAACATCCCCAAAGTGACTAGTCATGACACAGTATTGGGTAAAAGATATTCAGATGTAAACTGGGCCTCTGATCGCTATTTGACACTTGGTAGAATTGCAAATTTTGACACTAGCTCAAAATGGGACTTCACAGAATGATTCGGGATGGCAAAATAACATTGTGGATCATATGCATATGTCAAATGAAAGGTGTTAAGCCACTCAAACACCATCTAGGCGTCAAGCTACCAACTGACCACATGCATAAAAGGGACTTTAGGACATGATTTTCCAAAATTTTCAAAATGTGACTAAAAATGAAACATGCAATTTTCAGTCCCAACAGATTACATTCCTTAAGGATCCCAAGATGTTGAGTCACATTTAATTTTAATTAATACTAACTCCAAAAAATAACACATCCACATAAAAGAATAACTACAAGTCCAGGGCCATTTAAATAATATACTTTTTTTTTGAATGCCACTTGGAAATAAATTTGGAATTCACAATCATCCACTGTACATGTCAAAGGGTATGAAAGGCTAAAAGAATATACATTTATCAAATAGATTACATCATCCCTTTTAGATCCATGGAACAAGATACAATACAATAAGTAAAATCATCCATAAAATAGATATTAGCATCCATAATAATACACAAAGATAAAATGAAAGGAAATGCAAAACAAGAAACTCTAGCCACGACATCTACGGATGGATCTCAATGGTAAAAGTAAAAAGCACTACCACCTGACTTCGTGGTAACCCAACTAGGTCCACTCCCATTGCATTGAGGAGATAGTCTCAAGTCCCACATAAGATAAAAATCATAAAAATCAAAGTAATATCTAGGTCAAGAAAATCCCTAAAGGTAATCTAACACAAAGGTTCCAAGATAAGTTGACATCTAAACCTAGTGGCAAACAAAGACACAAAGGAAATCTATACTACTAGTTGGCAAGTGTCATCACATGAACCAATTCTAGGGTTTTTAATCCTCTGACTCCCAAGTGAATCTATAAGGCACTAGTATCCTTTCATATTGAAAAGGAATACTAATAATGCATGGTCACAAACAAGCATCCTCTTTACTCCCATCCTAGTCTGTACTAACACTCAAGGCATGGGCGAGGAAAGACAAGACTCTTATTGGGCTCGTTTTACTCTCATTTAGTGTACTGTTTTCACTTATTAACTACTTACAATGGGTTACCCTAGTAACCACTTTGGGCCATGACATCCATTCCAAGCCATTTCCCAACTTAACATACATATTACCTACTTTAGGCTCATAAAAGTACAAATCAAAGAATCACAATTTTCACCTCAGCCCTATACAAGTGATGGAAAAATATCAAAATACAATTCACAATAACATCTCAGTCCTTTACAAGAAACTGGATGGTAAAAGCACAAACTTGTGTCACCCTTTTGTAAAGGAAAATGCTAACAAAAGAATAACTATTCACCTTCAATGACATAAAATTGGTATTATTATTTTGAATTTGAAAATGAAGTAAAGTAATAAAATGTCTAGAAATGGATGAAGTTCAAGATTATAATTTTTAATATTTATTTGGAATAAGAATTGATATATGTTCCTTATTTTTATAGCTTAATTTTTAGCTACTAAAAAATGTTGAAAATAAGGGGTCTAGAGCCCACCACAAAACTAAATGGAAATAAACCTATTTCTATTTGATCTCAAACTATATTATAGATAAATTATATGGCTAGAACAATCAAAAATAAAAATCAATTTTAGACCATTATTTTCTCTTTTATAGTGATTCAAATTTCAACTCACGTAAAATCGATAGTTTTCATCTCCGACCACATTTTTCAAAACAAATGTATTCTAACATAGAGAAAAATTATACATTCTAGGAGAGAACTCTCTCCTCTAGAATGCCACATAATTTTTAATTTTTTTTAAATGACTTAATATTTTTTCTTTCTCAAACTCTACATCTTTTCGAATGTCAAAATACATGCTTGTATAATTTTATAATTACAATATACTATATCTAATTTAAACTCTATATGATAATATTCGTGACTTTGAGCTCTATAAAATGGTTTTTATATGTTATTGAAAAAATATCATAAAAAATAGTAAGAGTTATTAGAATGCCACTTTTTCTAAAATAATTTTATTCCTTTAGTAATTAGATATAAACTAGTATAAAACATGCATAATAGACATTTCTAACTAGAAAAGTGTGAGACCATATATAACTTAACTAGATTGAGTTTATCTAGATCATATGTTTGAACAATATTAATTTTTATTTAGAAATAATCAAATTTAGTCGTTCTGATATGTCAACCTGAAAGGTGACACAAATTTGTACTTTTACCCTAGAAAGCATCCCAAAAATAACTGATTGAAGACTCAAATGTTAAGTCAAATATGTCATACCATTCATCTCAGTTTCACACAAGAACATTGAAAAGTAAATACAAACAATAGATCAAAACTCATCATAGAGCATACCAGACACATTACCGTGGTTGAGTTTAAAGGATTAAGATCAAATCATCATCATGAAATTGCAAACATAGAACTCCCAAGCCCCTACTAATGTCCTAATATTGGTCAACATTCTAGTCAATGCAAACCCCAAAACATAAGACAACATGCAGATAATAGTGTAGTTTTAGAGTTTTGGTTTGATTTTAAAGACACACATTCTAAGTTGACAATAAGGTTTAAGGTTTCATTTCAATGTAAGTTTTTGAATATATAAGTTTTACATTTTTAGCTTTAACACTTAACCCATTTCCCGAATTTGAGCATAAAGCACAATTGCCCTTATATATCTTATTACAATTAAATATTTTAAAAAATTTAAAAATAATTATTTATTAAATTATTAAAATAATAATTATTAATTATCTAATAAAATAATTACAGTTTTATTAAAAAATCAAAATCATTAATAATAATAATAAAATAAATTTAAAACTTTATTAGATAATATTCATTATTAATTAAAATTCATTAAACTAAATTTAATTTAATTAATTAATAATTATTAAAAACAAACTATATTAATATTCATTAATCATTAATTAAATTAATAAATAATAATAATAACTATTAATAAATTATTAATAAATAATAATTAAAATTATATAAAATTTAATTTGATAAAAATTATAAATTTTTTTTTAAAAAAAAATAACAATAACATATATTAATGAAGATAAGGCCCGTCAGTTAGCCTTCACAAGCTATTGTCATGCAAGCATAGGAATCAGTATTAACTTCTATTGTTGTGCATAGCAGTATAATCGACACATGCGGATAGTACTAATACCTGCGGGTGGGGAAAATAAAGGGAGGTGGGGATTTGGTGGCCCCGCCTCCTCCCAATTTTTTTAAAATTTCTTTTATAAATATAAAATTTATAAATTGTTTTAAAAACAACCCCCCTTCAATATAATTTTTCATATATATTTTTTTATAAACATAGAAAATTTAGTCTGATATGAAAGCAAAGATCAATAGATCAAATTTTTAATCTAAAATTTCCTTTTCTTTTCAAAACCTTTCCCAATTTAATTGACAACTTTTAAATCTATAGAATGAGGGCTCTACTAATTTTCAATCCTCGCATATATAGAAGAAATTGATATGAATACTAGTAAATTCAAATGGAAGATTGAAAGGTTCAATATAAACAAAATTTGGAAAATAATTCAACAATAATGATGAAGGCGGGAAATTTGAAGAAGCATAAATCATTGGGTGAATGAAACATGAGGCTCTACCTAGTCTTGATGCTAATACACAATCACCCGAAGATCATGAGAGAAATCTCTTCTCTCAAAACCTTCTCCTTGAAAAATCTCTTCTCCAAAATTCTCAGTCCCTATGAAAAGAACTCTCAATCTCTAATAAGGAGTTCTCTCCTAAATTTGGGGCACTGATTGTGCGATCACGCAAGGGACTCATTGATCACAATCTTTTAACTCTTTATTTACATATCTTTTTCATTTTCGTGCATGTTTTTTACAATATAAAATATCTTTATTAAAATTTATTTGCTTTCTCTATTTTAATTAATTTATTATATTTTAATCATATGCATAAGCTTTATGCAATTTAATTAAAATAAACTTTAATAAATAATTGCTTACTCTCTCTTATTAATTTTTGAAGCATTTTTTTTTAATATAATATTTATTAAGTAATAATAATATTTAGCATTTATTTAAAAATGATTTCCTAAATATATTATTATTAAATTAAATTAATATTATTACGCTCTCAACTTAGAACTATAATTTTCTCTATAAATTTAATTCTTTATTATTTAATTAATTTCCTAATTAATTAAATATTGAAATTATCTTAATAATTTTTCATTAAATTAAATCAATAATTAATCTTTTAATTTCACTTAATCAACATAAAATTCACCAAAGACATACAAGACAAAATATGAAAACGTATCATAAAAATACCACATACAAGATCAAACTCAAGGATTATAGTCACAAATTTACATCTTATGAAAAATTTAGAAGGGTAATCATCTTAGATACTTGTCCTAATTTTTTAGGACAATTGGTTTAAGGTTAGGATTTGGGCTCAATAATTTATCTCCCCTTTCTTACTATTGAAATATTGCGATAGGGTACGCTCATCCTAGCAATTCAAGGAATTTGATACCTAGTACCTACAATTTGCAAAATATTCATGCATGTACAAACACATATATTCTAAACTAAAAAGGAAATGGTAGGAATTGGTGCATTGTGTAGATTTTAACCAATAGGTGACTACGACTCCCTTCCTTAACCACATTAGAAATTTCATACATAAAGGAAACATACACACACACCATACACATGTAGTATGGGGTAAGTATCCATAGAAAACACATATAAATAATCCATCTAACTAACATCATCAAATAACTAGAATCATTGTAAATAATCATCATCAAGGTATAATCATGTATACATGAAATAACAAGTACCAAAGTAGTCCAATCATATAATCAACTGAGTATGAAAACAATATCCAATAATCTGGAAGATAATGCTGCTAATAATCAAGCTTAAGCATAAACTAGCCTAAAAGAGTTTGACAATAATATTGGAAAAGTTAACTAGGGGTAGGTACTACATCCACCCCCTAGACTTAGGCATAATCATGGAAGCCTATAAGAAAGGTAAAACTAAAGAACTCAATGAATGGATCCCATTGGACCCTTTCCCACTGTAGGAGGATATGACTACACTGAGAAAACTTCAACAATAATATCCAAGATAACAAGATGCTATATTAAGCATAAAACATACTACTATAAGGCATACATAAAACACACATGTTGTGAAAATTGTATAAGTTCAATTTTCAGTTTTGCCTAATTTAGGTTTATGTATATTTTAGTTTTCAAGTTTGAGTGTTCAAGTTTGAGAATATGCAACTAATAATTTAAGTTCTATTTTAGTTCAAGTAGTTCAAGTTTTCAGTTTGTAATAGATCTATACATAATAGTTTAAATTTCATTTTAGTTCAACTAGTTAAAAACTAGTGGCATTCCAATATGCCTAGAGCTCCTAGTGTAGAACTAGGGCTCTAATACTAGATGCAATGCCCAACCAAGGGATCCAAAAGAACTAACCTAAAGTTTTAGTAAGCTTGTCAAACATTTTTTTTTTAAAGATAATATATAACAACAATCATGAAGTAGTGGAAGCAATAACATACAATCATACATAAGCAAACATAATAGATGACAATCCTTAAGGATCCCAAGACATTGAGTCACATTTAATTTTAATTAATACTAAGTTCAATAAATAACACATTCACATGAAAGAATAACTACAAGTCCAAGTACACTTAAATAATATATATTTGTTCTGAATGCCACTTGGAATAAATTTGAAATGCACAATCATCCACTGTACATGTCATAGGATATGAAAGGCTGAAAGTATATACATTTATAAAATAGAATAAATCGTCCCTTTCAGATACATGAAACAAAATAAAATACAATAAGTAAAATCATCCATCAAATAGATATAACCATCCATCATAATACACAAAGATAGAATGAAAGGAAATTTAGAACAAGGAACTCTTGCCATGGCATCTACAGATGGATCTCAATGGTAAAAGTAAAAAGTACTACCACTCGACTTCATGGCAACCCAAAAAGGTCAACTCCCACCATTCTAAGGAGATAGTCACAAGTCCCACATAGGATAAAAATCCCAAAAATCAAAGTAATATCTAGGTCAAGGATATCCCTAAAAGTAATCTAACTCAAAGGTTACAAGACAAGTTGACATTTGAAGCTAGAGGCAAACAAAGACACATAAGAAATCTATATTGCTAGTGGGCAAGTGTCATCGCATAAACCAACTCTAGGGTTACCCGGCTAGTCTTTTAATCCTTTGGCACCTTACTGACTCTATGTGGCACTAGTATCCTTTTGTATTGACAAGGCATACTAACAATGCATGGTCACAACCAAGCATCCTCTCTACTCGCATCCTAGTTTGTACTAGTACTCGAGGCATGGGCAAGGAAATACAAGACTCTAATTAGGTTCATTTTACTCTCACTAAGTGTAGTGTTTTCAATTATTAACTACTTACAATGGGTTACCCTGGCAACCACTTTGGGCTCTAGCCTCCATTGCAAGCCACTTCCCAACTTAACATATAAATTACCTACCCTAGGCTCATAAAAGTACAAATCAAAGAATCAAAATTTTCACCTCATCCCTATACAAGTGACTAGAAAGCATTTAAATAAATTTCACAATAACATCTCAATCCTTTACAAGCAATTGGAAAGCATCCAAAAAATAACTGATCGAAAACTCAATGGTTAAGTCAAATATGTCATACCATTCATCTTAGTTTCACACAAGAACACTAAAAAGTAAATCCAAACTCATCATAGAGCATACCATAAACATTACCATGGTTAAGTTTAAAAGATCAAGATCAAATCATCACCATGACATTGCAAATACAAAAATCCCAAGCCTTTGGTAATGTCCTAAGACTGGTCAACACTCTAGTCAATCCAAACCCCAAAACATAAGACAACATGTAGTTAACAATGCAATTTCAGACTTTTGGTTTCATTTTAAAGATGCACAGTCTAAGTTAATAGTAAGGTTTAAGTTTTTGTTTCAATTTAAGTTTTTTAATATATAAGATTTACATTTTTACCTTTACCACCTAACCCATTTCCTAAATTTGAACATAAAGCACAATTACACTTATCTGATTACAATTAAATATTCTAAAATAATTTAAAGATAATTATTTATTAAATTATCAAAGTAGTAATTATTGATTATCTAATAAAATAATTGCAATTTTATTAAAAATCAAAATCATTAATAATAAAAAAATAAATTTAAAACTTTATTAGATAATATTCATTACTAATTAAACTCAAATAAACTAAATTTAATTTAATTAATTAATAATTATTAAAAAAAAATTATATTAATATTCATTAATCAAAAATTAAATAAATAATAATAATAATAACTATTAATAGCAAATATTAATAAATAAAATTTAAAATTTAATTTAATAAAAATTATAAACAATTTTTTTTATTAAAATAAAAATTGCATATATTAATGTGTTTGAGGCATCTCGGCTGGCCTTGATAGGCTACTATCATTTGGCCATACACTGATTGTTGTCGCAGGCAGCAGTATTAACTACTACTACTACGTGTAGTAGTATAGTCTATGCATGCAGATAGTACCAATGATTGTGAGTAGGGGAAACAAAGGGAGGTGAGGATTTGGTGGCCCCACCTCCTCCCAGTTTTTTAATTTTTTTTTTTATAAATATAAAATTTATAAATTGTTTTCAAAACAAGCACCCCCCTTCAATATATATATATTTAAACATAGAAAATTTAGTCCGATAGGAAAATCCAAATCAATCAATCAAATTTTTAATCTAAAATTTCCATTTCTTTTCAAAACCCTTCTCAATTTAATTAACAACTTTTAAATCTATAGAACAAGGGTTCTACTAATTTTCATTCCTCGCATATACAAAAGAAATTGATATGAATACCAGTAAATTCAAATGAAAGATTGAAAGATTCATCATAAATGAAATTTGGAAAATAATTCAACAATCATGATGAAGATGAGAAACTCGAAGAAACAAAAATCATTGGGTGAATAAAACATGAGGTTCCACCTAGTTCTAATGCTAATACACAATCACCCAAAGATCATGAGAGAAATCTCTTCTCTCAAAACCTTATCTCTAAAAAATCCCTTCTCCAATATTCTCTATTTCTATGAAATGAACTCTCAACCTCTGGTATGGAGTTCTCTCCTAAATTCAGGGCACTGATTGTGTGATCACACGAGGGAACTCATTAATCACAATCTTTTAACTCTTGATTTACTTATCTTTTTTGTTTTCATGCACGCTTTTTGCAATATAAAATATATTTATTAATTTTAATTTCTTTCTCTTTTTAAATTAATTTATTATATTTTAATCACATGGATAAGCTTTATGTAATTTAATTAAAATAAACTTTATTAAATAATTGCTTACTCTCTCTTATTAATTTTCAAAGATTTTTTTCTTTAATATAATATTTATTAACTAAAGTAATAATAATACTAAGCATTTATTTAGAAATGATCTCCTAAACATATTATTATTAAATTAAATTAATATTATTACACTCTCAAATTAGCACTATAATTTGCTCTATAAATTTAATTCTTTTTTATTTAATTAATTTCCTAATTAATTAAATATAATTAAATATTAAAATTATCTTAATAATTTTTCATTAAATAAAATCATTAACTAATCTTTTAATTCAACTTAATTACTAGAAAATTCACCAAAGACATTCAAGACAAAATATGAAAACCCATCATAAAAATGCCATGTGCAAGATCAAACTCAAGGGTTATAATCACAAATTTATGCCTTATGAAAAATTTGAAAGGGTAATCATCTCAGATACTTGTCCTAATTTTCTAGGACAATTTGTTTTAAGGTTAGGATTTGGACTCAAGAATTTATCTCCCGTCTCTTACCATTGAGATATTGTGATCTAGGGTATGCTCATCTTGGCAATTTAGGGAAGTTGATACCTAGTACCTATAATTTGCATAAAATCTATGCATGTACAAACACATATTTTCTAAACTAAACATGTAATGGCAAGAGATCATGCATCATGTACATCTTGACTAGTAGGTGACTACGAGTCACTTCATTAAACACATCAGAAATGTCACACATAAAGAAAACATACATGCACACCATACACATGTAGTATGCGTTAAGTATCCACTGAAAACACATAAAAATAATCCATCTAACTAACATCATCAAATAACTGGAATCACTGTAAATAATCATCATCAAGGTATAATAATGCATACATGAATTAACTAGTACCAAAGTAGTCTCATCATATAATCAACTGAGTAAAAACAAAATCCAATAATCTAGAAGATAATGCTACTAATCATCAAGCATAAACATAAACTGGCGTAAAAGAGTTCGACAAGAAAATTGAAAAAGCTAACTAGGGGTAGGTATTATAGTTTTTTTCAATAATGTCAAAGGAGGAGATTGGTTATTTCTTAGCCTATGATTTCCTATTAGCATCCAAACACATAGTCATTTACTAGGCAAGGATGAATGTCATCACTACAACTAAATCATCTAGTAAAGGATGAGCATATAAAAAAAAAATTTATTTTGCATAACATGCCAAGAGAGTTGGTGATTATTGAGCACCCCAGTTAAGATCGAGCACATATGTAGGCTGAGCTATTATAGTAGAGACTAAGTAAATTGAAAAGATAGTTTTGTCGAGCAGACTAGTTTTTCCATAAGATTTTTTAATTACAAGAAGAACTATGTAAATCATTTTGGCCAACTACTACATGATATTTAATGATTATAGAGATAGCTAAGATTGAGATTATGTACCATTATAGAAGGTAATGATCCCAAGGAATGCAAATCAACCAATCAAAAAAATAGAAGGAAACAACAAAAGGGGATGAGTTGCAAGTTGTTTATTGTGATCCAAAACTTTAGAAGAATGTATATTTAAGGAGGGTTCTAACCATAGGATCATATGTGAATAGAGAGAGAGATAGAATGTGTGTGAGAATGAATACATGAATGCCCAAATGAAGGAGCAAACAAGGAAGGAATTCAGCAAGAAAGCCTGAGTCGAAAAGAAGAATGGATAGAGCAATCAAAGTAGTGAAGGACATTAAAAAAATCAGATTGAGAGATCAAATAAAGAATTGTATAGAGGAGATCCAAAATCATCTTATAGAGTGAATTGTAGATCAAGTACTAAATGAGTTTTAGCAAAATTGAATCAAGAAAAATTGCTTAATTGAGTGATCCTAAAATGTCTATGTAAATCTCCTAATAGAGTCCTTACTCAATTGTAAGTGTGAAATCCTTTAACAGGGTAAGTCCTAGTAGTCTTGAAGCTTTTAATAGGCAGACCCCTCATAGGGTAGATAACGTATTGTGATTAGACATTGTAACCCTAACAAGTTAACTTTATTGTTGCAACCCTAAAGATTTGTGGCGTTTGTCCCCACCCTAGTTTTATCTTCATGTTTAAGTGTTTTTGGGTTACCTAATCATTTGTGGGTAAAAGTACAAAGATGTGTCACCTTTCAAGCCAACTTATTAGAATGACTCAATTGGAGTATTTCTATCTAATTTTTTTTTTTTTCAAACATATGATCTTGATAAATTTATTCTAGCTAAGTTATATATAGCCTCACACTTTTCCAATTGGAAATGTCTCTTATTGCATGTTTTATATTAGTTAGCATCCAATTACTCAAGAAGTACAATTATTTAAAAAAATTAATATTTCAATCACTCTTACTATTTTTTATGATTTTTTTAAATAACATATAAACACCATTTTATAGATTTCAAAGTCAAGAAAAATCTCATATAGAGTTCATAGTGTTTTAATTAGATATAATATATTGCAACTAAAAAATTTCACAAGTGTGTATTTTAACACTCAAGAAGATGTCAATTTTGAGAAAGAAAAAAATATTAAATCATATCAAAAAATAATTTTAAATTATATAACATTCCAGAGGAGAGAGTCCTCTTCCACAATCTATAATTTTTCTTTTGGTTGGAATAGATTTATTTCGAAAAATGTGGCATGAGAGATGAAAACTATCAATTTGAATAAGTTGAAATTTGAATCATTATAAAAGAGAAAATATAGGTCAAAAGACAATTTTTATTCTTAACTTTTCTAGCTACATATGTTATCAATAACATAATCTAAAATCAAAGAGAAACAAGTTCATTTCCATGTAGTTTTGTGGTGGGAACTAGACCCCTAATTTCCAACGTTTTTTAGCAACTTAAAGTTATCTTTAAAAAATAGGAAAATATATAATTTCTCTCTCCAAATTATTATTAAGAATTATAATCTTAAACTTCATCCATTTTTACACATTTCATTAGTTTACTTCATTTTCAAATTTAGAATAATAATAATAATAGTTTTATGTCATTAAAGGTGAATAACTATAGATTATTAGCCTTTTCCTTTGTAAAAGGGTGACACAGGTTTGTGCTTTTACCCTTGCGATATACTATGAATCTTTTCATTGTTGTGATGTATTCATTTTCATTTCAACATTATAGTTTTAATGTTAGATCTAAGATATGAGATAAATTAGGTGTAAACTCAGTAATTTGGTTTTGTAATAAAAAGTTTGAATAAACCAATTCACCCCCCACTCTTAGTATCTTTTTTTTCATTAAATCCATCCAACAATTTATTCCTTGTATATTTTGAAAAAGTTTTATCTCTCTTTATAAGATAATCATTGGTCAAAGGCTCAACATTTTTACAATTAAAAAATAGTATGTGCGAGATCATGAGTGGTGAAACTATGGCCTTAAGTGGTAGCGAAAATCAACAAATCAGGGTTAGTAAGATTGATATGAAATTTTGACATATTTATGGACCTTATATAAAAATAATTGTAAGAATAGAATTTATATAAAATTGAATCTAGTTTCTAAACTACTATCCCTTTTCTAGAAACACATTAATCTGATTCCTCAAAATTGTGGATTTAAATGAAGTAGTATGAAAGGTTTATAAAAAAATAAGAAGTAGGTGTATATTTGACCACCTTAATCATAATAAAATGATAATATTTTTTATGATTTTCTAGATATAATCTATAGACTCATTCCTAGATGTGACACATAATTTATTGTAATTTTTATTCTATGTAGATAATTAATTATAAACTTTCCACTACAACATATTTTGGAATAAAAAATCTCCAATGTCCTACCAACCTAACTCATTCAAAACTTTTCAAAATTTAAATTTATCTATTTATTCCTTATAGTAGGTGAAGCATAGAATGTGATGGATCTATTAGATTTCAAAAATGTTAAACCATTTGAAAATTATAGTTATTTTTCAATTAGCATGTCAATCAGTTCCTTATATGTTACTCCATTAGAAAATATGTAATAATTAGTTACTTTTCAAATCATAACAATAATTATATTAATGGTTCAAGCTGATAAAATCCTTAAGAATCTCTTTCACTTGATTAAATTTAGGTGCATTTTTTTTATATCATCACTTTTTGGCCCCTCATGTTCTTGCACATACACAACAAGAAAATATAATCGACTCATAGTCAATTACTTGAGTCTAGATACCAAACTTAGAGTTAATACACACTTACAACAAAAAATTAATAGATGAATTAGGATTTAAAGAATTTAGATCTCACATTATGTAGCCAAACCTAGAAAAATTATTAATAAAAAAAAATTAAGGGAAGGCTAGGAAACTAACCCTCAAAAAACACATATCACAAATATGGTTATTAAATGAAAACCTTAGTTTGCATTTCTTAACGAAAAACAAGTAGAGACCTAAGTTCCAAGGTCTACGAGTTAAGAATGTTTGCATATCTTCTTTAAAAGTAAAAGTAAAGGAGAAAACCCCTTTAGCTATATCTATCACATCTATATGCACCTTCTTTTTATATTTCCTTGAGATCAATCCTTAGACACTCTCTATATTTGAGAAACATAAAATGAACCTACCCACTAAAAAATTCCATTGAAGTGACGTTCTTATCCATGATTCTATCTAGGATAGTCTAGAGAAGGCCCTAGACATATGTCCAAAAGATAATCAATAGGGCTAGCTAGATTACCTTTCAATTGATCCCCATATAATGCTAAAAACTTTTGATTTTGTTCTAGACATAAAGAATCATTAAATGTAGTAATCTCACTATCATTGATGTTAAAGAAATTAGTTGCTCCCATTGGGGGGATAACCAAGTTATCTACCTTAGCACCTTGGGACAATGTAGACTTTAAAGTCATAAGTGTCTCAAGTTCTTCTCCAATTCCTCAATTTCCATCAAAGCCCCCACCTACATTGTAACAACCATTTCCCCCCATTTCCAAATTCCTCTCTCTCTCTCTCTCTCTCTCTCTCTCTCTCTCTCTCTCTCTCTCTCTCTCTCTCTCTCTCTCATTTTATTATGGTCTCACATTTTCTGTATGTCATACCTAAATATTTGTCATGCCTTTTCCCTAAAGAAGTGTTTCTTTGAAAGAAATTTACTAGATTTCACTTTTATTGGTCAAAACACTATTTGCCTATTTGTCATGTGTTTAGATTCTTGTATCATTTTGGAGTGGTGTCATGCTCACCACAGTTCATTCATTTATAAGAGAACATGATGGGTTTGTATTTGATCATGTAAGAATTTTCCTTAGAGAAAAAATCATCCAAGAACTAAGAACTCAAACATAGCACAACTGTAGACTAAAAAGAGTATGATTAGAATATTGATATGTATTTGATTCAATATCAATAAAAGTACACTAGAAGTGCCTATATATAAAGGCCTCTGAGATGCATCTAGAATGCCTAGGAATAAACTACATGATAAGTCATACAACTAGGCACATGTCCACTAGATATGGGTTATCCTCCATTATCCACAGGAGTAAGTGCGATGATGAAAGGATAAACCTACAAGGGTGTAACATGAAAATTAATGTTGTAGACAATATGTGCTAAAACGAAAGTGTGAATAACTATGTTGTCAAAACTCAGTGAATGATGCAAACTCTAGTGTTGTAGACACCATGTGTTGAATTAGAGTTACGTACTTCTATGTCGTCAACATGACAACCCATAAAGGTACACAAACTCCTAAGTGTCTCACAGAATAAATAATAAAATAATGCAAAATAATAAAATAATTTATTAACATAAGTCAATTTAAGTAAAGTCTAAATAGTAAATACATATTTACACTAGCAGATCATATCCATTGATAATAGATTGTTGCAATCTAATGGGACAAATTATTGATCTCCAACCTACAATAAAAAAAATTTCATATCTAAATTCTAGACATCTAAATGTTTGGACATCAGTTTGGGTAGAATTACATGTTACAAAGTTAATCCTAAAAAATTGTGTCATTATATGATACTGATAATCTTTCCTACATATAAAGCTAATTCTCGGAAACTACAAGCATATGGAGGTCATTCAATAGAGATATGGAGCATCATTTTCTTCTCCATAATACCTTGATGAAGTCATAAAATTAAGAAAACAGTTGAAGTTAAAAGTACAATAATCAAATTTAGAATAAGTGATCAATATATTTATGTAATATAATATATAATTGAATCTCAAAATAATTGACATGGTAAATATAATAAATATCATTTTGAAAAGTAAAGTACACATTTGTTACATAAATTTTATAATTATTTAATTATATTATATAATATATAATATAAAAAATATTTGAATATAGATTTTAAACTTTAATTTTTGGGGGCTTTGGCTTTCTATCTTACTTTGACTATACATATATTTAAAATTGAAAAAAAAAAATCATTAAAGAAAAACTTCTAAAATTTTAGCATGGCTACACACAATGTCAGTCATCCCTCTAATTAAAAATTATAACTCCAATCAAACATCAACCCTAAACAAAATTAGTGCATGGCTCACATGAAGGAAAACTAAACATTTTTTCTAGTCCTTATTAAAATCTTTTCCTTGGAACATATTTTCTCCAAAGCATCAAAGAGTGGTGATGGTGATGAGATTTGATGAATCACCAGGATTGAGCAAATGCATATCAAGTGGTATTCATCACTAAAGCGATAAGTATGATTGAGATATTATTTTTTATTCTATTTTAATTTTAATTTTGATTTTAAAAATAATTAGCTTTGAGTTTATTTTTAGATATTCTAAGTGGATAAGGATTATATGTGGTAGCTTTGCTCCCATATTTCACAATTTCTTCATAGAATTTTGTCAGCCCAATCAGAAAACTTTGTTCTGATTACATTTTATGTTCCAATTATGTTTCCCATTCCTTCTATTTAATATAAATAATATTTCATTTCTATTTTTTTGTATTTTATGAAACACATCACATTTATTCCTCGGGTATATACTCATTTTTTTCCAAATTGCATGTTACCCTTGGACTATCTATTTATTTACAATGTACGGAGCACTTTATTAGAAGTATTCATTTACACTAAGAACTATATTTTCCTTTGCATTGAAGGTTCTCATAGGGTTATGATATGAGATTAACAGGTGTTTGATACATTTTTTTGTACGTAATTATCATGCATATGTGTATTCGAAGAAAATCACCTTTCTACTATTTGTATCTGAATTGCCTAAATATTTTTACATTCCAAAATATTATTTATTTGGTTTCCTAAATGTATTTTGTGGGCATAGATCTTTACTGCACTTGTATTTTTTTGACATTGAAAATCGTCAAGTTGAATTAGGTAGCCATGGTTTCTATACAAACTTTCTAAAATGTGTGTGATTGTCTGAACATGGTCATCTATTGCAAAAAATGTGGTATATCGTAATGTGTTGCAAACAATTTTGAGAATCTTCAAAAATTCACAAACCAATTTTGAACAAGCTTTTTCCTTCCAAGAGCAGCTTTAGGAAACCTACATGTGCATTTGATCCTTGGGTTTTATGCCAAAGTTTTGTCAGGGTTGATTCTAATTTTTAAAACTTGAAGTTTGTATGGATGTATGCATGAGGTTGCATTGTAACTATTTGATAAAATGACTTATGTGTAAGGAAGCTAAGGTGCAAGAAATTTTCCTACACTAATCTTTGAGGGACGATTATGCAAATTTGACAAACTATTGCAGAGATCTCAAGAAATACATAACAACATAATCAAAATAACAATGAAATCATAACAAAATGATTACCATGGGGAAACCCTTCCAGGAAAAAACCCCACCCCCCAACACCTACACAATGTATTCTTAAATCAGGAAGATTACAATACACATGCAATGCAAGTTCTTACAGGAGTACATCACCACAACTCAAACTCAAACTTGGACTTAGAGAGAATCCTTCTAGCACCCAGTCTTGTAAATTGAACTCAATGATTTAGACACCTCCTTAAGCCCTCTTATAGTGATTTTCCACTTGGAAACCATTTTTGGTCTTACAAAACCATAGGTCAAAACCGTGGGCAAAACAACCATGCCACATGTTACCCACTTGTCATTTGTAACTCCAAGAATAGCATTTTCATCCATAATTTTGTCCTCTAGTTTAGACCCCCATAAAAGTCATATAATGAGTTGTCTGCACTCTAAAAACAACCCTTCTACATTTTTTATAGAGACTAGAGACATTTTTAACAACTCATACACCTTTTTCCAACTCATAAGCATGTGGAAAACTACCACAAACAAATTCTAGAATTTTCTAAAAAAAAATCTAGAGTTTTTTAGCTAAAATTTTCTAGAGTTGAAGGCATAAGTAGCTGCCATATACTCCACCTCTGTAGTGGAAAAAGTGACCATAGTTTTTCACTTGCTCATCCAACTAATTGCACCACTAAATAATGTAAACACATATGCATTGGTGGATCTTATACTATCAACATCAACGGCCTAGTCTGAATCCACATAGCCTCAAATATCTAGGGAATGCTCATATCCTATTCCATAAAAACATATAGAGTACTTTGAGGTACCCCACAAGTATCTAAAAACTCTTTTTACTACATCCCAATGTGCTCTTGCTGGATTAGACATATAACGGGAAAGTACTCCCACTACTTGGGCAATATTTGGTCTTGTAAAAATCACAACATACATCAAACTTTCAACAACACTCTGATATGTCACTCGACTCATCTCTTCCATCTCGAATGGGGATGAAGGACACTATGAGTTAGAAAGCTTTTCTCCCATAGTAACAGGAACACTCAATGGTCTGGAATCCTGCATATTGAATCCTCTCAGAATAGTACCAACATACTTTGGTCTAGCAAAAGTTTTCTATTTTTTCTATCTCTTATAATCTCCATTCAAGAAATGTACCTTGCTCCACCAAGATCTTTCATTTCAAACATTGCTAAGAGCTAAGATTTTAATTCTACAATCAAACATTTTCCTTTGCCAATAAACAACATGTCATCAACATATAAGGCAATAACTAGGAAATAATCACCATTAGACCTATAGTATATACAATGATCAAATTTGGATCACACAAATCCCAAACTCAATATATATGTATCAAAATTTTGGTACCACATCCTAGGACTTTGTTTTAGAACATACAAAGATTTATTCAATTTACAGACCAAATGACTTTTACCTTTCACCTCAAACTGCTCTAGTTGTGTTATATAAATTTCTTCATCCAAATCTCCTTGAAGGAGAGTTGTCTTCACATCCATCTACTCAACTTCTAGATCATAAGCCTTTACAATAGAAAGTAAAAATTGAATGGATGTCATTTTTGCTTCAGGAGAAAAAATTTCACCATAATCAATTCCTGCAACCTAAGAGTAACCTTTCGCAACCAAATGTGCTTTATACTTCTCAATGCTTTCATGTAAACACATCTTCATTTTGAACACCCATTTAAAACCAATAGGATTTCATCCTTTAGGAAATGGTACAAGGTCCCATGTGTCATTCCTCATAAGATTTGCCATCTCTTCTTCTATGGCTATCTTCTAAGACTATGAATCATTCATAGCAAGAGCCTCTTCTATAGATTTTGGTTCCTCAATATTAGCATTCAAAGAAAATATACACCTCTAATTATTAGGAGGATATCCATACCTTTTTGGTTTTTTCCTTTGTCTACTATACCTTTGAACAAGATCTAGTTTAGGTTTAGGTTTAGGCTCATGATCAGGTTCTCCCTCTTCCTCTGATGATTTAGAGCTCATAGAGGTCTCTTCAATAACTTTTCTTTCTAAAGGCCTCGATTCAACTTTCTTAGGTGTAGCAAGAAGTTGAATCACATATTTCTTTTCTTTTATCTGTTCTAGTTGCACTGTAATACAAGAAGACTTAGTTTCTTTAAGTATAACACTTCTAAAGTAAAATACCTTTCGTGCAATAGAATCCCAAAGCTTGTATCCTTTCACACCATAACTATATTTGATGAAGATACATTTGACAACTTTGTTGTCCAATTTTGTCCATTTCTCCTTTGGCAAATGAGCATATGCCTCACACCCAAAAACTCTCAAATGTCTAAGTGAAGCCTTG
Organism: Cupressus sempervirens; assembly: GCA_028749045.1. NCBI lineage: Eukaryota > Viridiplantae > Streptophyta > Pinopsida > Cupressales > Cupressaceae > Cupressus > Cupressus sempervirens. Next base: position 828,793,449 of record CM053785.1, on the reverse strand, counting down.
TGGCCCAACCACACTTCCATTGGTGTCTTATTAACAAGAGTTGATGTTGGAGACCTATTTATAAGGTAGTAGGCAATGGCTATAGCTTTAGTGCAAAACTTTTTTTCCAATCTAGCTCCACTCAGCATACTCCTAGCCTTTTCCATCAAGGTCATGTTCATTCTTTCTACAACTTAATTTTGTTGTGGAGAATATGGAGTTTTCTTCTCTCTTTTAATACCACAATTACAAAATGTATCAAAATCATTGGAGTAATATTCACTGCTATTATTAGTTCTTAGACACTTTATCTTCTTTCTAGTCTGCAACTCAACCATTGCTTTAAATTCTTTAAAACAAATAAAAACTTCAATTTTACTTCTAAGAAAATAAACCCATGTTCTTCTAATGAAATCATTATTGAAAGAAACATAATAAATCAATTTGCCAATAGAAGGAACATCAACTAGACCAAATACATCTAAATGGATTAGATTCAAAATACAAGAGGACTTATAAGAACTTGAGTAAAACTAAATGGGGCTTTGTTTACCATAGATAAAATGCTTACAAAAACCAAAATCAAGATTGCAGTCATTCAACCCATCAACAAGGTTTTTATTCTTTAAGGTTCACAGACCTTTCTCACCTATGTGGCTAATTCTTTGGTGCCATAGCCTAGTCTTCTTTGTAGGTAACTTTGATTTAGTCGATATAGCACCCATGGGTACCCAAAAACCATGACCATTTATTGAAAGAGAAACTCTCTCCTTCTCCAACAAACTAGTCCTCTTTACAATATTATCAGAAGTACTATTGCACTCAATCGTGCATGCATAAAGCTGGCACAATGTACCCAATCTACTTCCTCTTTCTATTACCAAGCACCTCTCACTATTTTCACATCTGCTTCAAAAATTGTACATCTACACCTTCATGTATTAGTTTTCTAACAGATAAAAAATTCCTCGCTAGTCCCAGGATATGCAAGACACCATCAAATCTTCTGATTCTACCATTAGAAAATTTCACACAAATACTTCCATGACCAACAATATCAAGAATTGAGTTATCACCCAAGTACACCTTACCACCATCAAAATTTTCATACTTACTAAACCAATTTCTATTAGGATTCATGTGAAAAGATGCACCTGAGTCTCTCAACCATGCATTGTCACCTACATGAGTGGCCAAAATTGTGATGAAAGCATCTCCATCTTCCTTCTCAGAATTAGAATCAAAATTTTTGCTTCTTTTTCTTTTTCTTTTCCTCTTTGCAGCCCTATTAGAATTGTCCAAATTTTCCACAATTCCAGTAGATCGACTTGGACTTACCATGAGATTTTGATCTCCACTTATTTTTGGACTTAGAATGGCCATGTTGCTTTTCATTCCCTCCTCTTTCCTTTGGTCTTCCTTGAACTCTCAAACCCTCTTTGGCATTAAGAGAGACCTTCCTTCTCATCTCCTCAGAAAGTAGAGAACCAACAACATCTTCCATCTTTAAGACAATTGAAGTGCTCCCTATGGCCATGGCAAGGCTATCCCATGAGTCTAGCAATGAACGTAAAAATATTTGACACCATTCTTCTTCATCCATCCACACCCCAACTGAGGTCAACTGAGTCATCAACATATTAAAACTTATAAGATGCTCAAAAATCTATCCACACAATCTGATAAGACTTTTAGCTTTTCTATCTCTCACATCATACTCTATGGCTAAGGTTAGATCTATGGGCCTCAACATTTTTCATCGATTGCATCTCATAGATCTCTATCAATCAATAGATCTTCCATCTTCAGCTTCCACATTTTAAAGCTTTTTCTAGAAAACTTCTCTACATCAATCCTCCTTGATGTGCTTGCCATTTTTGCAATCCTGTAACACAAAAATAAAAACCTCTGTACAAGCTCCCACTCAAATTTTGATTAGCTCAAAAAACCACATACCCAACAAATAGAACCAAAACTCGTTAGGCTCTAATACCATTTATAAGGAAGCTAAGGTGCATGAAATCACTTCCTACACTATTCTTTGAGAGGACAATTATGCAAATTTGACTAATTATTGCATAGATCTCAAGAAATTCTTAACAACATAATCAAAATAACAATGAACTTATAACACAATGATTATCATGAGAAAACCCTTTCGAGAGAAAATCTCCACCCTCCAAAACCCACACAATGTATTCTCAAATCTGAAAGATTATAATACACTTGCAATGCAAGTTCTTATAGAAGCACATCACCACAACTCAAACTCAAACTCAAACTCAAACTCAAACTTAGAGAGAGTCCTTCTAGCACCTAGTCTTGCAATATGAACTTGATGATTCAAACAACTCCCCAAGCCCTCCTTTTATAGCGATTTGCCACTTGGAGACCATTTGTGGCTTTAGAAAACCATGGGCCAAAACCATGGGCAAAACAACCATGCCACATGTTACCAACTTGTCATTTTTAACTCCAAGATTTTTTTCATAATTTTGTCTTCTAGTTTAGACCCCCATAAAATTTATATAATGAGCTTTTTACACTCTAAAAATAGCCCTTCTACAATGTTCTAGAGACTAGACACATTTTTAACAAATCGTACACCTTTTTCCAATTCATAAACATGTGGAAAATTGTGACAAACAAATTCTAGAATTTAAAAAAAAAAATCTAGAGTTTTATGGCTAAAATTTTCTAGAGTTTTTCAAATAAAGAGCTTCCAAGGTTGAGACACAATTCTCAACATTATGGGAATTTTATCAAGTTGCTTCAATTGTTGTCATCTATTTTTTATATTTTTGCTAGTTTATCTTTATTTTTATCTGACTACTTGACTATAAAGTGGCCTTCTTGCACTTGAAGTGTACACTCTTAGGTCCTTTCTAAGACTTAGAATGTTGTTCTTTAGATGAGCATCTTTCAAAAGTGTTAGATTTCTGAATGCGAGCACTGGGAATTCAAGTGTCATGTCCTGAGCTGAGGATTAATGGAAAAATGGATGATAAATTAAAACCCATCACATAATTTACCTAAATGAGAGGTGTATGGTTAACATGACATCAACAAAGAATCTGCTCAGTGCATTGCAAACCAATTATAAACATGGACAAATAAGCCCTAAGAGCAAAGGTTACTTCTGCCCAACCCCAATATTGTAGTCTTGGGAAACTCTATACTACTAAAAAAATCCATACATACTTAATATTTTACCATTTATTTTTGTAGGTTATTCAAATATTCTCAAATTCATTATGTTCACTTTCAAGAGGAAATCTACCTTAAATTAAAGTCATTTTTATGAAGCTCCATGCACCATACATTTATGTCCTACAAATAAACTATACAAATTTCACTATCTTGTAACTTGAAAATTTACTATTTAAACACATTAGTAACAATCATGTATTTTAACAAACATTCCCATTTTATATTTCAATGATTTTCCATTTTTACATCCATATATTTGCAGCTTTTGCAAGTAATTTTTTACTTATTGTTCATTTCACATTTAAGCAGTTAAAATTTATTATTATTCATGTCCACTATAGTTTCTAGTGTACAACAGTTATATTATTAAAAAAAACAATCACCTCTATCCACTTTTCATTGCACATTCAAAATTGCACAACTGCTAGTTTTAATTATAGAGTGAGATCAAAGTGAATCACAATATAGAAGCAAATAAGAGTTTGATTAGAGTTTCACATTGCATATTAAATTTGTTTATGGCAAGATAAATTAAAAACCGTGTACAATCTAACTCAATGCCAATAACAAGTGTACTAATAAGTTATATTGAAACAAATAATAGCCCAATACAATAGCTCAAAAGTGGAATTGTGGAAGAGCAAATAAATATTTTAATATAATGTTATAGCATTGTTCAATAAGAAACAGATTAATATAATATTTAACATCATTTGTATGTCGTGGGTTGCCCTATTTATCTAAACCTCCTTGTAGCCCTGAGCTTCATGCCACATCCACGTTTCATGTTACTCTTACTCTCAATTTACCCTGCCATGGCTCATCTTCTCTTGTTCTCTTCCATCCTGATTTCCACTCATTCAATCTCTGCTCTTCCTAACTCTCCCAATTATATCTCCCATCAACATCAACAGCAATAGCATTTTCTACTTCAATTCAAAGTTGCCATAGTTAACAGCAATACTTCTCTGCCTGACTCAACTCCCATTAACCCGCTCTACAATTGGAGAGGCATTTCATGTGATCCCCCATCTCGCTCCGTCATTGCCCACAACTTATCATATACAAACTTACACAGCACCATCTCTCCCATTCTCGAAAATCTCTCCTCGCTTTGATCCCTTGATCTCTCCTCTAACCAACTGCATGGCACCATTCTGCCCGAGCTCAGTCTCCTCATGAATTTGAAGATCCTTTACTTGGATGGAAACAATCTCACGGGAACCATTTCTCCTTCTTTAGGAAATATGTCCTCCTTAGTTGAATTGGATCTTGCTGCCAATGAACTCACAGACTCCATTCCTCCTAAACTGGGCATGCTCCCTCGCCTTAAATTTCTTGGCCTTTGGAGAAATAAGTTATCGGGCTCCATTCCCACTTCTTTAGGAAATTTGTCTAGCTTAGTTAAATTAGGATTGGGATACAATAATCTCATAGGCACCATACCGCCAAAGATGAGTCTCCTCACAAGGTTGAACGTTCTTTCTTTTCTAGTAAACAGTCTCATAGGTGTTATTCCTCCCTGTTTAGGAAATCTGTCTGTGCTAGAACAGTTGGATTTGAGGACAAATTTTCTTTTAGGTACCTTTTCTCCCACTCTTTCTAATTGCCATGGTTTGTATGGCTCGAGATTGCAATTGATATTATTGGAATATTAATTGTAGTTGATGTTTGCCCTTAGAACCAAATGCCCACCTACCACCCCTAACAGATTGTAGAATAGATAGAAAACATGAATGTCGTAGGTGAGTTTTTGAAATTTTGAAAAGAGGGAAATTTTTTGTAGTAGAAGACAAAAAGGAATGTCTAACATTTATTTGAGTAGTAGAAGTTGAAGAGATTAGAAGTTGCAGAGAGAAAAAGAAGTGATTAGCAGATCTAGTCGTCAGAGTGCAGAGACAGAAGGAAGTTTATTTCATTCCTGTAGATGCACGTATTTTTTCTCTGATCATTCTGTAAGTTTATTATTTGTTGAGTTCATCCTGTTGAAGTAGTGATTGCTCTAGGTGTTATTGTATGCAACAATTAGAGCCAAGTTTAAAGTTTTTGAAGTATTGAAGTTGTTTAAAGTTTTAAGGTTATGTTAGAGTTTTCTAGTTGAAGCCGAATGCTCCCAAATTTTGTAATGATTTCAATCAAAGTTGAATACCAAGCAAGCAGGCATACATGAATCCATTGCTCTTTATTCATTGCATTTGTGAAGTTTATTGTTGAATATTTTAAGCCTTGGGTTCTCTGATTTTAATAGTGGTAACATTCACATTGGAAGTCTGTCAGTTGGTTTGGTCTTTATTTGAGTTTTAACTTTATAGTTATTGCCGAGCTCACTTGGCATCTTCTTCTACCAAGCCCCACCCTCCAATGGCTACCGAGTTCGCTCGGCATTAATTGGTGTCGAGTTGTTCTTCATTTGCCAAGCTCACTCGACACTGTCTTGCCACTCGGTTTATTAAGGTGTTGAGCAAAACTGGCACTCAGCAATAGTTTTTGCCGAGCATTATTTAGGGTTCTAAAATTGATTTTTTGGGTTGGTAATATATTTCTCACATGGTATCAAAGCTTTGAGGCCCCACATCCACAGTGAGTTAGGAAAAAAAATTTCTGGTAGGAGATGTAGAAAAGATACGGCAGCAGCTGCCACCCTTCAATAGATAAAATTATGATACATGGTCAAAGAAGATGAAAACCATAATGGTTGCAAATGATTTGTAGGAGTTTATAGTTAATGGGTTCAATGATGTGACAGACCTAGCTTAGTATGCTACTCTTACCAATAATCAAAAGACTCATTTGAAAGAGTCAAGGAGGAAGGATGCTAAGGCATTAAGTCTTATTGAAGCAGCAATGACAGAGACAGTATTTTCCAAAATTGTAGTAGAAAATTATGCAAAGGAAGTATGATATATCCTTGAAACGAACTTCAAGGGGACTGATAAAGTCTGTACAATAAAGCTATAGAATATAAGGAGGGAGTTTGAGAACCTTCAGATGAAGAAAAATGAATCAATTACAGATTTTAGTTCAAAGACCTCCAATGTGATTAATCAACTAAAGTCAAATGGAGAAGACTATCAAGAGTAGAGGATAGTGGAAAGATGTTGAAGATTTTATCTCATAAATATGACAATTTGGTCATGACCATAGAAGAGGCAAAAGACCTCACTGTTTTGACAATGAATGAGTTGATCGGTACTCTTCAAACCCATGAGCATAGGATCAATAGATCTGCATCTTCTTCTTCCTAAGAGCAAGCATTCAAGGCTCAGTCAAATCCAAGAGGAGGGGGGAGAGGAAGAAATTGCTCAAGAAAAAACTCTAGAGGTAGAGGCCAAGGAAATGGAGGACAAATAAATGTTGCAGCAGAAAGCTCTAGAAGAGTAGATGGAGCAAGTAGCTCACAAAATACTTCAAGAGGAGGTAAGAAAAACTACAACTCAAATAGGAGTAATGTAGAATGCTACTATTGTCATAAATATGAACATTATGCAAGTGAATGCTGGAAGAAGCAAAATGATCAATCAGGACAAGAAAATGTGGCTAATGTGAACATGGAAAGTAAAAATAATGCCACTCCCTTTATCATGTGTAATGTTGGTGAAGAAGGAAGACCTAAGGTTTGGTACCTCGACAGTGGATGTAGAAACCATATGAGTGGTAATGAAACTTTATTTTCATTCATTGACAAGAGCTTCAAATCTGAGATTAAAATGACTAACAATGGAACCCTACTAGTAGTGGGCAAAGGATCTATCATGATTTGCACCAAGCAAGGCGAGAAGAAAGAAATAAAAAATGTGTATTTTGTCCCTGGTATGAAGCACAATTGATGAGCATTGGTCAGCTCATTTAAAATACATACAAAGTGCTAATGGAGAATGACACATCTGTTATTCATGAAAAAGATCGGAGCAAGAACATACTTGTAGCAGTTCAATGACAAAGAACAAAATGTTTCCCTTGAGGATAGAGACATGTTTCTCATCTCAAGTTGGTGTTGCACCTCCCACACAATTAGCTCTAAGGAGTGTAATTGAAGACCCCTCATAGCTATGGCACCTCAGGTATGGTCATCTAGGCTATGTTGGTTTAAATTTTTTATCAAATAAAAGAATGGTAGAAGGTTTGCCACGTATAGGAAATTCAAGTGACAAGTGTGAGGCTTTTATTTTGGGTAAGCAACAAAGGCTTCACTTTAATTTTTGAAATTCTAGGAGGACTAGATATTCATTAGAGTTAGTGCATACTGACCTAGGCCGTTCTATGCAAGTTACTTCTATTGGAGGGAGTACTTATTTTATGACATTTATTGATGATTTTAGTCGTAGGACATGGGTTTATTTTCTGAAATCTAAATCTGAAGCATTTGATAAGTTTCTTGAGTTTAAAGCCCAGGTTGAAAGAGAATGTGGACACTATATCAAGGTTCTAAGATCAGATAGAGCAGGGGAGTATACGTCCAATTTTTTTGTAAATTTTTGTAGGAAACATGACATAAAGAAAGTGCTCATAGCTAGCTATACACCACAACAAAATGGAGTGGCTGAAAGAAAGAACAGGACCATTGTTGAAATGGAAAGGAGCATGATGAAAGAGAAAAGTCTCCCAACTAAATTTTGGGGAGAGGTTGTGGCAACAATAGTTTACCTAATTAATAGGTGTCTTACAAAGGTAGTTTGTGATAGAATTCCAATGGAAGCTTGGTCATGAGAAAGATGGGTAGTTGAACACCTAAGGGTGTTTGGATGTGTTGCATATGCACACGTGCCTAAACAGAAAAGGCAAAAATTGGATGACAAAGGTGTGAAGTGCATCTTCATAGGGTACAACTTAGAATCAAAGGCATAAAAATTGTAAGACCCATTGAATAACAAGATGATTCTCTCAAGATATGTGGAATTTCTTGAAAATGAGTCATGGTATAGACCAATTGATGAATCACTGAGCACCTCAAGTAAAGTGCCAATTATGAATGAAGAAGATGCTGATGAACATCAAGAAGAAGGAGAAAATAAAAAAAAAGGCAAGCAGCTTTAATCATTGCCGATGTCTTCTAGGCATGACTGACTGTTAGTACCGAGTAATAGTGAAGATTGAGCTAGTCGGCAAAGCAGTAGCAGTGAAGATTCTGATCCCACACTCTCCTCCCTATTACCAAGAAAGAGCAAGAGTCTTAGGGAGATATACGAGGATGAAAGGTATGAAGATTATGATGAGAGTGTTAATTTTGCATTATTTTCTCATAGTGATCCAATATATTTTGAAGAAGCTATTAAGGAGAAGAAATGGTGTAAGGCCATGAATGAAGAGATAGATGCTATAGAAAGGGATGAGACATGGGAGATAACTGACTTGCCTCCCAAGATTAAGCAAGTGATTGGAGTGAAATGGATCTACAAGACCAAATGCAATGCTGAAGGAAAGATTGATAGGCATAAAACAAAGCTAGTAGTCAAGGGCTACAAACAACAGTATGGCAGAGATTATGATGAGACATATGCTCCAGTTGCAAGAATGAAAATCGTGCATGCTGTCATAGCAATTCTAGCTCAACACAAATAGAATGTATACCAAATAGATGTGAAGTTTGCCTTGTTAAATGGTGTATTGATCGTAGGTGAAGAGAAAAACGTATATAGATTGAAGAGAGCTCTTTATGGGCTCAAGCAAGCTCCAAGGGCATGGTATAGTAGGATTGACTCATATTTGAGGAGAAATGGCTTTAGCAAAAGCAACGGTGAGCCCACTCTATACATCAAGGCAAAAAATAGAAATGTGTTTATTGTTGTCTTGTCTGTAGATGATTTAATTTTTACTGGTAATGACAAGGCTCTAATTGGTGAGTTCAAAGAGGTCATGAAAAATGAATTTGAGATGATAGACCTTGGTCTCTTGAAGTACTTTCTAGGCATAGAAGTAAAAAAGATGCATGAGTGCATTTTCATCTCTCAAGAAAAATATGTAGGGCAGATCTTAGAGAGATTCAAAATGTTGAATAGCAAGCCAGCCCTCACACCAACAGCTATAGGTCTGAAGTTGAGCAAGGAAGACTCTAGCAAGAGAGTGGATCCAACACTATACAAGAGTATAGTTGGAAGTTTAATGTATTTGACTGCGACTCAGCCAGACCTAATGCATGCAATAAGTTTGATTTTCAGATTTATGGAAACACCAAAGGATTCCCATTAGTAAGCGGGAAAGAGGATCCTAAGGTATGTGAATGGTACCAAGGGATTTGAGATTTTGTATACTGCATCAAATGATTTCAAGTTGCTTGGTTACACAGATAGTGATTGGGCTGGAAGTATAGATGATAGGAAGAGCACTTCTAGATATGTATTTCATATGGGATCAGGTGCAATTTCATGGGCATCCAAGAAGCAACCTATTGTTTCTCAATCTACAACAGAGGTTGAGTATATAGCAGCAAATGCAGCAACATGTCAAGCTAGTTGGTCAAGAAGGATCTTGACAGATTTGAATGAAAGGCAAGAGGCTGAAACCACAATTTATTGTGACAACATCTCATCTATTGCATTGTCCAAGAATCTAGTCTTCCATGGGAAAAGAAAACATATAGAGATCAGATATCACTTCATCAGAGAGTTGGTGGAGAATGGAGATATCAAAATGAAATTTTGTAAGTTTAAGCAATAGCTAGCAGACATTTTCAAAAAGCCATTAATCATATGAACTTTTGTACACCTAAGAGAGTGTCTTGGTCTAGTTGATGTGAATCAACAATGATCCTTATTTGTTTGGCTCGGGACAAAGGGGGAGTGTTGAAATATTAATTGTAGTTGACATTTGCCCCTGGAGCCAAACGCTAACCTACCACCCCTAACGGATTGCAGAACAGACAGAAAACATGAATGTGGTAGGTGAGTTAATGAAATTTTGAAAAGAGGGGGGAATTTTTTGTGGCAGAAGACAAAAAGGAATGTCTCATATTCATTTGAGTAGTAAAAGTTGAAGAGATTAGAAGTTGCAGAGAGAAAAAGAAGTGATCAACAAATCCAGTCGTCAGAGTGCAGAGACAGAAGGAAGTTCATTTCGTGCCTGCAGATGCACGTATTTCTTCTCTGATCATTATGTAAGTTTATTTTTTATTGAGTTAAAATCATGTTGAAGCAGTGATAGCTCCAGGTGTTATTGTATGTAGCCATTAGAGTTGCAAGTTCAAAGTTTTTGAACTATTGAAGTTGTTTAAAATTTTAGGGTTATTTTATGGTTTTTTGGTTGAAGCCGAATGCTCCAAGATTTTGTAATGATTTCAATCAAAGTTGAATACCAAGTAACTAGGCATACATGAATCCATTGCTCTTTATTCATTGCATTTATGAAGTTTATTGTTGAATATTTTAAGCCTTGGGTTCTTTGGTTTTAATGGTGGTAACATTCACATTGGAAGTCTGTCACTCGGTTTGGTCTTTATTTGAGTTTTAACTTTATAGTTATTGCCGAGCTCACTCGGCATCTTCTTCTACCGAGCTCCACCCTCTAGTGGCTACTGAGTTCACTCGGCATCCACACTACCGAGCTTACTCGGCATCAATTGGTGTTGAGTTGTTCTTCATTTGCTGAGCTCACTCGGCACTCTCCTGCCACTCGGTTTATTAAGGTGCCAAGCAAAAGTGGCACTTGGCAATAGTTTTTGCCGAGCATTATTTAGAGTTGTGAAATTGATTTTTTGGATTAATAATATATTTGTCACAAATATAAGCAACTGCGTGGGGCCATTCCTCCCGAGCTGGGTCTCCTCACAAGTTTGAAGATCCTTTATTTCGGGATAAATAATCTTATCGGCACCATTCCGCATTCCTTAAGAAATTTATCCAGCTTTTTTGATATGAGACTGGGAGACAATAATCTGAGTTGTATTATTCCTCTTGAACTGGGCACGCTCTCTTACCTTCAGACTCTTCAGCTTTGGGAAAATAAGCTATCTGAGGCGATTCCTAGTTCTTTAGGAAACATGTCTTCCTTGACTGATTTAGATTTGTGGGAAAATAATCTCCAAGGCTCCATTCCTCCTGAATTAGGCATGCCCACTCGCCTACAATACATCTACCTTGATAATAATGAGTTATCTGGCACAATTCCTATTTCCTTAGGAAATCTGTCTGCCCTGAGGAATCTAAGTCTGTCAGACAACAATCTCCAAGGCTTCATTTCTTGGTGAACTTGTAAAACCGGGTGAAAAGATGTTGTTGATAGTGGCTGTCAAGGAATGATATATCAGTTTGTACATATGGAGCACTCAATGTGCAACTGGTGCTCCACTCCCAGTTCTACCATCAAGTTAATCTGCCAGCAAACTTCTGCATTTAAACTAAATATATTTCCATGCATAGGAAGTTGCATATATATTATCATGCATAGTTATAGTACAGTTATTTGTATAGTTAATAGTTATTGATTCTTAGACGTTTATTTGTTATGCTATGCATAATTAGAAGTTTCGATTGTAGTTTGCATAATTATGAAATGCATGCTGAATGGATGAGATGTAAATAAATAGAGTCAGCTATTTTTAGGAGATATGATTTCAATATAGTGATTTCAGATTATTGAGTTTATTAAGCTGCACAATAGATTGTAAAGACCTCTTATTGGAGGCAATGTGTATTTGAAGCATATGAATAAAAAATTCATGTTATAGTGTGTAAATTTCTGTGTTAAGTGCTGCTCTATTTTTCCCCTGTTCTATTGTCAAACCTACACTATTTTTTTCCAAGCTTAATTCTTCCCTTAGTATGTGATGTTTAAGAATGGCCATTTTATTAAGCTGTTGTGTGCTTTAGATTTTACAATACATTAATTAGATTCTATAATATTCATGTCCACAAGAGGCCTCAAAATAATGCATCTTATAATTTGTTATTATTTGTAAATTTTAGTCAGATGCATGCAAACTTTTAGATCTATAGTCAGACTATGTATAGTTGCATATATTTAATAGAGCGATCATAATAAAAAGTTCACTAGTAAACTGAGATTGGAGAGTAAGATTTGGCTAAGTATGGTTGATCAAGCTCAAATTGGGAGAGGAATGTTTTTTCTCTCTCATTAAACTTGTAATTGCCGCTCCTTCCGAAATCCGATATCTTGTTCAAAGCAAAATCCTCTCATTGCGGATAACTAACATTGCAATAAAATGAAGAAGGAAATGGATTTGAATAAATTTGAGTGGTATTTGGTGTTAGCGAAGATTGGGTTTAGAAGATTTTATCGTTATCCGTGACTCATTTCCACCCGCTTTACAAGGCCCCTTCAATGACAAAATCCTGAAACCACATGAATCTCTACCAACTAGGAGCAAATCCTTGAGTAAATCATCCATTTCGACTACCGATTTTATAAATCTGAAAGTGTTCATCTTGGATAGAGTACTTGAGAAGCTACGGAATTAGAGGTAGGAGGGGATAAGATCTGAGTTTAACACGAGACAATCATTTTTAAGAAGAAAAGATTTAGTCCCCTTCCTTTTTATCGGTAGTGAAACATTGAATTATTTGCAATGTAATCTTCAATTTTCAACATGGAAGCAATCAATAATTTGTTTGGAGGACTCATTATTGATAACAAACCTTAATTAAATAAGAGGGAAATTGAATGTTTTTATTATTATTATTTAGCTAACCTTTTCATTTAATCTTTTGTCATAATTTTGTAATCTTAATGCATCTAACTTGATTATTGCAAGATGGAATTTGCTGAAAGAGGGTATGACAACAAGGTGATGGATAGGACCTAAAAGACCTAAAAGGAATGTTACAAGAGGAAAGTCATTTTCAAATTTTAAGGTCAAGAACCCAAAGTAAGAAGGAAAGTACAACATCAAGAACAATTAAAGTGCAAGTTTAGATTGAGATTGAGATGAACATGAGGACAACCTTACCAATTTGTTAAATACAATCAAGTAAAATTAATGTTAAGTTGAATCATGAGGAAGGATGAAAAGGATGAAAAGACTCGGAGGAGGATGGACATACACTTTGTAATCTATGTTTACCTTAAGAATGTGGGAATGGACCAAGAATAAGGTAGAGAATGACATCAATAAATGAAATAGACAACAGTTATCTTTGACCTGTAGAATGTAAGTATGTCAAAAGATTAAAACTATAAAACTGATTCAAATTTGTACTTCTTATATCTCATAATTAACTAATAAATCAACATAATTTTCTCAAATACTAAATAATACTAATCGATTTAATAAAATCTTTAAAGAAACCAAATTAATAATAATAAATCTAAAATTATTTAAACAGACTCTAAAACTTAAATTCTTCGCTGACATTTCACCTCCTAGCTTAGCTTGACTACAAAAGTTTCAAATTTACAAAGACAAAAAGAAACAAATAAATTATTAAAGAACAATTTACGAACTTTCATGGGTTATCTCAGTGTCTTTTCTTCGTATATTTAAATTTATCACTCAAATCAGAGGTCGTCGTCTTCGTTCCAAATTTCAAAACCAAATCATTTCATGTTTGACAACAGATGAAATAAATTAAAACTAAAAATCTGCTGTCTGTCTTTGTCGCAATTTTCTTTAGCCATCATCGACACACGTTGAATGGCTTTTTCATTTTCCCGTCAAATTTTCGTGCTGGAGAAGCAAAACTATTTTTTAAACTTACTTTCAGAATGTGCGTGCTTGAGAATTGGTAGAGCGTAAGTAGAAACCAAATGGGTATCATTGATATGAACGCTGCTTGGGTTTCTTGGAATATTTCCTCCAGACACATATATGCTCCAAAGTATTACCATTGATTGGCGACGTTAACAATATTTGTATGAAGTGACGTGTACATGACCTCTCATTTTCTAGAGCGTAGTACCAATTGCTATCCAGCCACGAATTTGGTTGGATGGATGCCCCATGCTATAGTAATTAGGAATTGTTCAAACAAATATTAAATTTAGTAATTAGTAAGTAGAAATTAGTAAAGGTTATATATTATTAAAAATGTGTTTCATTACAAATATCAAATTTAAATGTATGTGTTTAATTAATATTGTTAGCGAATAGTTACTAATTGAAATTCTACTATTTTTAAAGAACTATCATAGTCGCATTGCATACAATGTCTTATCGAAGACTAAATTTTGAAAATGAAGAACAATGAAAACAATATTGCAGAGATTATGCTCACAATTATATGAGACAATGATGCGAACAAAGGACTAGCACTCAAGGAGAGGAAGTTTGAAGTCCTAGAAATCAAGAGCAACAAATACAATGTGGAGAATATACATGAAATTATGAAACAACAACATGAACAAATGACTAATGCAGAAAGAGAAGAAGAAAGAAATCATTGAAACCAAATTGATATAGAAAGACATGTCAAGCATAAGGCAACTATGACATTAGAAGAGATTGAAGCATAAATGAGACAATATGCAAATGAGATGAGAGCACACTGGACCCAAACACCTCAGGATAATCAAAATATAACGAGAAGAGAAATAAAAAGAACTATGAGCCTAGATGATTTAAATGCAAAGAAAGACAACAAATACAACTATGTAAATGTGAATTGAATCAAGGAAAAACCAAATCTCATGAAAATGATGGATTTATCTTTGATGGGACAAATTCTATGACAATAGATTGTGTTCTACAAACACCATTTGACCAAGTAGAAAAACTAATGAATGTTGATTTAGGAAATTACAATTTACAAGAGTTCACATCTCAAAGAAGAAGACCAAAGACAAATGAAAAGAACACAAAATAGATTGGATGAGGGAACAATCAATAGTAATAAAAATAATGAGATTGAGTTGAGGACTTTATAATTAATATTTCACAATGGCCTAGATAAACTTTCTATGCCACGTATGTGCTGCATTTGTGAATAAAGTTATCTTGCAATGAAGGTTGTATGGGTCGCTAAAGGCCCAATTTGTCATCGATGTTGACAAGAAAAGAACGAACATCAATTTTCAGCATCATACAACATGGACCCTGGTCCACAACCATTAGAACTTTCTAATCTGACACAAATAGAGGAAATTTTAACAACACCTTTCAACCCCATTCTTCAAGTTACATATGCAACTAGAGGTCAATTTAAATATAAATGGCATACCATAAGTTATTTGAAGATTATTTGAAGACCCAACAACAAGAGATAGAATGTATGAACTATTAAGAAATGATGATCAAGTAAACACACATCAACATACCATACTTCAATTGTGTAGAGAAAATGTAGACTGGCAATATGTTCTTTCAAGACATGTCATAATGAATTACATTGCAAAGTATGTAGCAACAGTAGAAAAGTGTTCAGAGAAATACCATCAAAAAATCATTTATATGTAACTTTCTTAAGGAGCCAACATATGACACATATAATTGGATGCAAGAAGACCTACAGTATTTATGGAGTATAATGCATTAAAAACACAAAACATACATGAAGTAAGAACGTGAGTACATAACCCAAAGTATACAAATGAATGCATTAAAGCATCCAATACAAATATGAATGCATGAAAAAATGAAGTAGACACATAATACATGCATTCTTGATTAATGCATTACAATTTACAATTTGTAACGAGCTAGAGGCAAGAAAATGATTTACACAATTTATTTCTTCAATAGAATCTTGCACCAAAGGTGATAGTTAGTACATATGTGTATGTTGAGTCATGATAAAGTACTCCAAGCCTATCCCATACTAAGTCCAAGAGCATAACTTTGGCCCCCTTAGCCTCAGTGGCATGTATTAACCATCCACATGAGTTGACTTACTTAGTTGGATACTTATTTTATTTTTTTCTTCTTATTATTCTTAGTCGAGAAGAAAACTTAAGATGTAAAGGGATTTCTTGTGGAGCAACATTGAAGGCATATAGGAGATTACTAACTAAAACCCTCATTGAAAGAGACATTGGTGCACAAGAGACATGCCATATGTTATTGGAATTTCCATTGGGAGAAAGTAACATAGCATTTGTTACATTAAATGTTTCAAGAGAGCTATTCAGGCTAGTGATACGAAAATGATAAAAATGATGATGAAGGCCACCTAAAACATTTTATTGAAGGATACATGGAAAGACCATTTGCAATGGAAAGCATCAGACTCATAGAAACAGCTAGATCTTGAACTTATAACTCTAAGAGAATAAAGAGACGGTACATGAAAAACAAGGAAAATGGCCACTATTGTGAGAGTGTTTCCAAGATTTTTGAATGTGCCTTCACAAAATTCAGAAGAATGGGTTGATTTTTGTTGCTCAAAGTTATTATTATACAAACCATTTCCTAATATACAAAGAGATATTGGACTGGATGATAATATAATTATATCCAATTGGGAGTCCCTCAATTATAATCCATGGCATGTGGATAGGAGGACTACTAAAAATCAAACTAAAAATCATAATGATTCTGACGATGACAATGAATTACCAAATAATAAAAATATAGAACATGTGTGGCAGATAATATCAAGATTACATCATGGAAAAATTATGGATATAAGAGAAATAAATATGTTGAGTAGAAGAGATATAGATAGAAAAAATCCATGGAGAGCAAAATATGAGGGAGAAGAATACACAAATAAAGCAGTGCATTTTATGAATGTTGTGAAAGAAAATAATTTGACTAATACTTGACAATATGATGATGACTATATCATACAGAACATTAGGTGCTAAGCAAAAAAAATCACTTGATATTATTACAACACATTATAATCAAGCTAAAAATATCATGCCGCTATATATGACAATTTAATGAACAACTGGAATGGGGAAATTATTTCGAATTCATTTCATTTGTCAAGCTCTCTATGTTGCATCAATGCTACAACATTCTCCCTTATTACTATTAGCACCAACTAGAATTGTAGCTTTTAACATTGATGCATAAAAAATTCATTCAACTTTAAGAATTCCTCTAATAGATTTCTCTGACCTATAGGGCACAAAGCTCACAACTTTACAAGAAGAAATTCAACATCTAAAGTACATATTGATTGAAGAAATCAGTTTTATTGGACACAATTTGATACAATATATAGATTCAAGATTACATCAAGCTTTTCCAAAAAAATCAAACATGAGTTTTGGAAATAACTCAATGTAAGGTCCAAGTTAGTTAAGGAAGATTATTTAAATTGGAAACAACTCCTTTTGAATGGGTTGGTTATGAATTTGTACAAAAAAATCATGTAAGAAGGGAGAATTGTTGATAGTAAAAGTGATTTTGAAGGATTTGGTTGAAGAACATGATTGAATAGATTGATTTTTTTAAAGGATTATAAGCTTGTGTTCATGGAATAACTCTACGCATTCTTGTTTTGATTATTAGTTATCATTTAATTAAGTTTTGAAAATTATTTAGTTTCTCCATTCCTACTGTCCAATTTTGACATGGTTCCATTGAAATGGCTAAAGATTAATTTCCCATCGTTAAAAACCTATGGTCTTTAAGAATGATGTAATGGAATTTTCATACTATGTAAATAATAATTTTGAAGGTTGTGGGAGTTAATTAGTTATTTTTTCAAGTGAGACCTTGGCAAACAATGGAAGCTTGGCAAGGCGCAATGATTCTTGCAAGTGAGTTCTAGCATGAACAGTGGATTGGCATGTGCCAATATTGATTGTGAAATGGTGGATTATGGTGTTATGCGTCCACAAACTAGAGAAGAAAGTTTGATACAAAGTTTAGACCAATTGATCAATTGATTTTTTGTCAATGCCCTTGAAAACCTTCAAATAGTAGTTTTCTAGAATCATATTGTAGGAACACAATGGAGACCAATGGCCTAGAAATCCCTTGATCCTAGGTCAATTGGAAACAAATTCTAGAAGGCATCAATAGGCCTTGTTAAGATATTTTAGAAGTTAATGATGATTCCTTGTTTCTATCAAGGTTAATAGGGGCTCTTAGGGCTACAAGGACAAATAGAGTAATATTGGTGTGTGGGTGTGTGAGACTTATTAAAATGATGCAGAATGGCTTGGAATGTGCCCAGAACCTCATTAGGAATCTTTAAACTTGATTTTTATTTGATCACAACATTAGGTAGACTTTTGGATTGATAGGCTAGAAAAGTGCATAGTTTGGATTTTGGAGTTGGAGAAGACGAAACTAAAGTGATTGGTGAGTTTCTTAGTGAAAGGGGACTAGGAGAAATTCCTCTAAGTTAGGGTTAGAGAAGAGACCCTAAGAAGGATAAGAAGTAGAATTGGTAGAGAAAAATAGCTCTATGTGAAGAAGCTCCCGATCAAAGCGATATCAGAGCCATAAGATTAAGGCTTGTGGTGCTATGTTATTTCCCATTGAATTAAGTGGATTTACAAAGATGGTGACCAATGCAAAATTGTCTAAGGAGGAAGATGAGAAAAAAGAGATCATCTATGAGAAAACTAGGCTTCTAGAAGAGGCTATACAAGAGATGAAAGACAAACTTTACAAAATGGAAGTGGCATCCCTAGCAAAGGGAGATGAATATACTTGTACCAGTAAAGGCAAGAAAATGGTAGACTTGGAAGATGAGATCCCTGAACTTGATCTTCCACTTGGTGAGAAAGAATGATTCCTCAAGGCCCTCAAAGCATTTGAAGGTGAGAGTCTTGAGAATATTCCAATGTTCCATGGGAAGATGGATACAGAATTAGTCCTAGAATGGATTGAGAGTATAGAGAATCATTTTGAATGTGAAGGGGTAATAGAGGCCCAAAAGGTAAAAGTGTCAAAGTCAAAATTGAAAGGACAAGTACTAACTTGGTGGAAATTTGGGCAAGGGGAAAGGGAGAGTGAAGGAAAGAAACCAATAACTAACTGGAAGGGTATGGTAGAAAAGATCAAGGAGACATATCTATCAGAGGACTATGAGATCCAACTTCACAAGAAAAAGAAAAATCTCAAACAAAAAGATCTTGATGCAACATCCTACACTTAGGAGTTCCATAAAATATCCCTAAGTTCAAGGGTACAAGTTGCAAAAAGCATTAAGGTGGCAAGCTATCTAAATGGCCTTAAGTGGGCTATACAAGATGAACTTAGTTTGTTCGGCCTCACTACCTTACATAGTTGTTTTCAAATGGATAGAAAGGTGGAAGACAAGTTGAGAAAGAAGAGTGACTCAAGCTCTAAAGTTAGAGGAAGAGGTAGAAATTTTAGAGGCAACTCAAGGGGAGGTCCAAGGACCAATGATTAGAAAAGTTGTGGAGAATCCAAGTGGACTAAACAAACTAATGAGATCAGTCAGAGGGGAGGTTACAACAAATGAAGAGGTCCCAATAATGGTGGTAGAGGAAGGTATGGGAATAGAAGGAGGGGATCAAATTTTAGCAATATGAAGTGTTATCAATGTAGAAAGTTAGGGCATCCTACCTATAGGTGTCTAGAGAAGGTATCAAAATCTTATGGAGAGAACAAGATAACCTATGTCCAAGAGGAAGAAAGTCAGAGAAAAGGGGAGGTAGACCTTGAACTAGAAAATGGATAGAACCTAATGTTGAGAAGAGTTTTGATCAAAGAGCCAATAAGGAAGAAGGCTAACAAAGGAGAACACTTTTCAAAACTACATGGAAGATACCTGGAAAAGTATGCAAGGTGATCATAGACTCAGGGTCTACTGAATCAATAATGTGATATTAGAAGAAGTAGTACACAAGCTTGGTATAACAAAAATTCCATGTGTGTCCTTATAGGGTAAGTTGGTTGAATAAGGTACATAATAGACTGGTGAATGAAAAAGTATGGGTGAACATCACTAGTGGAAAATACCAAGACAAGACCCTATGTGATGTACTTCCAATGGATGCTTTCCATTAATTGCTATGAGGGACATGGCAATATGATAGAGAGGTAGTGCATCATGGAAAGGAAAAAAAATGTATTCCTTTAAGAAGGATGGAGTCACCTATAGGTTATAGTCATTATGGAAGAAAACAAGGTAGAGAAGGCTATTGGTAAGACATTACTAATGAGTGGGAAAGAGTTCCTCAAAGACTTGAAGGAAGGTGAAGGAGTAGGGTATACTATCATGGATAAGCCAAAGGAGGAGAAGTCATTAGTAAAAGAACCTATACTTGTAAAAGTCCAAGAACTTCCAGATTAGTTCAAAGGTATCATATGTGATGGAGTACCACCAACAATACCCCCAAAGAGAGCCATCAATCATCAAATTGACTGCATACTAGATGCATCCCTTCCAAATAAGGTTGCATACAAAATGACACCAGAGTAGAACAAGAAGATAGCAAGGCAAGTCAAAGAATTTCTTGATCAAGGGTTGATTAGGAAGAACACCAGTGCATGTACAATACTAGTTGTCCTAGCACCTAAATAGGGAGGTAAGTGGAGAATGTGCACAATTTCTAGGAAAATCAATAGAATCACAATTAGATATAAAATTCCTATTCCTAGGATAGAGGATATAATGGACTCTCTATGTGGAGCTAGATACTTTTCTAAAATTGATCTCAAGAGTGGCTATAATTAGATTAGGATGAAGGAAGGTGATGAGTGAATGTATGCATTTCAAACTATAGAGGGTCTATCTCTATGAGTGGTTGGTAATGCCATTTGGTCTACCAATGTACCAAGAACCTTAATGAGAGTTATGAATGAAGTCTTGATGTACTATATAGGAGTGTTTGTTGTAGTGGACCTAGATGAAATCCTCATATTCAAAAAGAAAAGAGAGGAGCATATGAAACACCTAGAAATGGTGTTGAAAAAACTTCAAGATGAAAAGTTGATAGTGAACCTTGAGAAGAGTGAATTCATGAAAGAAGAGTTAGTGTATTTACATTTTTTAGTGTGCAAAGGAAGTCTAAAAATGGATAAGAGAAAGGTAGAGGAAATCTTGAGTTGGCCTACTCTTAGGTTTGCTACTAAGGTAAGAAGTTTCATGGCCTAGTACAATTCTATATGAAGCCTGTGAAGAAGTTTAGTGAAATTTGTCCACCAATGAATGACACCGTCAAGGGAGGCATGAAGACCAAATTCATATGGACTAAAGCTATAGATGAGAGTTTTGAAAGGTTGAAGAAGGAGGTGGCAAGCCAACTAGTATTGGTCTTGCCAATTTTTGAGAAATCCTTTCTGTTAGAGTGTGATGCTAGTAACATAGTAGTAGGGGCAGTCCTGAGCCAAGAAGGGAGGCCTATGGCATTCTTCAGTGAGAGACTCAATGAGGTCAACACAAGGTATTCAACATGTGACTTGGAACTCGATGCTCTTGTTCTAGCCCTTAAGAAATGGAGGCATTACCTATTGCCTAAGGGTTTGTTGTCTTTTCTAACAACCAAGCATTAAGTTTTATCAATTCACAAGAGAAGTTTATCTTGAGACACATAAAATGGATGGAATTCTTGTATTCCTATACTTTTACTATCAAACAAAAGAAGGGCACAAACAACAAGGTGGTAGATGCTTTAAGAAGGAGATTGTTGGCAGTTCAAGGAGTCAAGTTGCAAAGTGTAAGAATTTGGTATAGCTCTGATACCATTTAAGAATTTACTTAAGGAAAGAATGAAATGCCAAGATCTAGAAGCTCAAGAGATAGCACAAGACAAACAAGATATGATCAAATGAGAATGGATTAATTAGATAATTGGATGAATACATCATAGAAGTGCCTTGTATATAAAGGCAACTGATATGTCTAGCAGTCATACAAGAGATAAGCATAACAACTAAGCACATGTCCACCAAGAGTGGATTATCCTACAATGTTCATGAATGTATGTGCAACAATGAGAGGATAAGAATGCAAAGGTGTATATCATAAAGAGATGTAGTAAACAACATGTGCTCAATTGGAGTTCAAACTACTATATTGTCTACATGGCAACTCATATGAATATGCAAACTCTTAGGTGTCTAAATAACAATGAATATAAATATGCATTATCCTAAGTAAACTTAAGTAAAGTGTAAATAGTAAATACTTATTTACACCAACACCCCCCATCCCCTTAAGTGCAACTTAGGGAAATGTACTTAAGCTCAAAAAAGCTAGATAATAATTCAAGATGCGTCCTGACTACAAGTCCATGTTAGATACCCATGTACAATATGCTAGTAAAAATGATATAAAATGCAATATCTCATAAAGTGGAAAAAGAGGGAAAACCACATCGGAAATCCCCCATCTAAAAAGAGAGATGAGTACAATAGAAGAAAATGAGAGAGAAGAAGACATCATATAAGGAAAAGATCCCTTCGATAAGAAAGAAGAGAGAAGTCAAGTGATCCCCCTTACTAAAATATCATGCGCCCCCAAGAGCTCTTGCAAATGGATATACTTGAACTTAGTGAAGGGTTTGGTGAAGATGTCTACAACCTACTCTGCTATAGGACAATACTTCAACTAAATGACCTACTCATGTATTAGCTCTCTGATGTAGTGCATATGAACCTCATTGTGTTTGGTTTGTTGATGTTGAACTAGATGTTTTGAGATCTCAATAGAACTCTGATTACCACAATGAATGATTGTAGACTGTGGAAAGTTAAACCCAAACTCATTCAAATCTATATATCATAGCCATATAACCTTTGTAGCTATAGTAGCCACCCCTTGATACTCAACCTTAGTCAAAGAAAGAGAAATCGTATTTTTCTTCTTGCTCTGCTAAAAAATGGGGCCAGAATTAAGATGAAAGATGTAACCTAAAGTAGACTTGTGGGAATCAAGATCTCCTGCATAATTCGAGTCTATGTATCTGACCAACTAAAGTCTAGTACCTACTGCATAGTGTATTCCATGTGTATGTGTACCTTGTATGTAATGCAAGATGTGTTTGAAAGCCTTCCAATGAAGCTCATGTGACTCTTGTATGAAGTGAGAAACCATTCCAACTACAAAAACTATGTCAGGGCATGTATGTGTCAAGTAAATGAGACTCCCAACCAATTATCTATACAATGTTGTGTCAACAAGTGGAGTGGAGCACTTGGCTTGTAACTTAACACCTAAAAGAAAGGGAGTAGGTGTAGGCTTGCAATCACTCATGCAAAAGTGAGAAAGTAAACCAAGAGCATACTTGTGTCAAGAAAGTGTGATCCCAATTGAAGATTGTATGATCTCAATACCAAGGAAATAATGAAGTGAACCCAAGTTTGTCATGGAAAATCTATCCTACACAAATGTCTTGACACTGGCAATGATAGATGAAGTACTTCCTTTAATAATCAAGTCATCTACATAAAGCACAAGTACCAAGTGGGATTCATCCCTTCAAAGAATGTAGACATTTGAATCTGAATGACACCTAGTGAATCTTGGTAAGAGTAGGAAGGAATCCATCTTGGCATACCAAGCCATAGGAGCCTGCTTAAAGCCATAGATAGACATGCTCAACCTAAAAACCATAGTAGCATCTTGTATGAATCCCTAAGGTTCCTCCATATAGATCTCTTCAAGCAAATCCCCATGGAGGAAAGCACTCTTCATATCCATCTAATGTACAACCTAGCAATGAGCTATAGCAATAGCTAGTGTCAAACAAACTGAGCTCATCTTAGCTACTAGTGCAAAGGTCTTAGTATAGTCAATACTAAAAACCTATGAGGAACCTTTGGCAATAAGTCAAGACTTATACTTATCCACACTTTCATTCACTACAAACTTGGTCCAATAGATCCACTTAAACCTAACCAACTTTCCTCCCTTAGGAAGATGAACTAAATCTGAAGTGTTTTTTTTCATTAAAGAGTTATATTCTTCCTCCATGGCCTTGTCCCATTCAAGAATCCCTAATGCTTCCTTAAATGATTGGTGGTCAAAAGAAATGACAATATATACATGTGGAAATGATTTGTGTTGTGCCCTTGTCCTCCTAGTATCTAAAGGATTCCCCACCAATGAACGTACTAAATCAAGTGTTTGTTGTGCCCAATGAGGTGTAGTGGAAGAAGAAGAAGGAATATCCTCAACTATTTGTGGACCCTACGAATTTGGTGTCCTATTAGTGAAATTTGAAGGAATATCATCTTCCAAGTCTCTATCATCACTATCATCACTTTCCTTGAAGGAAAAAGGAGTAGTTAAAGGAGCCAAACTTGGCAAAGTCTCTTCAAATTGAAAACTCCTCACAAAGAAAACTTCATGTCTCTCTAGATCCATGAGTTTGTATGCCTTAAGATGGTTAGGATATCCAAAAAATATACAAAGTTTACTTTGAGGTTCTAATGCCTTCCTTTTTTGTGGAGGTATCCTTGCCCATGCTAGACAACCAAAAACTTTAAAGTATTCTGCAATTGGTTTTCTTCCACACCAAGCCTTAAAAGTTGTAATTCCATCCAAGGCCTTATGGGGACTTCTATTTTGGATGTAATTGGTAGAACACATAGCTTCTGCCCAAAAAAAATGATCTAGAAACTTATGTTGTAGCATACAAGTGGTCATCTCCTTAAAGGTTTTATTCTTCCTTTCTACGACACCATTTGGTTGTGCAATGTATGCAATGGAATGTTGAGGATCAATACCCTCATGAGTACAAAAGTCTATAAGCCTTGAGTTCACATACTCCCTTCCATTATATGTTCAAATAATCTTGATGGCTTTCCCTGATTACTTCTCAACTTAAGCTTTGAAGGTGATAAACATATCAAACACTTCACTCTTACAGGCAAGAAAGAAGACCCAAGTGTAGCGTGAGAAGTCATCAATGAAGGTGAGAACATAGCGATCCTTTCCAAATGAAGGCACTATAAATGGGCCAGCTACATCACTATGAAACAATTCAAGAACAATAGTAGCTCTCTAAGACTTCCCCTTGTCAAACTTCTCTTTGGGATTCTTTCCTACTTCACAACTTGTACATACACTCTCTGAATACTTGACTTGAGGTATACATATGACCATATCCTTATTGCGAAGTTGTTGAAGGTGGTCATAATTGAGATGTTCAAACCTCTCATGCCATAGTTTACTTGATGAAGTTGAGTGGGTCAACAAGGCAAGGGAAGTTAACTTAGGTAGAAAATGAGAAAAAAGAATAAAGTCTTGTATCATGATTAGCCTTTCCAATTTCCACCATAGAATCATCCTTAAGATTTTTCACCACAACTAAATCAAGAAGGAACTCAAATTTTTTTCCACATCCATGGTAAGTTATTTGGTAGATTGAAAGGAGGTTGGTGCTAAGGTTGGGAACATGAAGAACATCCTTGAAAACTCCATTATCCAACTCAATGTCCCCTTTTCTTTCAACTTCCACTTGTGTATCATCTCCCACATAGATGTAGGGTACATTTGATGGTTTCAAAGAGGAAAAATTCTCCCTTGAAGCAACCATATGATGTGTAGCTCCTAAATCAAGAAGCCAGTCCTTAGAATTATTTGTACTTGCTATATGTGCTTGCCCTTTTCCCTTTACAGTAGATGGATTTGAATCCTTGGAAGCATTTGGCACATTGATTTTGTTCTTCCTAAGTAAGTTTTCCAACTCATCTATTCTCTTATTCTTGCAATGATTCTCATCATGATTTGGTTTCTTGTAAATGCACAAAATAGTTTATCCTTCTTGTTGTTGTTTCCCTTCTTGATGGAAGAATAATTGCCTTGTTGTCAGGAGGAAGAATGTTGTGCTTTTTATTTTGTTTTTGGCATCCAATTCTTTTTCTAGTTGTTGGTGAAACTTTTTCCACCTTGATTTGTTTGGTTCTCATCACTAACCACCAATTCCTTAGACTTTGATGACTTAAGAATTCTCATATCAATTAACTTGGATTGTTCCAACATAAACATTTCTGCAAATGCATCAAATGAAGGCTTAGTGAAGGCACTTCCCATGATTAACTTGTGAGTGTTGTAACTTGAAACAAAAGAGGCATACTCTCAAGGTAGCCTCTTTAAGATGTGATTAATAAATCTATCATCCTTCATGGATTAGCAAAATCATTAAGTACTGCTATCAACTCATTGGCTTTATTAACATAGTCTTGAATTGTGTCAAAATTCTTAGGATCCACGAGAAGTAGATCATCCTCAGTTTGGAATCTCTTTTCCTCATCCACCTTACCATACAACCCTTGAAGTTTGTCCCAAGCACCCTTGGCATCCTTAAAGCTAGAAATGTGGAAGAAAAGATCTCTATGAACACAACTTCTAATAATTTCTTAAGCCTCATTGTTTTTAATTTTCCAATCAACTTGTACATCAACATCAGTGGGTTTTATAATTGTACTATTAACATATAGATTTAAACCTTTTTCCATTAGTCTACTCCATACACTATCTTTCCATGTAGTATAATTGTGTGAAGTTATAAGTGGAGCTTTATGTGAACCCATCTTTGGAATTATTGATGGAGTAACTTCTAGGGGGTAGGCGGTGGCAGGGGGGAGGGGGGGGTGAATCATTTACCACAGAAACAAATCCAAAGATCAATTAGATGTCTTAAATAACTAGTTACTACTATCACTCGGTAGCCACACAAAAAAATGTTATAACTGGGTAGATGAATTATGTATTAAGTTATTACTAATCTTCAAGTATTCACAATTATTAGCATGCATGCAAAAGTAAATAACATGAACACAAGAGACACTAGATTTAATGCGGAAACCCAATATGGGAAAAACCACCAAGTAACTAGCTACCAATTTTCACTCTTCTAAAGTGAGCCCTATTAGGAGCCAACCCTATTAAAGGTTACAAAACACACTATTAGGTGTGAACCTATTAGAGGATTTAAACACCTTGCTATGAGTGGCCTTGCTAGAGGACTTTAGAATAATTTAGTAGAATTTTCCACCTTGTTAGAGGATTTACAAAATGGCTGCTAAACCAACTCTATTAAGAGATTTAGAATTCATTGCTACAATTGTGAGAAAGTTACAGTGAGTAACCTAAATAAGATGCAACTAAATTTTGTTGATATAGATCTCTAATCTACTTCAATAGATCCTCACTGATCGAATAAAATGCTGCTACTCCTCAAGGATATCTTATCCTTCTTCAAAATTCACTCACACTTCCTCTTCACAATCAACTTAATTGACTCACTTGCATGCTTGTTCATTAGAACTACAACTTGAAATTTTATTTATACATTACAAATTGTCAAGTTGGCTCATTTACAAGCTACATTTACCAATAAACAATACACCAGTCAACTACATATATTACATGAAATAATTAAACTTTATTTCCCAAAACAATGAAATCCTTCATTGGTTGACCCTGCTTGGTAAACACTGCTCCAAAAATGATTTCCAGTGTTAACCAAGTGAATCTTGGTAAACACTTCAAACTCTAAAAAATCCTTTGGAGACCAAGTGAACTCGATAAGAACTAATTTTCCTTTGCTGGCCTTGTGAGCTTGGTAGAAACTAACTTTCCTTTGTTAACCTTGGGAGCTTGGTTAAGACTAACTTCCACCACAGAATCCTTTGATGCTCGAGTGAGCTTGGTAGAAACTATCTTCACATTGTACAATTTTGGAATGCTCAGTAGACTCTATAATTCTCTTTGCTAACCTTTTGAACTCGATTGACTTTTTCTGATAACTGATATGAAATTTGTGTAAGATCAAAGATAACATACAATTAAACATTATATTCAACAATCTCCCTCTTTGGCATTGATGGCAACACAACATGTCATAGCAGAATGAAATTTGAAAACAAGTCTTTTTCTAATAGAATGATTCTCCCTCTTACATTTCATTCCACAAATTTCTCAAATATAGTAATCTCCCTCTGTGAAGGAATTACATAAACAACAAACTCTCCAAAAAAAAATTCAAATTTTAGAAAGACATGATAGTATACTCTCCCTCTTTGACAACACATAGACAACACAAACCAAATTAATAGAAATGTACCTTATGTACTGATTCATATGTAGTATTTTCATGATTATTTTGCATCAAATGGAAGATCTTCAACTTGATACCTATTGATACATCACTAAAACTTCATTTTAGTGAGCTTCAGATAGGTGAATGACCCCTAATTTACTTCTTAGATACAAGAATGCATCCTTAGGTAAAGGCTTAGTGAATATGTCAAAATTTTGTTATCTTGTATGGACATATTCCAATCTGATCTCCTTATCCTACACCAATTCTTTGACAAAATGATATTTTATTGCAATGTGCTTGGTTTTTTAATGCATCACTAGATTTTTTGATATGTTAATTGCACTTGTATTTTCACAAAACATAACAACTGGTTCTTTGATTCCCACCTTCAAGCCTTCTAATAATTGTTTGAACTAGAAACAATATTAGAATAGTTTATTGCTACTGCAACATACTTTGCTTCTACTATAGATTGGGATGCGCAATTCTACTTTTTACTTGTCCAACAAATCAACCTTTTTCTGACAAAGAAAGCTCCTCCACTTGTACTCTTTCTATCATCAATGTTTCCTTCCCAATCTACATCAGTAAACACTTTCAAATTTAGATTACCTCCAAATTTGTACCATAATCCATAATCTCCAGTGCCTTTCAAGTATCTCATGATCCTTTTGATTGCCATGATGTGATTTTCTCTTGGTTTTGTTGAAAATCTTGCTACAATACCAACTGCAAGAGTAATATCTAGCCTTGTACAAACCACATACTGCAACTTTCTAATCATAGATCTATACAATGTCTAATCTACCTCCTTTGATTCATCATCCTTTTTAAGTTTCAATCTAGTACACATAGGAGTCCCAACTGGTTTATAGTCTCCCATATCAAACTTTTTCAACATCTCTTTGATGTATTTAGACTGAGTGATGTAGATGTCATTCTTACTCTGCTAAATTTGAATACCAACAAAGAATTTGACCTCACCAAACATTAACATCTCAAATTCCTTGTTCATTTTCTCTAAAAATTCTTTGCAAAGATCATCATTTCCTATGAACAAAGTATCATCTACAAATATTTTTGCCAAAGTAATCTAATTATCTTGTCCTTCCTTGATATATAAACTACTATTATCATTAGTTCTCTAAAAACCAACCTAGATAAGATAGTTATGCAATCTTTCATACCATGCTTTAGGGGATTGTTTCAGACCATACAATGCTTTGTGTAATTTGTAGACCATGTCCTTCTTGTCTAGATCAAAAAAACCTTCAGGATTCTCAATGTAAACTTCTTCTTCTAGTATACCATTTATAAATGTAGATTTGACATCCATCTGATAAACCTTAAATCTTTCATATGTAGTATATGCAAGTAGGGTCCTGACAGATTCCAATATTGGGAGCAAGAGTCTCTCCATAGTCTATTCCTTCTTCTTGAGAGTACCCTTTGAATACCAGTCTATCTTTGTTCCTTGACACCTTGCCATCTTCATTTAACTTATTTCTGAATACCCACTTAGTTCTAATAACATTTTTATCTTTAGACTTGGGTACAAGAGTCCATGTCTTACTTTTCTCTATCTGCTCTATCTCTTCATTCATAGCCTCAATCCAACTTTCATTCTCTAATGCATCTTTGACACTTCTAGGTTCAAGATTAGCAAGTAAAAAAGTACCATTCAAGTTACTTCTTGTCATAGTACCTTCAAATTTGTCTCCAATAATCTGATTTGGTGCATGATGTCTCTTAACATACTTTGCTAATATAGGTTCCTTGCCTTTTGAAAAAATTGTACTATCATCTTCTTGCACTTCAACTTTAGGTTTTGGTTGTTCTATCTATTGCTCGAGTCTTTTAGACTTGGTAGGAATTGGCTCAGTAGCATCAAAATGTGACTCAATTTCTTTCAACTCGATTTGAACTTCTTGCAGCTCAGTTACTGAAGACTTAGGAGTAGAAGATTCCTGACTAATAGATGTATCTGGCATTGTATCAAGTTCAATGAGAACAAATCTCCTATAATCTTCTGGTTCCCTTTTTCTTTCTTCTTCAGTTCTTTCTCCAAACTCATCAACTTTCACATGTGCACTTTCTATGACTTTGTGAGTAGAAAAATTCAAACATCTATATGCTTTACTCTTGCAAGAATATCCCAAAAATATTCCTTCATCACCCTTCACATCAAATTTACCATTTCTACATTCTTTCAAAATGTATCATTTGCTTCTAAATAGTTTTAGGTGACTTACATTAGGTTTATAGCCATACCATAACTCATAAGGAGTTTTGAATGAGTCCTTCTTCAACTATACTCAGTTCAAGGTATGAACTATAGTGCTGATAGCTTCCTTCCAATATTTGATAGCAATTTTCTTTTCAATCATTAAGGTTCTTGCATAGTCCATGATAAATATGTTCCTTTTTTTATCTATTCCATTCTACTCAAGAGTTGCAGGGGCTAATACCTGTCTTTTGATTCCCCTTTCAATGCAAAAGTTATTGAACTCATGGTACATGAATTCACCACCTCTATCTAACCTCAAACATTTTAGTCTTTTGCCTATTTCTTTTTCTACTTTGGCCAAGTACCACTTGAACTTGTCAAAAGCTTCTAATTTCTCTCTTCAGTACATGACAATCATCATTCTAGAGTAATCATCAACAAAAAGAATGAAGAAATTTTCTCTAGTATAGCTTTCAATTCCATTAGTTCCACACAAATCAGTATGCACAATTTCTAAAGATTCTTCAGAGTGATAATTCCTACTTTTAAAGTGAGTCTTTCCCATCTAACCAATCTGACAATTTTTGCATAAACCGGCCTTTAGTTTCTTTACACTAGGAATGCCTCTTACTTTCTTGATTTTTCTTATTTTCACCAGGTTATCAAAGTTCACATGACACAACCTTCTATGTCATAACCAACTTTCTTCAACTTGAGCAATAAACCATGAACATTCACCAAGTTCAAGATATAACAAGTTACCTTTTTTTTGAATTCCTAATCTAATCAATTTTCCTTTGTCATCTAGCAGTCTTGCTTTTCTATGCATGAATTCCAATTTGAATCCATTATTGACTAGCTGTGCCACACTTAATAGATTGTATTTTAGTCCTTCTACCCAATATGCATTATCATATACAAGCTCTTTGGTTAGTGAGATTCTTCTTATTCCTTTTATGCAACAAGGTTGATTATTACCAAACCTCATACTACCACCATCATAGTCTTCAAAATATTCAAATTTTTTTAATCACCACTCATATGATGAGAGAAACCACTATCTATAATCCATGTATCATTTTTTCTCACATGAGAGATAAATTCCATTTCCTCATCATTATCAGAATCATCTTTTATAGCAATATAAAAAATTTCATCTTCTTCTTCATCAAAATCATTAGAATCTTTAGCCATGAAACATGGTTTCTTACCTTTGTCCTTGAATGAGTTGAAGTCTTTCTTGCCATTGCACTTGTGACCTTTCTTCTCATCCTTGTTCTACTTATTTGGACACCTAGTAGTGATATGTCCAATTTCTTCAAATGATAAACAAATTAGAGGAACCTTACCTTTGTATTTCCCTCTGCCTCTAGAATATTTCCTTTCCAGCAGACACATGTACATTTGACCCTATTTTTCGACCAAGAATTTTGACCATCCATTAAAATGTTTTACATTAGCCAAAATCTGAAAGGAAAACATCTTTTTTTAAAAATCCATTCCCGTGTTGCTCAAAATTTTGACCAACACGGGCTTATAATGCAAAAATCAAAAAGGGCTTTCACATTTCATTGTCATGAAATTTCCCACGCGCAGGAGCTTCTTGCAAAAATGGTTTTCGCCCTTTGAATGCCAAAGATCGGTCCTCACTATGAAATGCTAGTAGATGCTCTTTGTAAGTTTCTCTTGTCTTCATTCATCCATTTTCTTTCTGAGCTAAGATCGATTGGTGGAGTATTTAGGAAGAATGACTTGCTGTAACAGTGGAAGCCGTGGGCGTGCGCTAGTTTGTCATTTTTTAAGCTTGAAACTTCTGTTTCTTCCAATGAACTGATAGATGCCTTTAAATTTCAGTAAGGAAGAATGTAACATTATATTTTTCAAAGTTTGTTTGAAGCATATCATATTAATTTGAACCATTCGAGCTCCCCATTTTGCATGCATTCTCCCACAGCTAAGGAACTGAAGGTTACTCATTGTCTGAAGCTGCTTAATACACAATGAATATATAGTTCTATACCTTGGATCCACTTTTTCCTTGTCAAAATCTTCTACTCAAAATCTCAATGATGATTAAGAAAGAACAGTTAGGGAGAACTTACTCTGTTGTAGATCTGCGAGTCCATGGCTATGAATAAAATCCATGCGCATGAAACCAGGTTCCATCCTCTAATTTCTTCCTTGGCCACGAACTAGGATTTCTTCTTTTGAGAGACTTTTGTTTGTTTGAAACTACATAAAACTTCAGCCTAACCTCAAAGCCCAAGAAGTATTTTTCATTTTTAGACAAATCCAATATCAAGAAAATCATGAACAATTATGCCAGTTTTTTACTAGAAAAAAGGGTGAAGGATCTTTTTCTTTTTAAATTTGCTTGATGTATTGTGCACATAAGAATAATTGAACCTGGTAGTCCAATGCAATATGTGATGTACTGGTGGGTGATATTTCTTGTATGACTAGTTTGTAGTATACAACAATGCCTCGTAGGACTCACCTCAACCTGCACGTGCTTGCCACTTCATAGTGTATGAGACACCCATAAATGTACAAAGTGGTGACACTCTCCACTTTGTACCCATATGACTCACATTATACATAATGGATCACTATACGATGACTTCAACTAATGTTCCGCTAAGTCTTTTACAATAGTTTAAGAGGAGATATAAGATAGAACCAATACTTAGTATGGTGAAACAATTGAACAACTAATTCTAACTGGGGTCAAGGACTGTGAAGGAAGTAAAGAATGCACCCAAGATCTCCCAGAAACCAATGCATTATCCGATGGGCACTAGAGTCATAATGGGAGGCAACACAGAGTCTTACTAGGGAAACATGCGACAAGCTAAAAATGAGACCAGCACAAAACAATTTGGGGTGGATATCATCTTTGGGTCTTCTCAAAGATTTGGTGTCCCCCTGGACTATGGGGGCCCCTCATTTATATTGCTTGGTTACATCTTAAGAGTAAAAATGAATGATGTATGGGAGGATTATTGGAGTTAATGTGGATTCCCATAGGAATCCTGTGCTAAGGATGGAAATGTAGAGAAGGGAGCAACAAATCAGGCAAGATAATGCCACTAGAAATATCTACATGATACAGGCATTAATTACAATATATCTTCTATGTATGCAATCTATCATGGTCTGGAAGGATTGAAAAAAAATGTAGAATGTGTACATGGTTTGGTGTGAGCATTTATTAGTGGATTAAAGAAATCGGGAACTATTAATGTTGAGGATGCTCCATTCCTTTATATTGTAAAGGTTATATGCTTATCGTTAAGCAAGGGGAGATGGGCATCAAAAATTTTAGCATTACTGTCTCAGCTTATGGAATGAATCTTGCAAGTGCTACAATGTGTGGAATGAAAATTGTTGTTGTATGAACTATTGCCAAAGAAAATATCAATATGGAGAAACTAAGGAAGGAGGGTATTAAATAAGATATGTTAAATCATTCAAACTTTAGCTGATAATTCTGTCATAAAACTTTGCAGGTGTGCAAACTGTGGACATAGAGATGAGCATGCACAAGATAATAGTTGTTGGGTCTGTGGATTAGAAGACGGTGCTCAAGACTGTGACAAAAATAAGAAGAAGAGCAGATCCAATAGTACATTTGACTCAAATTTTTGACCAAAACTTTCGACCATTTAAAAATTTGGGGTCAATTTGGTCCAATTGTGATGAGTTTCGGTTAAAGATGAACCCATGTTGATCAAAATTTCAACGAACATGGGTTCATCTTTAAAGAAAACTTGAAATACGTTATGTTTTCCGCCCTAATCTTATTGTATTGCACCCAGAAGACTCGTGCACACCACTTCCCGGTCCACCTGATCAATTGTCTCTGCTATTCCACCGCGGATTCAAGGTAAACAACTTCCTGGTTCATCTTTAATGAAAACTTGAAATACGTTATGTTTGCTACCCTAATCTTATTGTATTGCGCCCAGAAGACTCATGCACACCACTTCCCGATTCACCCGATCAACTATCTCTGCTATTCCACCGCGGATTCAAGGTAAACAACTTCCTGGGCTGGTGGAAGATAAACAACTGCTCTAGTGGCCTATTGTTTCTTTAGGCTGGTACAAGCCTACCACTACGATTTGTGGCCAGGAGTATGTGGCAAAAGGGTTTAACTTGATGGTATTTTGAACAAAAGGCGATTTGATGGTATTTTCCTTCTAAGTTGTGTTATTTCAAACATAATTTCTAGTGGTGGTTGTTCAATTGTACCATTATTTCCAAGTAATCGACCACTATAATTTTGAAACAGGGAACAAAATTCTTTAGATCTAAAGCGTAGAGTGCAGTCTCTTGATATATTTTTTATATTCGGCATATAGTGAAAGGATTTGCATCATGTCATTTAGAGCATAGATAGTGGGATTCTTTAGTGATATGGTTGTGTATATATATGCTCACATTAAATTAATATGCAGTCTTGTCATATGCTTTATTATTAAACCTTGTTGATCAAAAGTGTTTGCATCCATCAAAAATGTTCTACAAGGATTTTTTAGCTAGAAAATATGACTTGATTGTAAATAGATGGAGTTGGGATCCATTTCTCCTTCACTTGCATAGGCAACGACAGATTATTTAACCAAAATATATTGAAACTAAAGAAGATTAGTATTGGTATGTTAGGTGATAATCATTTAATATCCACACTAATTACAGATTTTGATAAGAAAATTCAATTTAGAAAAGTTTTACATATCTAAGAAATACCTCAACATTACACAAGCTGCAAAATAACATATCATCTTGAAAGGTATGATGCTCAGAAGTTGATTCGCTAGCACAAAATTTCTTAGTTGTAAGGGCCAAAGGAAGCCTAAGATAAACATTTAGGCAAGCAAATAAGGAAATCCTAACACCACTCTCCTTTTTATCTTGGTTAATTGATTTCTCTATTGAGAGAGTAGGGCTACATCAATGCTAATGCTCAACACTCTGATAAAAAATAGAGAAATCTTCATCAGCACATATAGCTGCTCAACTATCATAGAATTCTCATCTTCCTTAAATACTTAACACAATCCAAATTAATTTCTTGAAGTTCAATCCTCTCCTGCAATGTCCAAGCAAATTTCTCTGTCAACATTAGCCAGGTTGCTCTAGGGATCAACACTCTCATTGCTTGTTATTTCAAGTTTGGCAGAGAAAAGCTAGGCAATCAAATATTAAATTACATACTTGAAAGGAACATACCTCCTGATATGTG
This sequence comes from Cupressus sempervirens, assembly GCA_028749045.1. Classification (NCBI taxonomy): domain Eukaryota; kingdom Viridiplantae; phylum Streptophyta; class Pinopsida; order Cupressales; family Cupressaceae; genus Cupressus; species Cupressus sempervirens. The sequence continues at coordinate 828,757,975 of CM053785.1, read as the reverse complement.
CGCTTATAGCTCATTTTAGGTCATTTTAGAGCTGGTAGGCTAGAAGAAGCAGTCAGACTCTTAAACCAACTAATTCTAAATGGTTTGGCTCCAAAAAACTTTACGTATAATATCATTATTGCTGGACACTGCAGGGTTGCCTGCACAAGTGGTGCATTCAAACTATTTGATAATATGGTAAAGAGTGGTATTTTGACTCATGTGATTACTTATACTACTCTTACAATTGGGTTATGCAAGGAAGGTAATATATAGGAGGCACATTTTCTTTTGAGGAAAATGTTTGGAGAAGGTTTGATTCGTGACAAAACTGTACACAGTGTATTGATTGATGAACATCTCAAGAATCGTAATGTAGAACAAGCTTTTAAACTGTGGGCAGAAATGGACAAGAAAGAAATTCCACCTGATGTTATTTCTTACACTCCTTTTATGAACAGGCTTTGCAAGATAAGCTACATAAAGCAGGCACATAGATTGAATTAATTGAAGAATTGATTGCAAGTCTGTTTTATTCCCAACGGATGTTTGATGAATGATAGAATGATTTCCTTTGATTTGACAATTTGATAGTTAGTGAATGATGACTAAATGAATGTTGTAATTCATAAATTGAGGAGTGATGATTGTGTGTTGATTTAATGTATTTGGAAGTGATGAATGGTAAATGATCATAAAAAAATTTCTTCTTTTATATATTATTCATGGAAGGTTCAACACTTGTCATAAAAATTGAATCACCACTTTAAATTAATATGTTATTCCCCAACTTTATCTCCCTTGGATGCCCTCCTCAAACAAAACCTCTTCTTTATATCTTACAATGTAAGAGTCACTTCTGTTCACCACATGTGCCCCTTGCATTGGTCACAGCCTTTCACAATTACCACCCTTCAAATAAGGTCAAACTCTTCATCATTGTTGACCAAATGAAGGTACTTCCTTACTATCTTCCCCTCCCTTCTTCCATCAATCCTTCCTTAATTCCTATGCTCCCTTTATGCATATTAGAACTGTCTTATATCTTAGGCCAGAATTTACTATGGTTATCTTATGATTATCCTATCTTCCATGCCTTCAAAAGAAGTCTTTCCCCGCTATTCATATCTAAGTGAGCCTTTTAGACAATTTAGAAGCATTTTTCTATGTTTAGTTTATCCTCATCCTCTTTTTATTAGTATTGTTGCATTTATTTTATGCATCTTCATTTATTTTTGGGATGATGTGACATGAATGGTGGATGTATATTATTTTGAATTTTACACGTGTAATCCGATAGATTTTATTACAGGCATTTCCAAATCTCTATTTTGGCATAAAGAATGGTGAAAAAATTGGCAATGACTTTGACATCCCTCTTTGTTATCTAGCGATGGCAAAAATTGGAACCATTCTTAATGAGATTTACAAATTGAGCCAAGAATGGTCCAAGTGTCTACAGGTGGGTGTTGTAAGTAGACTATGCAAATTCAGCTCTGTTTCCTTCCTTTTGCTGGTGTTCGGTGCAGGTTTGCATTAATGTAGAATACTGCATAGGTAGTGACTGATTGCTATCATTGAGATCCCCTCTCAAGTAGTAATGAACTACACCAAGTTTTCTAGCATACATTTCCATCTACAAGTCACCTATGCCTCGTATAACTCTCAAAGGTTTTGGCATGTTAATTGCAGCCAATCTCTCTAAAATCTTACTTTAATTTGATCTTTCCATTAAGATTCCTTAACATATATAGTTAGAATGTACAAAATTCCTAACCTCTTAGCTGTAGCTCCCTAGAGACTATCAATTCTTTATTGTACTTTAAAACTTTCCATATGTGATCTTGAATCTTCTATAGTTATAGCATGCCCAAGAAGGTATTCATGTCTACATTTTTACTTTACATTCTTCTTGAAATATAAACATTAATAATTCTTCCTATAAGATAATCTTCAAAAAGACTAAAATTTTGAGCCTAGATAGTAACATACATAACCTAGAAATAATAAACCTTGAGAAAATTGTAATGACATCATTTACTAGTATGTTGTATATCCTTTTTGTTAATAAAAAATGGTAGTGCTAATCACCATAGTTTTTAAATAAGAAAACTAACTAAATACTCTAGAAGAAGAAACCATTGCATTAGTTGACAATAGGATGGACAAAACCAAAGAGACTGAATTTAATGTGAAAATAAAATATGTAAATGGAAAAAAAATCATCTGCTATAATATGAAACTATCTTAACAATGAGCTTTGAATTTTTGTGTCTCAAAAGTCAAAGCATATGAAAGTGATACTTTAACAGTCAAAGGACTCTACCAGTAACACAACTAAATTTTGTATGTTCTCTCTCCCTTCTAGCATGTAGCATGATGGTAGAAGATATTTCTTCTATCTAGAAAATTATAACACTTTCAACAATTTTATGAATTCTAAATTATCAGATCAAACTTACAAATGGACAAGATGTGGGGCAATTCCAAGTATAGCGACATTTGATCCATTGGAGCCAAGTTTTAAATTACAATTACACTTACCAAACTAATCCATGGACAAGAATCATTATAATTTATGAGATGATGTTCTTCAGCAGTTGTAATTAAAGGTTAAATTCATGTATCTCTAGGATTCGAATACCAAAGGAGGGAATCTTATTCCTTAGTAACCCCATGATGTAACATGACTTAAGTTCAAGTGGGATAGGATGAGAGGTTAACTTCATAGTTCTGAAATCCTTTGCCTAGGTACACTAGTTCAATTGTAGGACAATCCTAAGATGTTGGATACACCTCTAGTCAAGGGTCACACCAAGATGACAAGAGTTTTAGGATTTGACTGATAAGGTGTAGGACTCTTACGCTAGTGGCATAGTAATAGAAATGGTTAAGTTTATCGTAGTGCCTATGTGGCAATATCATGGTGCCTAAGTGGCATAGTAATTGTAATGTGCGCCAGTCACTTCCAGGAAACTTTACAATGCAGATCTTTACTAACATTTAAGTATACTATAAGTTGATCTCTTGTGATTGTAAAGGCTTTTTGTCTTTTTCAAAAGTTCCCCGAAGGATACAAATTTTTTTTTGTAATTGGAACCTTTAAACTTCTAAATCAAGTAACGGAAAAATGAGATTGACTGTTTCTGTCTGTTTATCCATTGTGTAATTTTATATGGAGTATTTGGTTTTCTTCATTATCTAGCAAGCACCACAAATTTTTTTAATGAATTAATGTCTTTGAATAAATGAATTAATGATGGTACTTCTGATTCTCTAGCTCTAGCTAAATCAAGTTCTAAAAACTCAAAAAGGGAAAATGGTTATGATGCTGTAGCTATAAGTCTTACATTCAAAATCAACAACAAGGTTTCATATAGAATAGTACTAAAAGGTGTGTGTCTTTTTGGGGTTCAAGTTTCAAACTGCAAGTGCACATATTTGTATATTAAATTGGCACCTTCTATGCTCAAATGGTTGCTGATCTTTGTTTCATGGCTTTCTGTTCCAGCACATAGTGCAATTGTGCTGAAAGAAGAAAGTATAGTAGATAAAACAGAGTGGGTTAGCAAAATTATGACCTTATTTAACCTTCAAAAGGTGTATCAATAGAAGGACTAGTATTATTGTTGTCTTGATCTTATTCATTATTCTATACTAGGTGTGTATTTTTGGTAGAAGGGTGGTACTGCACATTTTGCAAACATCTACGCCTTCTAGAAATTATAGGATCATTTTAGTTACATTTGAAAACATTAATCAAGAAAAACCATATGTGCAGATATAAACATTAATCACATGATGTCCAATTTATTTGTAGATATATTTTCCTATGAAGAAAGACCACGCCTGACAATATGAACGCTGAACAAAATGAGACAATGGCTGCATTGTGGGCTCAGTTTCGAAGAAAACCTAATAAATGTTATTGTCCTTGCAAGAAGTGTAAAGGCTTAAAGATTTGAAGAATTCTAATCACAATAGCCCAGATTCATTGTAGGCAACATGGTCATGTTGAAGGGGGCCATGATTTTTGTCCATTGCTAAATGTGGATTTCCTACTGGAGGAAGATGAAGGTGTGAATATCCAAGCTGAGGATAACACTCTCATGGAAGAAGATGATAATGTGCCTGAGGACATGATTGAAGAAGATGGTATTGGGGCAGGTGATGAAGAGGCTCACAATGATGGTATTAGCGAATCTGATAATGATGATGAAGATGGTCTTGATATACCTTTGCTTGAGAAGGCACAGGAGGCCTTATACGAAGGCTCCCAAACAACTCTACTCTCGGCTATAGTGTTGTTTGTGAACTTAAAGGTTATGAATGGTATATCTAATGTAGCAATGTCACGTATGCTAAGGTATGTAATTTTTTTCATTTTCAATGTTAGCATACAATTACTATTCATTATATTAACAATGCATATTTGTTGTTGTAGGTTGATTAGTGAGTTTTTGTTACCACCATCAAACATTTTGCCTCGTTCGTACCGAGAATTATCTAACATTATGGATCAGATTGGAATGAAGTATCAAACAATACATGCATGTCCCAATGATCACATTCTATATCATAATCAATATGAATTTGCAGCAGAATGCCCTGATTGTCATAGTAGTAGATATCGGTCATATCAAATAACAAAAAAAGTGCCTCACAAGATTCTTCGGTACATTCCCATTATTCCACGTCTTCAACGGTTATTCAGGTGTGCTACCTTGGCACAATTTATGGATTACCATGCACAGAATAGAAGTCAGGATGACATTATGTGAATGCCTGCCGATGGTTTTGCATTTAAAGAGATAGAAGAAACATGGTCACACTTTAAAGAAGAACCTCGTAATTTGAAGCTTTCATTGGCAATGGACAGTGTCAATCCATATGGAGATATGAGATCTGTTTACTCAGTGTGGCCTATTTTTGTTATTAATAATAACATTCCTCCTTGGATGTCCATAAAGAGGGAGCACATAATGTTGTAAATGATTGTGCCAAGTATTTTTATCATTTTATAGTTATCTAAATTAATTTATAAATAGTGCATGAAAATGGTCATAATAATAATGTAATGTTTATGTTCATTCAATTGCTAGGTAAATACCAAGTGAAAGATATGAACGTGTATATTGAGCCCCTGATTGACGAGTTGTTGAAGTTATGGAATGGCATCACTATGTATGACATCTCTAGACCGATAGGACATTGACAATTTCAATTCCATGCAATGCTTGTATGGACAATACATGATGCCCCTAGGTTAACTCATTTTTGTGGTATGTTATATTGTTAATATCACATATTTTTGGTCTGTTATAATTCTTACACATTACTATCAAATGTTTAAGTTGTGCATGATAATTGTACATGATCCACTTCTACATGATCTTGTAGATCTTCAGACAAAGGGAAAATTCGCATGTCCAGTTTGTGGTCCGAAGATGAAATCTCGTCATTCGAGAACTTTAAGAAAGTAGTTGTTTGATGAATTTAGACACTTTCTCCACAGTAATCATAGGTATTGAATTGCCAAAAAACATCTTTTCAATGGGAAAGAAGAGACATCATCAAGGCCATGAAGAATGACACCTCATTTATGGAAGTTGGAATATGATCGACTAAATTGTTGAGGTAATATCCAATTTGTCATCCGAAGTTTAAAATTTGTATTTTGATATTGTCTTATAGTTACTAATGTTGTAATTGATGCTTGTGAAGGTTGTCAAGGCATCAATGACTAGCTTCCTAGAGGAATGAAAAGTTATCGTACTCAATTTAGTAGGTTACCGTACTACAAGGATCTCCCAATTGCACATTTGTTTGATACTATGCATATTGGAAAGAATGTAATAGAGACACTATGGAAAATGTTGGATGGAAGGTGTGATAGAGAAAAAAATTGCCAAAATTTGTACCGACATTCATGAATCCAATCATGCACTAAAAGCTTCCATTGAATCAAATAGCAATGGAGACTGCATAAATACAAGCGCCCTTCCTTGGTTATTAACGGAGCAATAGAGTGATGCATTAAAATAAGTCATAAAAAAAACAAAATTTCCAACGGGGTTTGCTGCAAATATAAGCACTCTTCTATCAAAGAAAGGTGATTTTGGGCCTGGGTTGAAAACACATGATTGGCATACCTTCCTCAAGGTAAGTCATGTTCTCCATTTACAGTATATTTGTAAGATTGAATGTCCTACCTATTGCATTGTTTAATAATATATTGAAATGATCATTTTTAATGATTGTAGTTCCTCCTACCTCTATCCCTTCCACAACAATTTGACAACAGTATTAAACAAGTTATATATGATCTTGGAAAATACACGAGGTTAGAAGTGTTTTTTCTTAGATTTGTAGATGTCTCTTAAATCTATTGTATAATTTTATTTGAAATCTCATTTATGTGGTTTTGTGTGTTGAATCTCTTTTAGGTGGTTATCATCTAAAGAAATTGACAAAAAAGACATAAAATACTGGAAGAAAAAAATTCCACAGCTTATGTGTGAAATGCAAAATTGTTTACCTCCAAACTTTTTCAATGCTCAAGAACACTACCTCATACATCAAGTTGAGGAGATTGAATTGTGTGGACCTGTACAAGCTAGATCAATGTGGATGGTTGAGAAGAACTTGAAATTTATGAAGGGCTTGGTTCAACAAAGAGCACGTCCTGAGGGTTCTATGATAGAGGGATATACCAGACCATGGTGTACATTACTGAATATCTTCTAAAGTTTGCAGCAGATATCCATGTAGATTGCATTTGGGATCCCAACTCTAATGACAAATTAGAAGGGGAGTACCTTAGGGGGAAAGGTAGATTGAGGAGGGTGACAGGTAATTATAAGTTTTTTTTTTTGTAGTTTAATAATTATTATTCATTATCAATATATATAAGTTGTTTCTAACTAGTGTAATTGTCTTCCTTATAGTTGGTTCTGAGTGGGATGCACTGCAGTTGTATATTGCAAACAATCTTGATTGGATGACGGTATGGATTGAGCAGTCTCAAGAAAATGGTCGCTCATTAACATGGGATGGTGTTGTATCGTTTGTTAAAGAAGCTCATCGTAATGGAGATCCCAATGTTACAAAAATGGTACTTGATCTAATATATGGCTTAAGAGATACAAAGGTATGCATAAGATTAGTAATCATCACACATAAGTTTAATATCAACTCACAGATCGATGCAAATATTCTTGACATGTTTGAATAATTGCAGGTCAAACACCACAAAGCTATGTACTACCATGGCTATAAATTCTGCACCGAAAAGTCAGATGAAATGAAGAAAAGGTGTGATTCCAGAATAAGTGCTATCTTCGCAGTCACCAATATTTCATCTAGAACTAACATACATCCTCAACGATCTAAAAATCGATACTATGGCATTTTGGATGATATACTTGAGTGTGACTTTAATTCATTCAAAATAGTTCTATTTGTCGTCAAATGGTTCAGTTTACGACTGAATTGAAATGGTCCTGATAGGACTATTATTGAACATGATAGTGGATTTACTATGATTAATACAAGGTCATTTGAGCCAGTCGAAGATGAGCCCTATGTTTTTCCAAGCCAGTGCGAGCAAGTGTTTTATTTTGGTGTTCCACAGAAACCAAGTTGGTCATTTGTTGTTAGACATGACCCAAGAGGAAGGCCGATAAAGTATAATGTGATCGAAGAAGAAGAAATTGAAGAAGCAGAAGAGGAAGTAAATGATTATCAGGAACAACAGTTACCCAGTGGTGAAGATGAAGAAGATGGTGATGATTTTGGTCATGCTGACGATAATGGTGATAATGATGATGATGATGTTGATGACGATCATGATTATGGAAATGATGGTGATGATGATGATGGTGATGAAGATGATGATGATGGCGATGAAGATGGTGATGATGATGATGATGATGATGATGACATGGATGAAGATCATGATGATCAATGAAATGTCCAGCTAGGATCAATGTTAGCTATGATGGGGTTTTGTACGACCAAACTTTTCTTTGTAAACCATATGTGCACATATAAACATTAAGTAGAACATGTCAAATTTTTTTTAGATATACACATTAGTTACACTAAATTTTTAACTTAAGACAAATGATTTACATATATAATATACTTTATTATTAATTTTTTTTTTTGGTAAGTATATTACTTTAGTTTCGCTATTGATTTCTAAGAGTTACTAATTTTTTTCACAAGGCGATATGGATGCACCATCTCAGACACCTTCAGTAGAGGTAAACATTAAATATTGTAAATTTAAATGCTAATATAGAAACAAATGTCATATTATTATGTTCTTTTCTTTATGGCTTTGGAGTTGTTTTGATGAAATTTTACTGATATTTAATGTCACAAATGATAGGAAAAAGGTAGAATGACTGTTGATCAAATGCGATCTGAAATACGAGCTTCATATCTACATAACATCACCCTTAGTACTGACCCTGTGTTCATCACCTAGAAAATCAAGAAAAGATACACTGATGAACTTGTTAACATTATCATCGAGGGTGACAAAAGTGAGGAGAAAGAGGCACTGAGAATGGAATTGGGCCATAGAATCCAATCTTTGCAGGTAAGCAGTAATTCGACTAAAGCAATAATAGAAGCTCAATAGATATGAATATTTTATACTATCTTATGGATCTTGATCTCTAATTTTATGTGTACTTGTATAGACATTTGTGCCATTTGTGACATCACATGGTGAACATGGTGATGATCATTGCGCACAACCTTCGTGTAAGTAGCACTTTGTTTTCATCAACATTATAACACTTACTTTTTTTTTGTGGACATTTCTAGCTAGTATCCAATTTGATCTTTATCCATTGCAAATGTCTTTGCTAACAATATTGTATTCCTTAGCTCATTATGATGTGCGGACTCCTCCTTCGGTTGTCGGTCCACTATTGCCTAGTGCATTGTCGGCAACAAGGGCCATGCAAACATCTTCATCTATGCCCACTAGAATTGGTAAAACCTTGTTTTGCTATATTTTGTAATGTATTTTTACAAGTTGATGAACAACGAAGTAGCATATCAGTTCTTAAATGATGTCTACAGAAGCTTGCATACACACACCACGCATACATACATACATACATATATTGTACTACGTAGGCAATATTTTGTGCTACTTTTTGAATTAATGTTTCAGATTCACATGGAAAAAATAGTCTAACCTTTGAATCCAAAAGTAAACTGAAACATCATTTGAAAAATATATTTTAATTTTGTATTTTATGTTTCTCTACGATGTTTCTGTACAATGTATGTGCATAGATACTTTTATATTCTTGAACTGTCACTGTGATAACAGACCATGGACCATTGAAAGCTATCCTAAACATAGATGATTAAAAATCACACATTATCTTATCATAAACATAAACAACAATATATCATGAATTCTAAAAATATGGTATCTTTAATACACTATTTGATTATCCTGAATTAAATCCTTAATGGAATGCGAGGAAAAAACATTTTTGCTAGTCAATTTCTTCAATTTGATTATATCCATAAGTATGCTTTAATTCATTTGTTGTCTACTTTAATTGTCACGATGTTTCAGTTGATAGACTAGCAGAGAGCAGTACTGGTGAAGTTGATCCATTTCCTGGAGCAGTTCGTGTCATTAGTACTAGTTCATATGAAGGGACATTATTGTTGAATAAGAAAACTATGTTTCTGTTAAGAGAACGAAAGCTTCCAGTTGCTTTAAAATTGTTTTTATTTAAAGTGTAAAAAAAATCTATTTTTATATTACTCGTTTTGGACTGATAAATCCTTTATGTTTTTGTAGGTAATAATGTTTTCTTTGAACATCTGTTTCATATGACATTAAGACTATTCGGACCCACCATACGTAAAAGGTACGTAGTTTCATATCAATTCTACATAATTTTTCTTTTCTTTCATTTACTGTAATATATTAAAGCTATTGATCTAACAATCTATTTGTTTTTAAAAAGGTGGAATTTACAAACCATGGAATTAAAAAATCAGCTCATTGCATCTTTTGACAAGAAATTTGGAAAAGACATGTTTGACAATGGCCTACTTATCAAAAGAGCAACAAAGCATATAAAGACTGTGAGGGATCAATATAGAAGGGCTCTTAAGGATAACCCAAAGTACGACCATCCAGCTATGATTCCACCAATGGAGTGGAATGAAATAGTAGAAGATGCAAAGGAGAAAAGGCAATTTGAAGATAGAGGTAATGAAGCAACATAGGGAAAAAAGAGGTATGCCATGATAGTATTAAGTACATTTTAATCATGCACTAATTATTCATATTTGTAAATATATAGTCTAAGATGTTTGAAATTGTTCATAGATTGCAGGACACATCTGTGGCTACAAAAGCGAGGGTAGAAAATTTTGGCGAACACAAACTTGGCTCTGGTTGCTATATGAATCTCCAGTCTTGCGTTGTAAGTAGGAGCAATGATATGAAATAAATTTTTTTAATATAATGTTGCAAACAATTTTGTTTAGTGAAACCATACATACAAAACTGATGATATTAAGCAAAAAATAGAGGGCACAAAATTCAATGTGGAGGTCACAGATGAAGATAGAAAACTTGCCTTGAAGGAAGGCTATAAATTCATGGCTGCAAGCCTACTCAAAGAATCTATAAGCCTTGCTCAAGAATCCAGTTCACCAAATGATATCTCACAGGTAAATTGGTTAGATGAAAAGTAAATGAAATTGAATAGTTGATCCTTTTCTTTTTTGGTATTAGTTTTGAACGTAAATTGACTACATAACAATGTGCATAACATTTTATTACAGCCTTCATATCCTACCACAAAACCTGCTCGTGACGAAGGCCATAATGTGCATTATAGTGGTGGAGGTATTAAATTGCTATTGGAAATTAATTATACAATCAGAAATATGAAATGTTCTCCTTCCATTTATTGTCCAAGCATGCTCTTATCGAAACATATATTCTATGCTCATTGTGTAGATCTTTTAGAAAATGTATTTTTTAAAGACTGATATTAGTTTGTGAGCCATTACCACCAGGTCTTCAGATCGTTGAGGCTATTTTACTGTATGATTTGAAAATCCATAACTATAGTTTTCATCACTGGAAGGTGTGTCTGTGTTGCTGCTCAATTCCATTGCAGTGTACATGAGATTTTGTTTGTTTGAGCTAAGACTTTTCTCTTGGCTATTTGTTGTTTATTAAATCATAGTAGTTTGCATTTCTTGTATTATGTATTTAGGGTATTCTTGAGCAATAAGAACCAAGTTTATAGATTGGCAAGGAAATTTATTATATGATTTGGATCATTCACATAGTTTTGTTCTTATTTTTCTAACACTACTTTAAAGATTATCTCAGGTTGCTGTAACATATTTATTATTTTAAAATAGGGATCTTTAAGCTTTTGATCAGTAGTTGATAATGATTTCCAACTCTGTACTTTGATAAATCATTTGTTCTAACAAATCTCATAGAGTAAATATTTTGATATTGCTATCATGATTTAACTGTGTAGTATTTGAGTCAAATTTATTGACTCATATTTCATGTGCAGTGCTCAAAATGAATCCATCACTCATGATAATATTTTTATGAATATTTCAGAGCATGTTGAAACTCATGTCGAAGGAGTGGAACATGTTCCAAGTGTTCAACATGTTGACGTTGTGGTGGATCAAAATGTTAATGTACATGATGTGGCATTGTGAGGTAAGAAAAATGCATGTTATGTTGTACTAGTACTTAATTATAGACTGGTAACAGTTAAAAAAAGAAAAAGAGTATGCCAATTTATCCCATTCACTTGTTCTTGCAATAGAGCCCCCTTTAGTGCAGCAGCCTCCTGCTCCTGCAAAGAGAAGGAGCCATCGTAATTTGGCATTACACATGCTAGAAGAGGAGGAGAATGATGCAGATATGGATGCTCCTATGAGCACTTTTCTTAAGAGAGCTCATTAAAACAAAAAGAGGAAATGATGTTTTAAAAATCTTCTTTCAAAAACCTTGTTGGATAATGAAAGAACTTTGTTTTAAGTAATTATGTATGAATGATGCCTATTAATACTGATTTTTATCTTATGTTAATGAATATTGTTATGTCTTAATGAAGTTTTGATTAGTATTGTGTATTAATGAATTTTATATCATATTAATGAATGTTATGTGATTGTATTGATTGAATGTTATGGTTCATAAATGGATGAATGAATCAATGAAGTATGTAATTAGATGATAATGGGTACTTTAGATTGATGTTAGGGGGAGGGGGGTGAGGCTAGACGAGCTTCCACCTCCATGTGGTTGGCCTTGTTAACTAGAGAATATTATAGTATTCTTGAAACCAAGTGAAGCTCAAACTAACATAAAATGGTCACTTCGCATGTGGTAGGTCTAAAATGATCCACGACTACTACTGCCCATAACATGAATTTGTGAAATACATTTTGATAACACCAATTTCAACACTCTATTCAAAGCATAGGAGTCGCCTATAGTCTTAGCATGAATTTTGAGTAATGGCTCAGTCCAGATTGCCTCAGAAGTGGCTAGAAGAAGGCTGCACAAGTCTAAGACTACGAACTCTCCCCGCCTTGGCCAAGAAGAACTTGCCAACTCTCTACTATTATGGTGAACTACAAAGTGGTGTGGCTGGTCTGCAACCAACCAATAAGTTCACAATTAAAGGAGTGAGCCTTCCTTCACCAAGGATTGCCAAGCAATGATCTCAAGTGTACCAATTTGATCAATGCTCCAATCCTTATTGAGAATCTTGTCCCAATCAATCTCTAGATGAAACAGGGACACAAAGTGACTAGTGAAATGGTGAATAACACCTAAACATCTGAAACTTTCATCCTTATATCTTCCAAGGTCACTCCATTGAATCCCAACCAGTTTCGTTGCTTCTTGTTGAGAAATCCCAACATTGAGACCCAATCGAGATTGATCCCCAAGACCAATGCATCACATGAAGAAACTACATTCCCAAGCGCCATAACAAGTGCAATGAACTCTTACTCTATGATGCAGAGGTGGTGTGTGGTATCCATCTTCTCCATATGAGATAGCAAATCCATTCATTTAGCAACAACTCTTTACTCCAATGTCCCCTCAAGGACTTACCTTCCACGCTACCCCAAGTGCACTTAGAGTTTCCCAAACACCATAACTTCTTCCAAGGCTTCAACCTTCATTCTTCCTTTGTGAATTGTCTCCTCGTGGCCTTTCCACCATGTTCTATCCATCCATTCATTTTGGACAACTAATCTCTTACCCAACATTCATATCTAGCCTTAAAGCTAGTAGCCCTCACCAGTAACTAATTTGGATTTCTCTCCAATAGTTCCCAAACAACTACAGAAACTAAAACCTGATTAAGATACCCTTTTTGGATCTATACATCCTCCCTAAGTTTCAATATCAACCCTTTTGGACCATACCCAAGATCTGATACCCCTAGCCTATCCACACTAGGCCTAATTCTCCAATTTTACACAGCAACCCACAACTCCACTGAACCCTACGATTTGAAAGGGTGAAACAATCCTTCTAGGGGTTGAGAAACAATAGATTTTCAAGATTTTAAGGTTCTACCCTTTACACAACACATTTTCCACCAAACCCTTGGTTTTGGGGTCACTAATCTAGGGCCTGTTCAATAGGAAATCTAACCATATCACCAGAACAAAATAATTGCATAAAAACTTCATAACTGATCCCCCCATACGCATTTGATCACCAATAATCTTCAATCCTGAAGTAAATTACTTTTAATATGACTAGTGTCTATATTGGTATGTACGGAATAGTATAGAAATTGTACTGACAACCAAGAATTGAATAAAATTTTTGAGTTTTCTTGCACATTTGAAGCATATTTTTGTGGTGTAATCTTTCATTCATGTTGGGAAAGTGTTATCAAGAGACTTTGAATCAGATTTAATACATTTATTAACAGGTTTAAATCTTTATTGCTGCTGTCACACCAAAAGTCACAGTTTTGCCTAGTTTAACATGAAGAAATGAGGGTTCCATCCAATGTGTACTCTTAACTACTTCTTGGGATGGAACCCATAGTACTAACATGCCCAAATAACCCCTAATATGAAAGAAAAGTGAAGATTTGCTGGTTATTGTGAAAGAAATGCAAAGTTGAGTGCTGGAACGACTAATTTGGGTACCCAAATGAGTGCTAGGTGTCATGCAGCCATACATCTGGCTTAACAAGGTATACTTTTTATTTGATATTCTTTGAAGACATGATGAGTGGATGGTGAATCCTAATTTTTAGATCTTGGAAGTGTGTGCTTGACCTAGATTGGTGATACCCTTGATTTTGAGGGTTTTAAGGCTTGAATTTGGGGGTTTCATATCAAAAGTCCTTGTAGGATGAAATTGATGATGGATTTGTCTAATTAGGCAGAAAATATGATGAATCTATGAATTTGGTGGAGTTGGGATAAGTATATTGCATAGTTGCTTTGTAAAACCTCATGTTTTACCCTTGAAAAACAGTGACAATCATGATTTTTGGCCCACATGTGGAGGGGCCCACCCTTCTAGCCAATTGAATGGCAGTGACTAAATGATTATTTTGACCAATGAAATTCTTGCAGCAGGAAGTGCCATGTGGCATCTACAGGAGGCTCATCATAAGGTCAGGACACTAAGGAGGAAGATGTAAGATGCTACACTATAGCCATAAGATCAGAAGGATAGAGTTTGACTATTACGATGTCATGAGATTCCATATGATCAAGGGCTTCAAATAATAGAGCTAAGATATCATGACATGGTGTATTGGTGTGAGGTCATAAATTGAAAATTGTAAGTTTGACATATTAAAAAATTGTAGGTTTCTCGTATGGTCGAGAGTTGAAAATTAAAATGTTAAGATATTACAAATTCATCATAATATCATATTGTCATAACACCATAATATGCATAAGTTCCAAATTTCAAAAGTTGCATAGATGGATGTGGGTTCTGCCCAAGCAATCAACCAATGGAAATTTAAGAAGTGACAGGAAGAAAAGATAAAATCATATTGTCTAAATGGATGTATTGTATCATATTTAATTTTCACTATTTTAAGAAATATTTTAATCCATTCCTCTAAGTTTCAAGCCTTTTTATTGCCAAATCTTTTCCCATGCAGAACTTCATTTCAATCTTATTGTCCACAGACATGAATTTAAACCTTGTCCCCCCCCCCCCCCATATTGCTTCTTTGGCAAAGAGAATTCTAACAAAGAAGTGTTTTCTTTTTCTGATTTTTAATGCCAAAATTCATCCAAATGCTTTGGGGATGCTTTTTTCATTTTTAATTTATTTATCTTATATGTGGCTTGATTTAACTGAAAGTCTTAGAAGGTATTTTTTAGATCTGTAGAATTGAAACCAACTGAATTTTATACCTGCTTGAGAGAGGAGAGATAACTGGTGGATTTATTGCTCAGCAATGAATTAATATCTCTTGTTTGATTGGGCTGTCTAAGCAAAATAAATAAATCTTGATCGATGCAGTTGTCCATGTTGTGAATGAAGATTATGTAGAAATGGTAAATGATTTTACAAGGCTGGGATTTCTGGCTCCTGGTACAAATGTAGCTCCTATTGTTCCAGCATTAGAAGCGATATCGCAGAATTCTGTTGGGAAAGGACTCGCTGAATTTAATTTTAGGACTGTTACTGGTAAACTTATCAACACTTATTCCCACCCTTGCAATTTATTGCAATTTGTCTCATTTGGCTTCTGAGTAATTTTCATTATTGTAGATCATCAATTTTCCTAGTTTGTTTTCATTCTTTTAATACTTCTGATGCTCAAGCCTCAAACTAAGCTTAAGAATATTAGTCAGTATTCACTGTAAATTAGAGACAATTCTATGCAATTTTTGGTAATAATTTGACTTGCCCTTGACTCTTGATAATCTCTGAATTAGCATGCTATGGTAAATACTATTAGTGTTCATGGTGCAAGTTTAATGCCCACTCTTGCCAACTTTTTTTCTAGTTGCTCTTTCAAAACCTACATCTTGTTGGATTTCATCTTAAGTAATTTGTTTTCTTCTACTAGAGAGTAGAAACCATAGTATCGAACAATTCTAAAATAAGCATACCAAGTGAAATGTAATATTATTATATTCAAGATTAACTTGTTCAATTATACAATTTGAATATCTTCATATTTAATAACAGATATCTCTACTAGCTATTTTATTAGAGACCTTAACTCATTTATATCTTTTGATGTTGTCATAACTAGTCTTTTTAAGCTCAAATAACTCTTTTAATGAAAATATTATTTTCTGTGCTGGTGGCCCAAATAATTTGTACAGTTGATGCCAAATTATTTTTGAAGTCTTTGATATATCAATGGGCTGTAATTCTAAATCTGCTATATGAGATGTAATGAAATTTTTTACTTAATCATACCTTTATTTCTAATGTTTATTCTATCATTTATGATTTTTCTAACTCTGTAGGTGCTTTATTGATCCTTCGACTTTGCAAGCATTTATACATCAATTATATTATTCTTTTCAGCTTTCTATCTGCAAAACTTAATGACTGCTAAATTTTTTCATTAAAGTGGTTTACATTGTGAGAACCAAGATATCTAGTAGCCTATATTTCCAATGCCCGTATCAATTTTCTGGCTTTGTGGGTGCTTTCATTGTTCCATTGATTATTCCCTAAACATTTAAGCATCAATTGGATTTTTTCATTTTAGCTTCCCCTGTGCAAGTCTTATGTATGCTCAAATTCTTTCATGGAAATGGTTGCCATTCAAAAGATATCTGGCACAATATCCAGATTGAT
This sequence comes from Cupressus sempervirens, assembly GCA_028749045.1. Taxonomy (NCBI): domain Eukaryota; kingdom Viridiplantae; phylum Streptophyta; class Pinopsida; order Cupressales; family Cupressaceae; genus Cupressus; species Cupressus sempervirens. The sequence continues at coordinate 828,741,132 of CM053785.1, read as the reverse complement.
TCGTGAATAAAAATAGCTTTTGTCCATGGCTCAACTAAAATTTGATTGTCTGATGCATGATAAAAACTGATTCTGTCTATAGCTCAAGACACTGAAAAACTTCTTAGTTCTAGAAATGTGTAAATAATACAAGGGTATATAAGATTGTGTTTATGATATATAATATGACATCAGATGAATTATATGATACAGATGAGCAATTCCTTGACTTAAACTTGCAGTCTAGAGCGCTGATAGAAACTCAAAAAACTCTCTTGTTATGCAAGAATCAACATGGTCTAGTACAAAATCGTAATTTACAATGTTTTTTTTTTTCAAATAGGCACCATAGTTATCTAGGGTACAAGACATTTTCTCTAATTTGTTTTGTTTCCAATTCTAGATGGATGATTTTACTACAAAAATGCTTATGATTCAGTCTTAAGGATATTGACGACTAGAGCACTTTGTTAATAAATAATTAACATCAAGTCAGTATCTTCTACATAAATTCTGCACCATAGCTTCATTTTCTATCTATATTGTACTCTTCAATAACATAATAGATTTGGAGTGTCTCTATTCTCTTCAATGTATTAAAAAAGACCCTTGGATTTGTTTAGTTTAGTTTCTTTGAGTTACTCTATGTAGTGATGCAGAATCTCCTTTTATAGAATGTGAATGGTTTTAGATGCACACCAATATGGACATTGTGTCAATGCCAGACTATATGCCTGTTGATGTCAACGACATGGACATCAAATGTGTCCTCTTCCATTATATTCCTTGTTGATGTCAGCATCATGGAGATCAATTTCTTAATTCAAAAGATATTATTTAGAATTGCAAAGAGTGATCCTCATGTCCTCCACTCTCTTTATTCTTATATTTATTCTCTTAATTTTCATGTGTTGTAACTCCTATTGGCAATCTCATTTTTAATGAAATTAATGTGTAGTCTCTATTTGTAGAAAAATTCAACAGACTCATGTACCAGTATCCAATACGCATACCTGAAAGGTTTTCTCTTGTTATTCGCTCATTGCTAACTCAAGAAGGAATCTATTTCACTCTTCAACCAGACTTCAAGTTTCTTGAGGTACAGACAGTTGAATTAGTTTGTATTAGATGAAAATATAATTTGAGTAGGGTTTTTATATAAAGTATCATCATGTGAAACAACATTGTATTTTAGAAAATTCTACTTCGTTAATATGATTTAGTGAATTCAATCCTTTCTAATGATCATTATATTGATTCATATTATTGTTAGCAAAACAAAATTGTGAAAACAAGGAGCAGCTTCAAAAGGTTACAAGAAAAGTTGGGTATGATAACTACCCCTAAAGAGAAAAGAAGTTCAAGCTATCATAGATTTCCAAATAGCCAAGAACATAAAAGGAAAAGAATACAAAGAGTGTACGATCAAGTGAAGGAAAAGGCCAGTTGACAAAGCCACTTGTATGCATGCTTTTGAGGTGGCTAAGCAAGGGATAATAGTTCCAAAATCTTTGTTACATGTCCATGAGTTTTAGACTAGGAACATTTTTATCTACATGGAGAGATTGCTTTAGGAGTACCCAACCCTTCCTTACATACTTGTTGCTAGCTTCTATTTGCTCAGTTTTACATGTAGAATTTCTACTTTGTTATGTTACTTCGGTTTTGTTTGTGTTGTTTCAGGTGCTCGAGTTGGAGGTTATTCCTTTGACCTTTTGGTCTACCTGGATGGAATGTCTTCTTTTTTGAACCCTTCTCATTAAGAATAATACAATGCAAGCATGGACAAGGAGTGGCAGTCCTAAAGCCCCATTATCAGTAGCAGTTAGTAGAATTAGCAGAAGTTAGTATACTTAGAAAATAAAGTATACTTAGCCTCTATTATTGAATTCTCTTCCCTATCACACTATCATCAATTTTCCATTATCACAAGGCTCATTCCCTTGTAGTTTGTGCGATCCAGTTAATTGATTCATCTGAGGAATACTAAGATAATCCATTATCCTATCACTGATATCATGCTCCACAATTCCTTCCTTAGGTAGCTCAATTAGTGCATGTGAGCTCAAGTTTGTAGATATTTCTGATAAAACAAAATGAAGAAGATTCCCAATGCTGCAACTGCTTTAGGTAAGAAAAGAGTCCAAATCCATAATAAGCCAAGTAACCCTTCAAAGTCTTTTCAGTCTTTTCTAGATAACCCATACTCATCATTTCTGATCTCATTCACTTCCTCTGTACTATAAAATTTTGGATACATCTTGAACTTGGCATAGGCCTCATAAGTACAGTGCCTGTAAAAAAATATCTTTGGGCCTTCAAATGAATGAGGGTGTTCAAATGCAAGATCCCAAACCCCCTCAAAGTTACAATAGTGACTTCTTCTTCATTCAATGCCACAGGAGCCTGTGATTTTGAAAGAAAGTTTTCATCAGACGCTTCTTCAAGAATTGTCTTAGTTTCATTTCCTACTTCTCCTCCAAGCTACTTGGCTTGATGGAAGTCCTTCCCTGCAACCTCTCTTACACTAAGTTTACAGATTGGACAACATTATTGAAAAATGAAACTGTTTCTTCTGATTATGATTCTATAATCTTGCATGGCAATAATTTCTTAGATGACTGCTCGTACTACCCAACAATGATTGCCTCATATGTTATGGTGATTTCTCAGTAGGTACAAATGCAATCAATCAAATCACAAGAAAGATATTAATCAAGAGCTTCAATTGATTTGATGCAAAGTTTATTACTTTATATCTCTCCTGAAAACCACCCAATCTACTTCAAATGATCAACTCAGTCACATAGGTAGCATTCATATTGTGGTTGAGCTATCTACACCAAGCCACCATGAATCTTTATCTTCAATCTAGAGAAGTCAATTATTGCAGAGCTTTGTCATAGCATTGCACATCCACCCAACAAGCCCAATCCTCGAATAGCATATAGATCCATCAAACCCAACGATACATCTCCAGCTCAGCACTGTCGTGTCATCCCTAAAGTCCATTCAACAAGTGCTTGGAAAGATGAGTATTTCTCTTAAATTTGCATCATCTGCAAGCATCTACCGTGTTCATTGCAAATCCTCATCTTTAAATAGGGAGTGCTCAGTATATTCTATTGCGCCTTGAAAGAAATCATCTCAATGTTGATTGTACTAGACATTTGATGTGCAGAATGTTCCCAGAACATTGTATCAGCAGATTAAGCACATCATGTGACATTTCCTTGAAGCAACCATATTCAAGCATCATGTGATCCAAACTTTGATTAATCTGCAATGCCAGAACAAACATCAAACATCGACAGTGCCCACATTTGGTGCTGACTTGAGCACTGACATTAATCAACCATTGGCATTCTAACATTCCCAAGTCGTGGTGCCCATGAGCATTGACATCGAACACTCTCCAATATCTCTTCTTAGCATTGTCCATCTTATCTCCCTCTGACATTCAGCAACATTGAAGTGGAAAAAAGAATGTTGAACATGTTTTGCATCTATCACAACATTGATAATTGATTGCCTAACTTGCCTGAGTTTTGTAGTGTTCAACAACCTGAACATGGATTGGGAGCTACAAGTGGTCCCAAAATGTGCCACAGATGCTAAGACATCCATGCAAAGAGTGAAAAAGCATTGTATATACATTCATGAGTGACATAGACTTCTGATTCATCATTGAAGCTTTCCATCCTATACTATGACCTACACAAGTACACGTCCAAACATTGATCTCACAACACTGTGCAGGAGATCTGAAACTTGGGACATGTGCTCTCACTTCCTTGTCTCACCACCTATGCTAGAAATATTCATAATAAGTTCAAGTATATCAGCAATCCATTTTTTATTCAACTTTAGTCCTTCGAAAGACCCCTAAGATCGAGTGGCTCTAACATTGAAATTTTAAGAAGGTGTTGAAATACTTCCTCTAATGTTAATGCCCTTCTTCCATTATCGCTTCATGAAGTTATTTTCATATAGGACAACTAGAATCCTTTTCACCTGCAAATTGACTATCCTACTGTAACTTTTATGTCTCCCAGATTTTGCTTTGATACCAGCTACAATGAGATAGTTGATTAAGATGATAATTATTGTTCTATAAATATGATGATCTTTGAACTGTAGGAAGTATGTCACATTTATTGATTTTAATGTGTATCTTCCCATTAGGAAAGCATATATATATTATATTCAATAGCAACTTTAGGATCGGTCATGGCTCTTAATTGTGAAAGGTCACGATTAGTTGGTGTTCAGTAACTCACTAAATCCAATATAATTGATCCATATACAAGATATTGAATATATATATTATGCACATGATTCAACTTACTTAGATATGAAGCTGGTATAGTTTCAAACTTGTTATGAAGATAATCTGATCGAAGCTGTCATATATCAACATATATGAATATCACAACTAGCATAGATGTCACTTTAAACTTAATGTTCATAATTCTTCCTACATAAATCTCATTACAATTTTTGTACTCACCCATTATGTTTCTTTATGAAATCAGTTTATTTGCATGCTTCTCAAGTCACCAATGCTGCTCATCAATAATTTATCGTGTAAGGCCAAATCCTATGAAATTTTACCCTTTGCCAAACTATATGATTGAAGATCAATGCTAGAGATAGCAACTTTTTAATAATTTCGTAGTATCAAAAGATTTCTACGCATCTACATGTTTGTCAATTACGCACTCCACTTCTTTATCAATGGTATAGTTAGTTGACTAGTTGCTTCATGATTGATTTCTCTAAAGTCTATATACATGGTGTAGGGAAAGGACTCTGACGATAGAGGATAAGTCAATGTTTTTGTTTAATATTGATGCTTGTCCAGTTTGAAAATCTCCTTCTTTGAATGGCATGGCCAATGATCATTGAATCGCCTTCTACCTTTACATTGCATACACCAAGTTTTTAATATGCATTAAGACTGAGAAGGGGACATTTCCCTTTTTTGAGCTAAAAATATTATTATATTAGCAATTTAGTTAAGTTGACCAAAAGGTAACTATAATTGGAAAAACGATATTAAACCAGGTTGGCTTTCTTTCTTATTGGACTTACAAAGTAATGAAATGTGAAGTTATGTCATATTTCTTGGCTTAAGTCTGACTGGGTTATATGTTCATTATACAATTTAATCTTTCATATTATTATTTTGTGTGCTTTATTGATTATTACAATAGCATTTGGGTGCTTTTCCAATATTTCTGTTAGAAAAGTAGAGCACATAACAATTTGCTTGATGGATTGATGTTGTCTTTTCTTATTTTAGGAAGTTCAACCATCAACATCAGGAATTGGGCCATTTTTCAGTAGTGGCCTTAACTCTGTAAGTACAAAAAAAAATTCAGGCTATACACTTCCTTCTGTCAATGTAAAAGAAGAATCATTTGCAGAGCCTCTGATAGGTCAAGTCAATAGTCCACGCACAAGCTTTAGTTGGTATAAAAGTAACAAAGCTTGAACAATCAACTTGGTGACATGACTTGGTGGGCTTGGCAAGCCGACTTGGCATGCGTACTTGAATAGTAGACTTGGTGAGCTGACTTCAAGAGTCAACTCGTTGAGGTGACTCGGTGGGGGTGACTTGGTGGGCTGACCTGGAGAGTTGACCTAGGGTGAACTTGGTGAGAAAACTTAAAGAGTTGACTTGGTGAGCATACTTGAATTTTCAGCTTGCCAAGCTGACTCTGAGAGTCGGCTTGGCAATTTGATATGGCGAGTTGACTTAAAGTGGCAACTTGGTGGTGCAAGTTGGTGAGCTGACTTATCAAGGCCACTTGGTGAGGTGACTTCGTGAAGCAACTTGGTGAGCTGACCTACTAAGTGTACTTAAAGACTATCCTTGATGAGGTGCTTTGGTGGGGTGACTTGATGACAAAACTTGGCGTGCCGACCAAGTGAGTTTACATGGTGAGCGAGCTTAGAGAAGCAACTATATGGGGCAACTTCGTAAGAACACTAAGTGAGCTCACTTGGTGGGGTAAGGTGGTAAAACCATTGGGTGAGTCGACTTTGTGAGATGACTTAATGAGTCAACTCATTGAGGTGACTAGGTGGGGGTGACTTGGTGAGTTGACCTGGAGAGTTGGTCTAGGGGGCGGACTTGGTGAGTGAACTTAGAGAGTTGACTTGGTGAGCATACTTCAATTGTCAGCTTGGTGAGCTGACTTGGCTGGGAGCCGGCCTGGCGATCTAACATGGTGAGTGGGCTTAAAGTGGCAACATGGTTGGGCAAGTTGGCGAGATAACTTAGTGAGGCCACTTACAGATGTGACATGGCGAGCTGACTTGGTGAGTAAGCTCGATGAGCAGACCTAAAGATTGACCTTGTTGAGGCACTTTGGTGGGGTGACTTGATGACCGAACTCAAAGAGTCAACTTGGCAAGCATACTAGTGCATTTGGGTTCATTTTTTGACCTTCATTGATCAAATTTTTGACCAGTCAAAATTTATCTGGTCAAAATTTTGACCAACTCACTGGTAAATTTTTTTTAGGCATTCTATAAAACAGTCACATGTCTTGCATATGATATGACATTTTGCATGTATCCTGCACTCTCTCTCATCCGGCTAATGATGGATTACGTAGAGTGATCTGAAACCATGATGCTAAAAAACACACAATCAAATCCAAAATGAACATGCACTACAAATGGATTGTATCAAAATCTGATATTGGTAAAATTCCATGCATGTCTACCAGGACAATCACAACTTAAACATATATTTGTCCTGGTAGACATGCATGCAAAATTAACAATATCAGATTTCCACAATCCATTTGTAATGCAAGTTCATTTTGGATTTGATTGTGTGTGTTTTTTAGCATCATGGTTTCAGATCACTCTCTATAATCCATCATCAACTGAATGAGAGAGTGCAGGATGCATGCAAAATGTCATATCATATGCAAGACATGTGACTATTTTATAGAATGCCTAAAAAAAAATTTACACCTTTATGTTGGTAGAAATTTCTACCTTTGTTGGTCAAAATTTTTGACCTTTATTGGTCAAAATTTCTACTTCTTTTGGTTCAACTTCTTTGACCTTCGTTGGTCGAAATTTCTACCTTCATTGGTCAAAATTTTTGACCTTCACTAGTCAAAATTTTTGACCTTCATTGGTCGAAATTTCTACCTTAATCCACGAAATTTTTATCCCTCGTTGGTCAAAATTTCTACCTTGCTTGGTCAAAAATTTTGACCTTCATTGGTGGAAATTTCTACCTTTATTGGTCAAAATTTCAACCAATTCCTGTCAGAACTTGCAAATGGCAATTGAGGTTTTTCGACCAACGTATTGGTCAAAATTTCAACCAACATAAGGTTGGTCAAAATTTTGACTGGAAAAATTCCAACCAATGGGTTGGTTGAAGTTGGTCGAAGTTTGGTCAAAAATTGGGTCGAAATTTCGACCATTAATGGTCGAAAAATGGTCTCAAATGTAATAGTGAGAGCTTCAACCACCTCAAGATCACTATCAGAACTTTGTTTTGATTCTTCTTCACTTTCTAATTAAGAATCATTTATCTTCTTGCCTTTCTCCTTGAGTGAAAGCTTGGATTCAAATGCTGATTCAATGTTCTTGGAAGCTAGAACATAGTTATCATAGTTATCTAGCTCAAATGTAATCAATATTCCAACTATGGCCTCTAAATTTATCTTATGATTCTCTTCACATCTTCTTTCTTGAATTGTAGAAACTCTAATTGCATAAATAGGAAGTAATTTTCTAAGAACTTTACTTATAATTGTTTCCTCCTCAATGTGTTCTCTAGAATCCTTAATTGCACTGGCAACTACTTTAACTCTTTCAACATACTTAGCAATGTTTTCATACTCTCTTATCCTCATCTAATCAAATTGTCCTCTTAAACTTTTTGCTTTGGCTCTTCTCACATTATCATCACCTCCATAGATATCTTTCAGCTTGTTCCACATTTCAAAGGCAATTGTGTAGTTTTTGACATCATCAAATTCTTCATAGCTTGGGGTAGATGCAATGTCTATCATCATGGTGTTATGAGTCTTCTTCTAAACACAGTCATTAGCAGATAATGTGCTAGAAGCTATTACATATCCTTGATCAAGATATTTCAATCCTAAATCTCCAATGGAAGCCAGATGGAATCTCATGAGACCTTGTCATGCTAAGAAGTTATCCATGTTAAGCCTTGGAATTTCCCTTTTGTAAGATATCCTAATCTTTAGCTTAGATCCTTGAAATTCTTCCTACAAGCACCAAAATCTCTAATACCAATTGTTGGAATTATAGATGGAGTAACTGAAGGGGGGTGGGGGGGGTGGGTGTGAATTAGTTATCACAAAAAAGAATTCACAGATCCCTTCGATGTCTTAAATAACTAGTTACTACTATCACTCAATAGCCACACAAAAAAATGTTGTAACTCAGTAGATGAGTTGTGTATTAATTTATTACTAATCTTTAAGTATTCACAATTATTAACATGCATGCAAAAGTAAATAGAATGAACACAAGAGACACCAAATTTAATGTGGAAACCCAATATGGGAAAAATCACCAAGTAACTAGCTACCAATTTTCACTCTTCTGAAGTGAGCCCTATTAGAAGCCAACCCTGTTATAGGTTACAAAACACACTATTAGGTGTGACCCTATTAGAGGATTTAGACATCGTGCTAGGAGTTGCCTTGCTAGAGGACTTTAGAACAATTTAGTAGAACTGTCTACCTTGTTAGAGGATTTACAAAATGGCTACTAAACCAAGTCTGTTAAGAGATTTAGAATTCACCGCTACAATTGTGAGAAAGTACCAATGAGTGACTGAATGAGATGCAACTAAAATTTAGTGATACAGATCTCTATTCTACTTTAACAAATGCTCACTGATTGAATACAACTCTGCTACTCCTCAAGGATATCTAATCCTTCTTCAAAATTTCCTCACACTTCCTCTTCACAATCAAATCATTTGGATGCCTATTCATTAAAATTAGAATTCAAAATTTGACCTTTTATTTATACATTACAAATTGTCAAGTTGACTCATTTACGAGTTACATTTACCAATAAAAAATACATTAGTGGGCTATAGATATTACATGAAACAATTAAACGTTATTTCCCAAAACAATGAAATTCTTCATTGGCCAACCTTGCTCAATGAACATTGCTCCAAAAATGATTTCTAGTGTTAACCAAGTGAAGCTCGGTAAACACTACAAACTCTACAAAATCCTTTGGAGACTAAGTGAACTCGATATGAATTGATTTTCCTTCACTGGCCTTATGAGTTTGGTAGAAACTAACTTTCCTTTGTTAACCTTGGGAGCTCAATTAACACTAACTTCTATCACAGAATCCTTTCACGCCTGAGTGAGCTCGATTGAAATTGTCTTCAAAGTGTAGAATTGAAGAGCTCTCGATAGACTCTATAATTCTCTTTGCTAACCTTCTAAACTTAGTAGACTGTATCTAATAATGGATATGACATTTGTGTAACATCAAAGACAAAACACAATTGAACAATTGTATTGAACACCCATAATGTAAGAAATTAAAAGAGCACAACAAAGAAAGAGAGACACAAGAACATAAGACACACCCTCCTTTTCGCTCAATCAAAGAATCCCCACTCAAAAAAGATGATTTGGCACTTTATATTTAGTGCAGGTATAATAACCACTTGCCAATTTTGGACCAAAGTGGAACTTTGATTATTTATATTTACAACTGAAAATATGAAGCTATATATGACTCAACAAGATAAGACATAAGACCTCTCAAGGTTCTAATTAATTACAAGTGACAAAATAGGAAAAAAATGAACAAATGCTGGAAGTACTATGTCCACTCAAAATTACTGCAAACTAATACCAGATCTAGAAAGTAGACAAAAATTATACCATTTCAAAAAAAATAGTAACTAAATATGTGTCCATATGAGTTTGAATGAAGCCTCTAAAGTTGTAAAAATCAAGATTGGCATTTTTTAGAAACATTCAAGAACATAGATCACAAACGACCTACACAAATGTGTAGATCATGAAATTCTACCCCAAAACAAAAAACATTGCTAAAAAGGAGTTCGTATGAGGGACATATTGCTGTTTGAAAATCATCTCTGTAATTATTTTTCTTGAATCACTGTCATCATACCTCAAAAAATCAAATGACTCTAGATTTCACCTTAGATGTTTGATTTTGATGAAACAAAATCTGATTTGGGGGTTTTTTGACCTTCTGAATGTGATACCAACATCTAATTTGCACTAGCAAGCCGTAATCTTGACCTACAAAAAAAAAATCTCTCCAATGGATATGTAATGAAACTCCTATGGCTCTGATACCATGTTATAATTTGTCTAAGGTAAGAATGAAATGCCAAAATCTAGAAACTCAAGAGATAGCACAAGAGAGATAAGATATGATCAAATGAGTATGGATTGATCAAATAATTGGATGAATACATCATAGAAGTTCTTTCTATATAAAGGAAACTAATATGTCTAGGATTTGTACAAGAGATAAGCATAACAACTAAGCACATGTCCACCAAGAGTGAATTATCCTCCACTATGCATGAATGAACATGCAACAATGAGAGGATAAGAATGCAAAGGTGTATCTCATAAAGAGATGTAGTAGACAATATGTGCTCAATTAGAGTATAAACTATTATGTTGTCTACATGAGGACTCATATGAATATGTAAACTCTTAGGTGTCTACATGACAAAAAATATGAATATGCATTATCCTAAGTAAACCTAAGTAAAATGTAAATAGTAAATACTTATTTATACCAACACAAAGCATAGGGTTAGAAGCATTCAAGAACATGTGTGGTGAGGATACTAATTTCTAAGAGGCATACAACATATGTACTAATTTTGAAAATCATTTTCATAGTCAAATTTTTTAATATACATTGTATAATGGCTTATTGTTTAAGGGTCAACAATTGTGCATCACAAGGGGATCCATGAGAGGGAATCTCATTCAAGAAATGCACAATGAAACAATGAGTGGGAATTTTTCCCTTAACAAGACCATAGACCTAGTGGAAAGGTTTTACTATTGGCCCAAGATGCAGAGAGATTTGAGGAGATATGTAGAGCAATATGGTATATGTCAGAGTTAAAGCACACTTCATCTAATGTAGGACTCTATTAGCCACTCCCCATCCCTAATAGGCCTTGGGAGTGCATAAGTATGGATCTCATAGTAGGCTTACCTAGGATAATTAGAACTAGACAATGTGTTTGTGGTAGTTGATAGATTCAACAAGATGAGTCATTTCATCCCATGCAAAGAAACACATGATGCTAGCCATGTAACTAATCCATTCTTCAAAGAGGTGGTTAAATTCATGGTCTACTGATGAGGATTGTTCCTGATAGAGATGTCAAGTTTATGGGGAATTTTTGGAAGACCCTATGGAGGAGATTTGGTACAAAATTGGTTCATGGTTTTGCCTACAATCCCCAAACTGATGGGTGGATAAAGGTCACTAATAGGCTCCTAGGTAACCTCTTAATGTGTCTTACCAAATAGTATGCATAGAGCTTGGAACAAATAATACCTCAGACAAAATTTTCCTATAATGATAGAAAGAAGAGAACAAATGGACTATGTCCTCATTCAAATAGTTTATGGTTCACATCTAAGGGGTATAATGGAGTTAAGAGACCTACCAACACATGACACCATTGGTGGATATGCTAATGATTTTGTTTAGTCTTTGAAAGAGATACATGATTAGTTTAATAAGACCTTCATGGACACAAACCAAAGGTTGAAAGAAAACAAGGATTGGGGGAGAAGAGAACTACAATTCCAATTAGGAGATTTAGTAATGGTCTACTTGAATAAATCTAGAATATAGAAAGGAATCCCTAGTAAGTTACAAATGAAGAGGATTCAGCCATGCAAGGTGCTAGAGAAATATGGATCCAATGCTTACAAAGTTGATCTTCCAAAAGATATGTTTAACTCTCCCATATTCAATGTCAAATAATTGTTACCTTACAAGGGTCTAGATGTGGATGAAGAGAAGTATTAGATAGGGATATATAAGGATATATCAAACTTCTAGGTACTTGAGAAGAAGCAACCACAAGTGGAGAAGATATTGGATTCTAGGGTGCAAAAGAGTACAAGAAACAAGGTTTACAAAGAACATCTAGTGAAATCGAAGGATATTCGTAAAGCTAAGGAAACTTGGGTGGCTGAAAGAGACTTCATGAATCATGGAATTAGCAAGAAGTTCCTCTCTCCACAGTTATCTTAGGCTTCTTCTTGTAGGGGGGGTATGGTGCAAGAGCACCTTAGGGAAAGGCAAAACTCTAATACAATTTTGGCTTGTAAATTCTCTAGCCAACCATTTAGTGAAAAAGGACTAAGTATGAAGTCCCAAGGTAGGTTTGGAAGGTGTGGTTAAGTAGGAGTTAGGGTTGATTCATTTTTAAAGCAGTTGGGTCTTATTAAGCCTAGAAATTCTAAAAATTGCTCTAAAGGGAAAATTGTGGAAACATGCCAAAAATAGGAAAATAAATGTATAAGAAAGGCCCTTAGATGTTTTAGGATCAATTTATGATGGTTGAAACTGAACTCGATAATTTTGGATGCCTAAAATGCAAAATTGTTGAATGTTGTTAAACTTGCTCATTAACAAAAGTTGCAATGAAATTTTTTGCACTTTCTAGGAAAAGAAATGGTGTTAGTTTGTAACTATATCAAAGTACCAAGGTGGTTATGGAAGGTTATTTAACTAGAAAATAACTCTTTCCAATGGGTCAGTTATGCATTTATATGGACAACTCATGTTAGAAGGGGGAATTGGTAATAGTAAACGTGATTTTGAAGGATTTGGTTGAAGAAATTGATTGAATAGATTTTTTTGAATAGATTAGAAGCTTTTGGTCATGACATAACTCTTTGCATCCTTGTTTTGATCACTAGTTATCATTCAATTAGGTTTTGAATTTTTTTTAGTTCCTTCATTCATGTAGTTCAATTTTGACAAGGTTCCATTGAAATGGCTAAAGCTAGACTTCTCATGGTTGAATAACTATTGAATTTGGGAATAAAGTAATGGCATGTGTATACTATGTAAATAACAATTTTGGAGTTTTTTGGGAATTATTTATATATTGTTTCAAGTGATCCATAGGTAAGCAAGTGAAAGCTTGGCAAGGCACATTGATAATTGCAAGTGAGTTCTAGCATAAACAATGGATTGAAACTTGCTAATATTGAATGGGAAATGGTAGATTAGGATGTTAGTTTCCCATAAACCAAAGGAGATGGTTTAATGAAAAGTTTAGACCATTTGATAAGTTGATTTTGTTGACATTAAGGTCAAATTTTTTTTATTAGTGACTCACACTTAGTCAATTAGCTAAGCTACTACCAAGCTTATCTTTTAGTTTGTAATTGTTGTCAAGTAACAAAGGATCTAAGGAACCAGGTACGAAGGAGGGCCTTTAGGCAGAGTGTGGAGAAGAAACTAATGGGGATGGGGACCCACGTGCTGATGATGAAGTCCAGATCAAGCCAAAAATGCAACCCAATGTGGTCAAGCTAGGGAATCTTCTAGGGAAATGGGCCTCACTCTTTGGAGTTAAACCATCCGGTAAGTCATATTTCCCTCTGGTTAAGAGTGTTTTAAGTTTGGAAAAGGGACCATGCATGATTTCTATTCTAGAAAAATTAGTTGATCATAGCATAGCTTCAATGGCTTCCACACTGGTTGGAAAGTTTCTCGGTCTAAGACCAAACATAGATGTGGTGCATTCCTTCACTTTGAAGAAATGGCATCTAAAAGGTCAGGTTAGCATTACTACAATGGCTAAGGGGTTTCTCTCTTTTGACTTTACCTATAATGAGGACATGGCCCATATTCTGTGTGAAGGGTCTTAGAGTATAGGATGGGCAACTCTAGTGCTGTAGAAGTGGTCTTCTAAACTGGACCTAAATGAATCCTTTTTTCAGAAAGCTCTAGTATGGGTTAGACTCCCTGAGCTACCCTTGGAATTCTAGAATGAGGATTTTTTTATGACTGTGGCTAGTTCCTTTGGAGACTTATTATCTATAGATCCTATTATAGCATCTAAGAGAAGACTTACCTATGCGAGGATATGTATAGGAGTAAGGGAGGGGGATGATATGCCGAAAGTGGTGTGCTTTGAGTCTAAGCTTGGTACTCACATTCAACAGTTGGACCATGAGAGCATACTTTTTGGTTTCTTTCATTATTTTAATACTGAACATAAGGATTTTCAATGCTCGAAAGCGAAGATGGACAAGAAGAAGAAGCATCTCCATTCTCTCAATAGGGACATGAAAATTTGGAAGAGGAAGACTACCAGCATAAGCCACAAGGCTGACCCTATTATGGATGGTCAGAAGGCTGGAGAAGTAAAGAAGGACATTACTCATGTGCCAGCACCTTCTATTGCAATAGCTCAGACCAAAGATAAGAAGGATTGTCCCCATTCTGAAGAGCTTGTCCAGAAATCTTCAAATGTCAAAGTATTTGCAAATCAGAAGGAAAAGCCAGAGGCAAATGCCCTAGAAGGAAACCAAGTTGTCTTTCATGAGTCAGATGAATCTCAATTTGTGGAAGGGGCAGGAGAATTTGCAACAAGAAAAACTTGTGGTTAAATATAGCAAGGGAACTGCCCAGCGGATTATGAAGGAAGCAAATTTGGAAGAAGTCCCTGATTTGGAAAGGAGAAAGCCGAAAAAATGTATAGAGACAATAAGGATACAATTATCTATCAAGGCCCCAAAGATAATTTTTTTCCCTCTAGAGTAGAAGCATAAATTTTTGTGGAGATTGAGAAAGAATTTTTGGTAAGGGTGCTCGATGATAGGGAGGATCCTCCTATAACTCCAAAGAAAGATCAAATTGTATCTAGGTCTTTGGAAACTATCTTCGAAAGAGAAACTTTTCTTTCCCCTAAGCCTAGGAAGAAATATATTAGAGAACCCTCTTTGGCCTCTTTGGTGGAGACAAGAATCAACTAAAAACCAGATGTGGGAATAGAGGCTAAAATAGGTAGAAGATCAGAGAAGCATTCCAGAGAGGAGGAGACTAGAAGATGCATGGCAAGTGGGCACCATAGAACTATTCAGGAGTATTCCAAGATTGAAAAATGAAGATCATATCATGGAATATAAGGGGCTTAAATGGAGCCCACAAATAGGAAATTATTAGGAATTTGATCAGAGATCAAAGACCTAATATCTTGATGATCCAAGAAACTAAGATGAAAAGTGAATCTCTAAGGAAAATTAAGTTTAGTAGCATGATGAGTGGGGAGGCTTTAGATGTAGAGGATGCCTTTGGTGGCCTACTGATCCTGTTTAATACCAAGCATTTTAGAGTAGAAGCAATGTTTAATGAGGGTAATATTCTTCTCTGTCATGTTCATCATATTCAATCCAATGAAAATTGGTTTTTGTTGAATTTATATGCTCCAAACAATAAAAGAGATACAAAGAATCAATGGACTAAACTAGGTAACCTAGTGCATAGTAGTAATCTAAAGAAAGGAATCATTATGGGAGATTTCAACACTCCTCTTGTGGATGGGGAGAAGATGGGTGGTCTGATCCCAGACTAGGAAAGTAAAAAAGACCTCTCTACCTTCATCAATGGGTTGGCTTTTATGGACCTAGATCTTATGGGAGGTGCCTTTACTTGTTCTAACAAATGCTTGGGGAAGGATTGCATCTAGGTTAGATTGGACAGAGCTCTAATCTCCCCTGATTGGTTGAAGTCTTTGTCTTGTAGGTTAGCTCTTCTGCCTAGAGTGGGTTCTAATCATTCTCCTATATCCCTCTCGATTGCTCCCATAAAGCCTAGAAGGAACCCCCCCTTTAGATTTGAAAAAATGTGGACTTCTCATCTTGATCTTTTAGAAAAAGTCAAATTTTGTTGGAGTTTAGATGTGGAAGGCATTGTTATGTTTAGAGTTTCCAAGAAACTAAGAAATGTTAAAAGAATGGTTAAGGTTTGGAATAAGACTAATTTTGGCCATATCTTTGATGAGAAAGATGTATTGTTTGATAAACATATTTTTATTCAAGCCTCTATTCAGCAGGATGGGTATGATGAGCTTAGTAAGGAGGCTGAGTTGTCTATTATTACTAACCTACATAACATCATAAACAAAGAGGAGAAGTTCTGGAGGCAAAGATCTAGGGTTAACTAGCTCAAAGATGGTGATCAGAATTTAAACTTCTTTCATCTAACCACCCTCAAGCATAGAGCTAATAATAGAATTGATGGTATCATGAAAGGGTAGGATCTGTTGACTAAGGAAAAGGAAATATCAATTGAACTCATCTCCTTCGTCACATCTCTCTTGTCTTGGGATCCTCTTTTGTCTAAGGTGGACCAAGAAGACTTGGTTGTTTCTATTCCTCATATTATCCAACTTCATTATAACTTTATGCTTCATGCCATTCATTCTGCTGGTGAAGTTTCTGAAGCTCTTTTTTCCTTGCTTGCAGATAAATCTCCTATCCCTAATGGGTTCCCTACCTTCTTTTTTCAGATGTATTGGCAGGTGGTGATGGAAGATGTGGTGAAGGCAGTTTAGGAATTCTTTGGAGCCAAGAGCATTCTTAAAGAGATTAACTCCACTTTTCTGATCCTCATCCCTAAGGTGCTTGGGGCTAACTCTTTTGAAAAGTTCAAACCCATTAGCTTGTGCAATTCCTTTTATAATATTATCTCGAAGGTTCTTACCTCTAGGTTGCTCAAGCTCCTCCCTATGATCATTTTGTAGCAACAAATAGGTTTTGTCTCAGGCAGATAGATTTTAGACTTGGTCATGATGGTGCATGAAGTGATCCACTCTTTGGAAGTTGGCAAATGAGAAGGAATATTGCTTAAACTAGACCTTTCTAAAGCTTATGATTGAGTTGACTGGACTTTTCTTGATATGGTGCTCAAGGCTTTTGGTTTTGATGTGAAAGTTTGCAAACTAATTTCTCAGCTTGTCACTACTTCCTCTCTTTTTGTGTTGGTTAATGGTGCCCCTTAAAATGTTTTCAAACCCACAAGAGGGCTATGATAGGGGGATCCTCTCTCACCTATTCTCTTCATTATCCTAGCTAAATGTATGGGAAGGCTTATTCAAAGAAAAAGAAAGAAGGTAGAATCAAAGGGTTAAAACCTTCCTCCAAAAGTGATCCTTTTTTGCATCAGCACTTCATTGATGATACTATCGTGGGAGGAGAGGCTTCTATATAGGAGGCAAAAATAATGAAGGATGTCCTAGATATCTACTCCAGAGCGTCGGGCCAACTAATTAATTGGGATAAGAGCTCCTTACTCTTTACTAACATTCCAGAGGATAGACAGAGAAAAATCTCTAGGATTCTAGGCTGTAATGTGGGAAATTTTCCCTCTACCTATCTTGGGCTTCCTTTGGGTCCAACTCCTCCTGACTCCTTCTAGAATGGCATTATGGATAGGTTCATTAAAATGCTGGTAGGCTGGAAAGGAGCTATCCTTAGTTAAGCTGGCAAATGTAAACTGGTTAAATCCACCCTTTAGAATTTGACAATTTACCCCTTAAGCATCCTTGTGATCCCAATTAAATTCACAGAGAGAATGGAGAAAATTTAGAGGGATTTCTTATGGTCAAGTGTTGAAGGGAAAAAAAGATACCCACTAGTTGTCTAGGACAAAGTCTGCCTACCTAAGCACTATGCAGGTCTTGGCATAAGGAAGCTTTCTCACCTTAATAAGGCTCTTTTGGCAAAGCAATTATGGCATATATATTCACCAGCACTGGGGATTGAAGAGACACATTGGTCAACAAGTACATTAAGAGGCCTTCTATCTAGTTCCCCCTCTTTAGTGAGGACATTCCTAAAGGTTCTGTTATCTGGAATGGTTTACTTAAAGCTAGGGACCTGGTAAAGTCCAAAGTCTCTTGAAAATTAGGAAATGGGGAGGATATCCAGTTCTGGTCCGATAATTGGCTTATTGAGGGCCCCCTAATGAACAATCCAATCTATGATGTTTGGGAAAACCATTGTATCCAACTTTTTGGGCTGAAAGTCTATAATTATAACAATGACCAAGGTTGGATAGATCGATCTATAATCTCTGAAGATCTAAGTCCAATCATGTTAATGTTAAATTCAATGGTTCTTAGCAATGAGAGGGATGAAATGATCTAGGGGGACAACTCCAGTGGTAATTACTCTATTGCTTCTAGGTATATGGCTCTTTGGAGCTCAAAAGAGAGACCTCCTTGGTCAAAAGCTTGGATCCTAGGCCTCACTCCAAAAATCAATATATTTTATTGGCTAGCCTTACAGAACAAAATTCTCGCTCAGGACAACCTATTAAAAAGAGGTCAGATTCTGCCAAGCAAATGTAGTTTATGTAAGAACCAGTCGGAAACTAGCAATCACTTGTTTATTCACTGTACCTTCTCTAGGGAGGTCTAGGAATTCTTGAACCAAGAATTAGAGATTAGCTCATGCATGCCAAATAATCTCCTAGATTTCTTTTGCCAATGGAAATCCTTGTTCTATTCCCCTGTTATGCAGGATTGAGGTACCTGGATCTTACCCCACTTCTGCTAGAGCATATGGAAGGAGAGAAACAATAGAATCTTTAGAGACAGAGAGGAACCTACCTTTGTTGTCAGGAAAAAGATTAACAAAAATATAAAGGAAAACTACCTAGTAAGGAATGGGGGAGATATCGTAATGGGTAGTATGAGAATGGAGAAGGAAAAAGAAAGATTGTTAAAAAGATAGGAAGCCAAGTGGCTTTTTTCCCCTAGAAGGATAGCATAATGCCAATTTTGATGGGGCCTCGAAGGGAAATCCTAACTCCTCGGGATGTGGAGGCATTATTAGGAATGAATTCAAGGACAAAGTTGCGGCCTTCTCTCTCCCGCTTGGATTCAAAACTAATTACTTGCGAAAGCAAGTATGGCCTCTCATGTGGTGAAAGTGGCTTTTGAAGTTGGAGTTACCAATTTATGGCTTGAAGGGGAATTGAATAATATTATTAAAAGTTTAAATGGAAAATCTCATTATTCATGGTCGATTGCAAATCTTATTAATGAGACACATGAGACTCTTTCTAAATTTGAAAGAGCCCATGTCACTCATGTTTTTTGGGAAGCAAACCTAGTGGCAGATTGGTTTGCAAATAATGGTGTCCAATCCAACCAAAAAATGGCCTACCAATCGAGAAAGAGTTTTCTGGAAAATGTTAAGAGTCTGATCAAGCTAGATAAGATCCAAGGGAGTACGAAGGAGATCAATCTGCTATTATGAATAGGAAAGGCTTGTGGGGAAAGGGTACAACTCATAAAGGTTGCATTGGTAAATGCAAGAAGTGGGAATTATTACATTTTATTTAGCATGCTTCATGGGTGTTTTGTTGCATTCGTAATTTGAGCAAGGACAAGGAATATTTCTTCAACTGCCTTCAAAAACATGGAGAACCCTATCAGCTGGTGAGGTTTTAGAGAGTTGTTCTTATGAGAATTATGGGAGAGAAAAGTACCAAAATGGTGGGAGAAAGGTGTAGAAAAGAACCAGTGGGAAAAATGGAGAAATGGAGAAGCAGGGGGAAAGTTTGGGAGAAGTTGGTTCAAGGTGGGATTTCAAGGTATATCACGAAGCTACATGGCTATGATCAAAATGTGACTGACAACATGGTCAATTTGTGGAAGGATGGTAGAGTCAAGGTGAATGGGATAACTTTTCTGATAACGGAGGAGGTGATCTTGGCTGTGACTGAGATTCCAATGGTGGGCTTTAAGTTCTTTAGGGATAAAAAACTCTTGGCCAATGTTGTGAAGGATTTTGCCAACAACCCTAAGGAGCTGAATGCCCTAAAAAGAAAGTGATACATTTTATGATCTAGAGTCTATAATGAAGATTTGGAGGTATGTTTTGTGTGTTGTCATTGAGTACATTACTCTTGACCCTAGGTTTGATCGTGTTCGCACCCACCATTTTGTTCTTCTAAATCATTTTCATGATGATAGAAAAGTTTCTTTCCCTTTCTATTTGTTGAATTCTATGAGAAAGGTGGTGTCAAGCTTCAAAAAGAAACCCTTTGCTAACCTTGCTTTGCATGAGGGGCTATTACTGCTAATTTGTGAGCACTTCAAGGTTTAGATGATTAGTAACATCCCATTGTAGGCTAGGAATGAGGAAATCGAAAGCTCTAGCTATTCTTCTGACTTAGATGATATTCAGAGCATTAGTTCTAAGGAAGGAGGACTTACCTTCGTGGATAAAAAGGCTCCACCAAATGTTAAGAATTCTCCCTCCCCCATCATCCCTAGAAGTATTAGCCCTAGAGATCATGGTCAAAAGAAGGCTGAGAAGGAGGAACAAGACACCTGTGATGGAGTCTAAAGAGGAGGAAAAGGAAAGACAGGAGGAAAAAATGAATTCCCAGGGTGGGAAGAAACGCAAGAGGGTGGGCACGGAGGATGATAGGTTGCAGCAAGACCTTGACTCTTCCCTGATCCCTCTCTCCCCTATCCATCCCCAGGCCCATCCAGAGGAGTAGACTTAGGATAGTTTTAGAGCTGAGTGTGGGGAGGTGCTAGCCAAAGATAGGAGAAAAGCTTAGAGAAATTTTAATGTGAAGACCTTGAAAATGGGTATCTTTAGGGAAGTGATGAACCCCCATATCTTGATGGACAATCAGGAGGAACTACATCTTGAAGAGCTCATTAACCCTATGACTATGGCTATCTCTGATAATGCCAGGGAATCTGGGCTGAACCTCTTGAACAATGCTCTCAATAGCATGATTGATAATTTCAGGTCAATCAAGTGGCTTTTTCATGAGCTAGAGGAGGTTCAGGAGAAGGTGGTTCAAATGGAAGGAGCCATGAAGCTTAAGGGCCTAGAGAAAGGGAAAAATTATTATGATAGGCATAGCCTGGCTGAAAGGAGGATCCACAATTTGGAAAATTATAATCACAATCTATCGACCTAGACAATCTCACTGCTGAACTCAATCAATAGCAACATTTTATATTTAACTAAGTGGCTTAAAGATAGAGGCATGCAGGGGGATGTGGAAGGAAAATATAGGGGTAAAGCTAGATCTGATGAAGATAATACCACTGGTATCACCTTTTCTACTTTGGACTAGGAAGATCATAGGATTCACCAGCAGAAGGCTGAGGAGAACAAGATGGCACAAGAGGCTGCACAGGTCATGTAGGAGCTGGAAAGAAAGATCAAGGAGTAGTTCCTATTGTTTTCCTTTTTGGCTAGCTTTTCATTCTAGATTTTTTCTTCTTCATTTTGTCTTTTTGGTTTGGCCTTTTCTTTGGCCTTTGTTAATACAGCTAGACCTTGTGCTGTTTCAGCCTTTTGACTTGTTTCTTTTGTGGCTAGGCTTCTAACGCTTATTTTCAGCTTGATTTTTTTTAACTCTCAGGTTTGATGATCCCTGTAAAACCTATTGATCTAATAAAAAACAAAGTACTACCTAGTTCTATAGTTGCTACTGAGTTTCAAAATCACAATTTAGTTCAAGTCATCCAGTATCTACTGAGTTGATTAGTGACAATCCTAATTGAGCTTCATAGTATTAACTAAGTTGCACAATGTCAACCATGGCCTCTAGTATCTATCGCTCTTGAAACATCAGTGATGTGAATCTAGTGTTGACCGAGTCAAGGAGTGTTAACCAAGTGATTTAGTCAATATCAAGCTCACAATGTTAGTGTTAATTGAGCCATGGAGTATCAATCAAGTGATTCAATTTATATGTTGAGCTTCATAGTATTCACCGAGTCATACAATGTTGACCGAGTTCAAGCTGCTTGGAAGTGATCAGTATGAGCCAAGCTTCTATGCCTACTAAGAGGATGATGATGCCGAGTATTGATAGTGGTTGCCAAGTATCAAAACATCACCAAGTTTGTCTTAAGAACCTAAGTTACAAAAATTGGGTCAACTTTGTGAATCATGGTGAAAATGATATTGTAGCCAACTATGATGAAATTTAATTTGGATTGGTATATATGAAATATAGTATATCATATCCAATTATGTAAAAAAAAAGTGAATTGAGAAGCCTACAAGCAGTACAAGGGACAATAAGGATTTATTCATTACAACAAGGTGATCATTATTATTCAAGGAGTCTCCACCAACAAATCAAGTTGCAAATTAGAGATTAGCCACTAGTTCATCCTAACAAGTGTATTAGTTCATACTAAGTGCATAGTTCATTGTGTGTTTTGTAAATCCTTTCACAAGGTGGATCTAGAAGTCCTTGTTGCTCCTTACAAGGAAAATTATTAGAAGTGATCAATTGTAAGCCTTAACTTACCAATATTATGCTATAGTATTGAAGCTTGTGGGTATCATCCCAACCATAGTATTAATTTCTATTTTGAAGGTTTCTAGGTCACCATATCTTGTGTTAGAGTGTTATGAATGTTTTATTGTTTTCATTTTATCATGAATACAATTAGATCAGAATATTATATGAAGGATTAGTTGGTGAAATAGGTTAAAATTTTATTCTATATTAATTCACCCCTCCCCTCTTAGTATAGCCTATCCATCTAATATTTTAACAATTGGTATTAGAGTATTGCAATTCTTAGAGAAGAAGTTTAGCATCTTGAGCAAACATTAGAGGCAATGGAGGTATACAGACTAGACATGGCTATTGATAATGAAAAGTTGGATTTTGAATTAGCTATTGGTCAACTGAAGAAAGAAAAGGAGCAACTCTCTCAATTAGTGAAAAGAAGAAAAGAACTTGTAGTACACATGAATGAAAATCTCTATACTAAAGAAAGAATTGAAGATATCTCTCCAAAAAGAAACTCAGATGAAGCTGATGAAGCAATCAAAGAACTATTAGAAAAGAATTCCAATCTTCAACAAGAAGACAAAAAGCTGAAAAGAGAACATGAAATCTAGATAGTAAGATTATGTGAAGTCATGGAAGAAAAGAACAAAGCCAAAGAATAGATAGAGGAAAAGAACAATGAAATTTAGCATCGATCCCTTTAGAAAACATACCTCATGGACCAGCTTACCAATGCAAATGAAGAACTCATGAATATGAGATCACAGAATGAAAGACTAGAGAATGATCTCAATAGTAAAAAGAAAACCAATGAAAGAATGTTGAAATATCAAGAAAGCATGAATTAATTGAATGAGAAAAGTCAATATAGAAAAAAAGGTAAAGTAGCAATATTACACATAAGAAGGTGAATCATCTAGGCAAGGAGCTCAAAAGAATCAAAGGCCTACTTGCAATCACTATGGTAAGTTAGGCCATACATCAAACAAATGTTCGAATAATGGAAAAGAAAAATTCAATTGAAAGTGTTACAATTACAACAACCATGGTCATAGAGCAAGTGAATGCAAAGAGAAACCTAAGTTTGAAGGTAAATGTCACAATTTCCAGAAACAAGGACATAAATGTTCTAAATGCAAAACCAAGATATTAAATCCAACAGAATGAATTTTGAAGGCAATATTTGGATGGGACTACAACACATGGTGTAGATGCCACTACTATGGAGACTTGGGACACATTAGAGAAAACTATGTAAAACATCACATGAGGAAAAGAGACACCACTAGAAAATGCTTCATTTGTATAGAACTTCGACACCTTGCCAAGAACTATATGAACACTAGAAGAATTGAAGATGAAAAGATAGCTAGAGCTAAAAAAATCATAAAGAAGATGAAGCAACAATGGATTCCAAAATATTCTATGAATGCAAGTTTGAGTCATGTAGCAGATGTCACTCAAGAATTAGGTGACTCAAGCATCTAACTTGAATTCTCATAGGAATAACTAGAACTGAGACACTGAAGTAGACATCTCACATCAATTCTAGTTAGATAGAAAGAAAGATCTATATCAACATTCAAGATGCAAATGGATCACCAAGTGGTTATATAAATTCTAGACCTTACTAACTTTTCTTGGGCCCCAAGATTCTACCGAGCAAGGTCAAGATACACTGAAGCATTGTTTGTGGACACCAACTTGTTGAAGACTCTACGAAGTAATTTTCAGACTACCATTCAATGAATGGCATGCTGCTAACCATAAAGGTTGAACCAAGTGGAATATAGTTTTTCATTGAATGAGAAAACGTATGAAGCATTTCCCACAATTGAAAACTGAAATGTGTTAAAAGGAAGGAAATTGAATTCATTTTTTACCATGAATTTTCTAGAGCTATTTGTGAAGAGCATTTTCTGAGTAATCTATGTGTTTGTTGTGCAAAGATTTTTTTTTTTTTGTAAACCCTACCAAGCATGGCATCTTCCAACAAAAAAAGTCAGGAAAGGATCTAAAATGTTAGTTCAAGGAGTTAATTGCAAGGCACCAAATTTTGAAGTTAGTTTGGAAATTATAGAGAAACTTGACCCATCTAGAGCACAATCACAGATTCTACCTAAGGTATTGCTCATTCATGACATCCATTCATATTTTTGTTCTTCAAACAAGAACTTGGAACCTTATAAATGGATGAGACTCTGAAGAAGTTATGTGTTAATGGTGTGTTGAAATCCAACCATCAACATTTAGAAACCAAGGGTTTAACACACATTCCTCACATACCACAAGATTTTAAAGTAAAATAGATAAGGTTTATTCTCAGCCATGTATGCAACGAAAAATTATGGTTGGATTAACCAATTCAAATCACAAAGAAAATGATTCATAGAATCATAGGGCGTCTGATGTTGAGCATGGCCAAGACTACCAAAACCCTAAGTTAGGTAGAACTGGAGAATAAGACTCTTGCCAAGTGGGATGGAAGATGAATTAATATCTATGATATAATTGACATGGAATTAAAAAATTTCATTCATATCATTGCACACAAGATATATAGCTCTAATTGTCTCAATAGTATGTCATGTGAGGTAGTTGATTTGTCATTCAAAGTTGTGAAGAATAACATGGCATTCGACCTTGCTAAGTTGATGTTAAATTAGTTCAACAAGAACATGGAGAGCATCACAACTTCAAAGAATAATCTATGTAAGTTTGATTCATTCTTAACCTATTTATTCTTCTATGTGCCAAAATTATTTCCTTCTAAAGGCTAAGTTGTATGGAGAAAGGATGTACCAATATTATACCAAATTAATAAATATATAATAGAAACGGGTAAAAATTTTGTTGGGATCATGGATAATTACTTTGAATCATTCAAGGAAAAGATGAATAACAGATAAAAAATACCAGAAAAACTTGTAGAAGACTACGAGGATGATATTTGTTTCATGTTTAACTATGACAAAGTGTACATTCAAGTAGTAAGACCTAGTGTAGTGTGGGTTAAGCTTCTAAACTATGATGTCAACATAGATGACACTAAGGATATCATTGAGGCACTATTGAATGAACCTATGGATCCCCAGGCTAGATATTTTAGTACTTATGAAGAGGCCAAGGCAAGAATAGAACTTGAAATAAAGCTTCCTCAAGCAGTTTACAAAGGAAGAAAGAGGATAGAAAAATTGAAGCAAACAAGTCCTACTCTCCTATTTATAGAAGTCAAAGAAAATGATGATGAAGAAGATAATGTATAAGAGGAAGAATAGGAAGCTAATGAGGGGAATCTCCCTGAGATTTAAAGTATTGAGGAAACTAATCATAAAAAGATAGTACCCATAGTAATGGCCTCATTTCCTCACTCCCTGAGCAAATCTTCAATGCCATCAAGCTCAAAGAAAGCTTCTACTAAGTTGGTTTTGGTAACTACTAAAATTCCATACACCCAACCAATATTTACACATGTTCAGTTGACAGGTGCATTAATTGAAGTGACCAACACTTCATTTACCAAGCAACATCCATCATCATCCAATTTGACAAATCAATAAGATAATTCTACTATCAATGCTATATCTACTTTTTTTGCTAGCCCTTTAATTTCTACTATTGTTTCTATTCATATATACCTATACTTAGTACAATGATAGTTGAGAACAAGTCTCAACTAAGTACTAAAGTTTCAAACTAGGGAATAGGTAAAGAAGATGAGATTGATCTAGATGAGGATATAGTTATTCTAAATTGGGATATATCTACTCTTACTCCTGATCAAATGAACACCCTTGATGAATTATTGCAAAAGAGAGCTAAGAAATAGAGGCTTAGAGATCAAAGAAAAAGGAGACACAAGTGCCTAAAGATGCAAAGAACATACTTGTAGATGCATTAAGTATTTAGGTTGATAGTACACAACCTATTTTGAATCAATTAGTAGAAGTTGTCCAAAAATTCAATGAAGATTTGAATGGACAAGATAAGTTATTATAGAGAGAAGAAAAGAAATTTGAAAATAAGGTATTGGAGCAAGTAGTGCAGAAAATTGCTATACACCAAGTAGATTTATCTACTATTCTTGTTTCATTGGAGACATCTGCAAACAATATAATTTCTTTATTCAATAAGTTATGTGATACATCTATCTTCACCTAAAATATCAAAGAAAAATTATCAAAGATAGATGAAGAATTGAAGGAAAATGTACACAATTTGTCACTTGAACCAAGCTATAGTTCTGCTCACTACTCAAAGATTAGATATCTAACAAATTTGCAAGTAGAATTATTAAAGGAAGAAGAGGATCAAGGCCACACATATACACATCCAAGGCATTATTCTTCCAAACATGGATGCATTGCAGAAACACATTGCACATGTAAAGACATTGATCCATGAAAATAAATTCTCCATAGCTGATCATATGATGGAATTATCAACAAAAGTACATATTGCATTACATGCAAGCAAGGTGATATAGGAAAATTGGGACAAGACATTGACATTGATTTTAAAGGTACATTTTAAAATCATGTCACATTTTGGTATTAACATATAGTATACACCTTTGATATTTATGCCAAAAAGGGGGGAGAAGATATTATATATGAAAGGGGGAGAAGTCATATATTGTATATGTATAGGGGAGAAGATATATAGTATATGAAGAAAAGATATTATAGAGGAGAAGTAATATAGAAAGGAGAACATGTATATATATAGAATATTGGAATAATATGTATATGGGTATGTATGGGGGAACATAATAGTATTACTCAAATACACATATGGGTATGTGCAGGATCATGGTGTGCCAAAAAGTGGCGATCTAAAAAATATGTAGTTCAGAAATGCCTCAAAGAATTTCAAAATCTATTCCCACTTTTTTCCCACCTATCCTGATACTAAATGAAAACAATTAATACCTTTATAATTCCTACTATATCTTTCAATACCAACCTTATATGGTCATCTTTAAAACATCCCCAAAA
This sequence comes from Cupressus sempervirens, assembly GCA_028749045.1. Classification (NCBI taxonomy): domain Eukaryota; kingdom Viridiplantae; phylum Streptophyta; class Pinopsida; order Cupressales; family Cupressaceae; genus Cupressus; species Cupressus sempervirens. The sequence goes on along the minus strand of CM053785.1, from coordinate 828,713,785 downwards.
TGTGTTCTTGGCATGTTCTTATGTGTTTTTTACTTCAAGCATGTAGCTGACAACTTTCTTTTAACCAAAATTTGAGGTAATGAAAAGGGTTTCTTAAGAATGTTCTTAGCTTTTCATAAATGTAAGTTTTGTCAAATTATGAGTTCAGAAAGCAATTATTACTTATTTTCTAATGGAGTTAGCTACAAAGTGCTAATTGACATACTAGTTCAAAAATAGGTATAACTTTCAAATCGTATCAGATTTGTGAAATCCAAAAGATGCGTCACATTCTATGCTTTGAATAGTATAAGAAAAAAAAAAAAAAAACTTAATTTTGATTTTTTTTGAACTAGTTAAGGTGGTCAGACACGGGAGTTTTTTAATTCTTAAAATAGTATAGTGGAAAATTCATAATTAATTATTTATTTAGAATAAAAATTGCCAAAAATATGCGTCACATCTAGGCATGAGTCTACTTTTTATATCTAAAATTATATTTAAAAATATTATCATTTGATTATGATTAAGGTGGTCAGACATACACCTACTTTTTATTTTTGCCCTGAAATTTTTGTAGTACTGCATTAAAATCCAAACTTTTAACCAATCAAATAATTTTTTCTCCAGATAAGGCCTTGTAGTCTAGAAACTAGATTCAATTTCTTATAGATTATTTTCGTACAAATTTTTGATATAAATTCTAGAACCACTTGAAAATTATGTGTCAAGTTGACATAACCCTGATTTGCTGGTTTTTCACTGCCACTTAAGGCCATAGTTTGGTACACCATGATCTTGCACATACCCATATAGATAATCAGAAAACCTCTTTTACAAAAGCAATTTTGAAAAATCTCAAAAATAGAGTATGTTACCAAGTTGCAGACATAGGAAAGATAAGAATGTTTATGTTTTTTTGGAGCATTCAGCTTTGGATTATTTTGGATTGATAAGTGTTTTTGTCACTAATGCCAAAGGGGTAGATTGTTGACATTAAGGTCAAAGTTTGTTTATTAGTGACTAACACTTAGTCAATTAGCTAAGCTACTACCAAGCTTATCTTTCAGTTTGTAATTATTGTTGAGTAACCAAGTACTACCATGTTCTATAGTTGCTACCCAATTCTAGAATCACAATACAGTTTAAGCCGAGTAGTATCTACTGAGTTGATTAGTGACAATGCTAACTAAGCTTCATAGTATTAACCAAGTTGCACAATGTCAACCATGGTCTTCAATATCTACTGAGCTTGAAACATCGGCAATGTGAATCTAGTGTTGACTGAGCCAAGGAGTGTCAACCAAGTGATTCAATCTATACCAAGCTCATAGTGTTAATGTTGATCAAGCCATGGAGTATCAATCAAGTGATTCAGTTTATATGTCAAGCTTCACAATATTCCCCTAGTCTATAGTGTTGATCGAGTTCAAGCTACTTGGAAGTGATCAATATGAGACAAGATTCTACATCTACTGAGAGCATGATGATTTCAAGTATTATCATTGGTTGTTGAGTATCATAACATCATTGAGTTTGTCTTCAGAACCCAAGTTAATTCAATTGGGCCAACTTTGTGAATTATGGTGAAAATGGTATTGTAGCCAACTATGATGAATTGTAATTTGGATTGGTATATATGCAATGTAATGTATCATATCCAAGTGTGTAAAAAAATGTGTGAAGTAAATATGATAAGAAGAAGTGGGAATTGAAAAGGCTACAAGAAGTATAAGGTACAACAAAGATTTATACATCATAGCAAGGTGATCATTACTATCCAATGAATCTCAACCAAAAAATCAAATTGCAGATCAGAGATTAGCTAGTGGTTCATCCTAACAGGTGTATTAGTTAAATCCTTTAATAGAATAGCCTTAACTATCTTTGACAAATCTCATAATTGAGTGCATAATTCATTGTGTGTTTTGTAAATCATTTCACAAGGTGGACCTAATAGTCCTTATTGCTCCTAATAGGGTAGATCATCAGAAGGGATAAACTGTAAGCATTAACCAACAAGCTTTATATTGCATTACTAAAGCTTGTGGGTATCATCCCCACCCCATCTTTACTTTCTATTTGGAAGGTTTATGGGTCACCATATCTTGTGTCAAAGTGTTATGAATGTTTTATTGCTTTCATTCTTTCATGCATGAAATTAGATCAGAATATTATATGAAGGCTTAGTTAGTGAAATAAGTCAAAATTTTAGTCTATACTAATTCACCCCTCCCCTCTTAGTATACCCTATCTATCTAATATTTTGAATAAATTTTTTGTCATTGCCCTTGAAACCCACAAAATAGGGGGTTTCTAGAATCATACTATACAAATAGCATGGAGACCTATAACCTAGAAAATCCTTCAGCCTAGGTTAACTAGAAAAAATTTCTAGAAGGAATCAATAGGCCTTGTTAAGATATCTTACAAGTTAATGATTATTCCATGTTTTTAGGAGGGCTAATAAGGGCTCTTAGGGCTATAAGGACAAACATAGTAATATTGGCTTGTGGGTGTGTGAGACTTAACAAAATGATGTAGAATTGCTTGGAATGTTCCATGAAACTCATGAGGGAGGTTCAAACTTGATTTTAATTTTCTCACAACATTAGGTGCACTTTTGGCTCGATAGAACAAAAAGTGTGTAGTTTTGATTTTGGAGTTGGAGAAGTGGAAATTGAATTGATTGGTGAGTTTCTTTATGGAAGGGGATTAGGAGAGAGTCCTCTAGGTTAGGGTTAGAGAAGAGACCCTAAAAAGGATAAGAAGTAGCCTTGGTAGAGCAAAAGGGCTCTAAATAAAGAAACTGCCCATTATATTTCTCCAATACAAAGGGGTCACACATGTCAATTCCTCTTACACTTAGCTTGGGAACTAACTATAAATATATAACAATGATTAACTATTTCCAAAGAAACAATTGTTATTAGACCAAGAAAAAGGGAACGACTAACATTTTTTTCTATATCATTAGTTAAGTCTTTGGATGGACTTAGAATTTCACTACCATTTTCTTATGGTCATTATGAAAAGATGAAGACAGGAAAACAACTCATCAAAAGGAAAGTAGATGGAGAAATACTCAAATATTTGGAAATAGATTAATTGTATGCAATGCATATACTACATGGTATACATGCAATGAATATGACAAGGATCATGCTTTAAATTAAATTTCAATTTCATTATTTTTTGAAAACCTACAATTTACATGTTGTGCTATAAATGCTACTAACTTAGATATCTTTGTGAATCTATCTAAAATATGTTGAGAGATATTAGTCTCAAGGTGCCTATTTCAATATATAGTGATTAAGAATACGTAGGCACCTCGAGACTAATATCTCTCGATGTCTTTTGGATAGATGTATAAAGATATCTAAGCTAGTTATAATATCTTTAAAAAAATTTAATTTAATTTTCTATATTGATTGACTAAATGTTGATATAAATTTAAAATAAAAATTTTGATATAAATCTAAAATCAATTTTTTTTTAATAATTGAATAATTATTTTAATTAAATTAAGTATATATTTTAATTAATATATTTTTTATTTTTATTTTTTTAAATAATAAGTAAAAATAATTTCTTTTAATAAAAATAATAAGGCAATATTTTAATATTTAAAGTAAAAACATGTTTTATCTAATTGAAATAATCTATCAATAATTTTTAATTTTTCAATTAAATTCATTTTTGAAGTATTAGAGATCAACTGAAAGAAATGAGGGCTAACCCCAAAGTACAAGGCTGAAGAAATCCCTGAACTCACCTCCCACTTATCTAACCAATAGCAATTTTATACTTCAAAAAACAAAAAAGACTAGCTCCAAAATAGAGTAACCCTTATCAGTAGTCTTATTCATAACAAGCATATAAAATGGAAAATTATGCCAGCAACAAGGAAACATATTGATTTGATTATTCGAGTTCATGATCATATACATAATAAAATGCACATCTCATACCAAGTTCAATGTAATCCAAATCATAAAAACAAATCATACCAAGTTCAATGTAATCCAAATCATAAAAACAAAAAAAAAAACAAAGAACCAGGGGCTAGTTGTCCACTTTATCTCCCCGTTCCTCATCCTTCTTTTCCTCAAGCTCCTCCCTATTCAAATTCACCCCCTCCTCTTTGGTGGGTTTATCAAGAAGTGTCTTCATCCAATCATCCACTAGGAAATCATAGATAGAGCAGGTAGTTTCACTCTCTTTTCCCATATCTTTCTTGTCCTTATTTACCTATATAAAATAGAGAGTGGTGGTAGCAATGTGCATAACCTTCATGGTGAATTCTTCCAAGGTGTTGAATTTGTGGCTATGTGTCTCTTTCTTCCCCCCACCTTTGGGAGTATCATTCACGGAGGAATTGATATCCTCCACTCTTCTTCTATTCAAGGATGGGACAACTTTGCAGGTGTTTGAGATATATAAGGGGCTAGGCAGGCTAGTTTTTCCTTCTTCCCAATATCTAGGTGTTGCCTTTTCCTTTTGGTGGGATTCTCACTCTCACTGACCAAATTAACTTTCCAAAAATAGAAAGGGTCCATCTTGATCAGCACTAACTTACCACAAATAGTAAGTACACAAAACTAAGCTAGAGAGGTGTCCAATTTGAGCCAAACCAAGACCAACCTATAGCTTACTAAATTATGGAGAAGATAACACCCTCGCAAGCTAAGTCACTGCCTCAAAAGACCATCTATCTATTGGAAATGATTGAAAAGATCATGAGGAAAGTTGTTAGAATGATCATATGGAACTGGTATAGAATTTTCTCAATCATTGTTTTTTCATTGATGTCAAACATGCTACTTGTAGGAATGAAAATTACTTTAGTGATCCAAATACTATCGGTTAGTTGATTGACAAGAAGGAGGCAATCAATAGGATTTAACTAGTACACAAAGAGAAAGGTTGAAGTTATGATGTTGTAATGAAGTACAAGGATCAGCTAAGCCATTAATGAAAAAGTGTGTTGATGACATACTATAAGACATAGAGAATGGGCACACTGAAACATATCAAAGATGTAAGGTTTTTACCTAAGACATTTGTAAAGCCTAACTAAAGTTCATTAGAGAGAGGGAGCCGAGCAAGCTAGTAGGTGCTGAACAGATTCCTAGTTGAAGCTGAGCAAGTTCAACTTCAAGTGTCGAGTAAACTTCAGATGTCGAGTGATACAAAATTTATCAAGTGCCAACTAAACTTCAGATGCCGAGTGATACAGAATTTATCAAGTGCCAAGTGAACTTCAGGTGCTGAGTGATACAATTTTATTTAGGTGCCAGGCTATCCAGGAAATAGATGCCAAGCATAAGAAAACCAATAGTGCCAAGTAACACAGAGGTGTCGAGTACCAGTAAATCAATAATTTTGATTTGTTGCATTATTTTGAAAATCGAAGATTTGCTAGATCTAAGCCAACAAGGTTGTTATCTAGAAGTTTGTAAATTAAATGGAAGATAAGAATGATGAGCTGGTGGCACAAAACACCATGTAGAACATTTTTAAAAGATACAAATGATGAATTTTTTAATAAGAACAAGATATGGGATGGATACATTGTATCCTACCTAATCCATTTGAAACCCTAAAATTGGAGAGGGAGAATTGAGCGGAAAAGGAAAATCAAATTTCTATTTAAGGAGACATAAGTTCATGAAGAAGAGACAAGAGAGAGAGGCGGTCAAGCATGCAAGCATAAAATACTGAAGGAGGTGCTAAGGAGGAAAGGGAGCATAGTTACTCTATTTCAATAAGAAGACCCCATATATGGATGCATTGGTATGATCAGTAGGAAGACTCAAGGAGACAAAACTTGAGAAGAAGACAAGCAGTTAGAGTTGAAGTGATTAAAGCCAAGAAAAAGGATAGAACTAAAGTGTGATCTGAAATCTGAAAAGTATGTTATAAGTTGTATCAGATCAAAAAGCTATTATTGTTACTCTCTAGCAATTGTAATAGATAGTTTAAATTCTATTGACTTAGGTTGTTTTAATAGCCATGAGCTAAATCCTTTAATAGGGTGACATTCCAAGTGAATGTTCAAAAGTCCTTTAACCAGGCCCATTCCTAACAGTTTGGTGAAATCCTCTAACAAGGTCACATTTAACAGTGTGTTGTAAGCCTTTAACAATATACGCTTTTAACAGGGCGTCATTATAGAAGAGTGAAAATCAAGTAGCATGTTATTGGTGGTTTTTCCCAAATTGGATTTCCACATAAATCATTGTGTCATGTGTTGATCTTTCATGTTTTATCTCTGTATATTGATTTACTGTAACTTGCTAATATGGTTGATTTAAGTTTGGATGGATGAAAAGTGTATGGATTCATTAAAAGTAGAGAAAAAGTATTATTAGGGCATTTGGACCTTGAATAAATGTTTCACACCCCCCCCCCCCTCTCAGTTATTCTAAATAATTCTAACAATTGGTATCAGAGCTAAACTGCTAATTTAGTTTAAAGGGACTATAAGCAGAAAAGATCAAAATGCCTAAGAGAGAAGTTCCCAAGCTCAACAAAGACAACTTTGTTGCATGGAAAAGTTTGATGAAGCTACATCTTGAATCCATAGGATATTATGCCCAAAATTCAATTGTCACTGAACATGTAGATCCAACTGGTACTCTTACTGTAGAAGACATGAAAAATAACCAGGAACACAATTAGACAACGCTGGAGATTTCCTCTACACTCAACTATGCTGAATTTGATGGTATCAAAGGATGTGACACTGCATTCAAAATGTGGAAAGCCCTATTAGACATCTATGGAGGAGATCAGAATGTACAGAGAGCAAAAAGAGAAAGTCTCAGAGTAAAGTTTGATGATATGAAAATGGAAAAAAATGAGAATGCTACTCAGTATGGCGAAAGAATAAAGGAAGTGGTAAGTGCAATGAAATGCTTAAGTGGTCAATTAGATGAAGATATTATTAATAGTAAGTTCTTAAGAACCTTGCTCCCTATCTATTCTATTAGAGTATCAGCTATACAAGAACTAAGATGTGTACAAGGAAACAATCTAAGTTTTAAAAGTATAATAGGTAGACTCATTGCATTTGAGTTATCTAACTTTGACAACAACAGACCTGAGAATGTTGAATTTGCATTTAAGGCCAAGCTATCACTAAAAGATGTTGAATAGGTGAAATCAAAAAAAGGAAGAAAAATAAAATATGTATCCAGTGACAGTAGCACTGTGAGGAAGATGTAGAACAATTAGAAGCATTTCTTGCTAGAAGATTTCATAGAGGCAAAGAAAATTCAAAGGTAAGATGCCTATCATTTGTTTCAATTGCAATGAAGTAGGTCATATTGCTGCTAGATGTACATAGAAAAAGAATTACAAGGAAGGCAACAAAAACAAATTCAGAAGAGATGATGATAGGAGAGATTACAAAGACAAAGGTAAGAAGTGTTATATTTTTGAAGAAAATTCTTATGATAATGATGATGAAGTTGTTTATGTAGCCATGAAGGACCAATATGATGAAGAAGAGCCCACAACATTGGTAACATGTATGAACAAGAATGACAGGTGGATCATAGACAGTGGATGCTTGCATCACATGACAGGAAACAAAAGTAAGTTTGTTAACTTTACTCAGTATGATGGAAATAGTGTTAGATTTGGTAATGATGTTCCATGTCAAATCAAAGGAAAAGGTTCCATTAAGCTCACAAAAAAAATTTCATGTGATAATGCATACTATGTTGAAGGATTAAACTACAATTTGCTGAGTGTCTCACAATTAGGCAATATAAGATGCAAAGTAGAATTTGGAAACAAAATTGCAAAAATCTATGATACTGATGGTAAACTGATAGGAAAAGGAGATCAAACAAGGAGTAATCTATTTTACCTTGATATGGATAATGTTTCCTATTTTATTGCAAAATTTGATGATGAATGGTTATGGCATAGAAGGCTATGTCATGTCAACTTCAAAAATCTGGTCAAGATCAATAAAATGAAGAAAGTTAGAGGTTTACCAAAATTGAAGAAGCCTGATAATATCATGTGCAAACAATGTCAGCTAGGAAAGATGATAAAGTCAAGTTTCAAAAGAAAAAACTATACATCCAAAGAAGTACTTGAACTAGTTCATACTAACTTATGTGGTCCAATGGAAGTACAAAGCTATAAAAGAGATAAGTACATAATGTTGTTTGTTGATGACTATTCTAGGATGATAACTGTTATGTTCTTAAAGAAAAAATTTGATGCTTTTCAAATGTTTAAGTGGTATATGGCTAGAGTTGAAAAGGAAATAGGAAAGAGCTTGAAATGTCTAAGATTATACAGAGGTGGTGAATTCACATCAAATGAATTCGAGATATTTTGTAATGATAAAGGAATCAAAAGACAAATGTCAACTCCTAGAACTCCCCCACAGAATGGAATTTCTAAAAGAAGAAATAGATCAATGATTGACTGTGCTAGAACATTAATGATGGAAAAGATTGTTTCTCTAAAATACTGGAGAGAAGCTGTAAGTGTAGCTATTCATACACTGAACTGAGTACAAATCAAGAAAGGTAGAAATACAACACCTTTTGAATTATGGTATGGTCACTCACCCAATGTAAAACATTTCTAATTATTTGGTTGCAAATTCTTTATCCTTAAAGATTCTAGAAAAGGAAAAATTGATGCAAAAAGTGATGAAGGCATATTCCTTGGTTATTCCACTAGAAGTAAGGCATACAAGTGTTTGAATACTAACACTAATAAAATTGTGGAAAGTGCAAATGTAAACTTTGATGAACATATAGAAGTCCAAGCTAAAGAACCAAAAAGAATGGATTAATTTAGAACCTTTGTGTATTCCTACAAAGGAATGACTGATGAGGATGATGTCAATCAAATTGAAACTCAACAACAAGTTTCAGTTTCAGTCAACTCACAACCAATGAATGTCAAGTTTCATTCAGAAGCTGAGTTGCAAAATGAAGGAAATGTACAATCTGATTTTGAAGTCAGTACATATGAAAGAGATGAAGAACAACCTAAAAACTTAGTACATAGTGACCCTGAATCTGAAATATCAAATATGGAAACAAGGACAGAACAAAGATTATCCAAATATGTAAAAAGACATCACCCTGCTGAATAGATAATTGGTGACAAAGATGCAAGACCAATGACAAGGAACAGACTAAGAGATGAATCATGTTTGATTAGAAAATCTGAACCTAAGACAATATATGGTGCATTACAAGATGATGACTGGTATAAAGCTATGGAAGAAGAGATTGATCAAATAAAGAAGAACAAAACTTGGAGTTTGGTTCCCAAACCAGTTGACAAGAATGTGATTGGCACCAAATGGGTATTCGGAAAAAAGCTAGATGAGAATGGTGAGATTACCAAAAACAAAGCTAGACTAGTATGCAAGGGTTATGCTCAAGAAGAAGGACTAGACTATGGGGAAACATTTGCCCCTGTTGCTAGAATGGAAGAAGTAAGAACTTTACTTGTATATGCTACATATAAAGATTTTAAAGTCTATCAGATGGATGTAAAGTCTACTTTTTAAAATGGTATACTAGAAGAAGAACTCTACATTGAACAACCAGAAGGATTTGTTGATGAGAAGAATAGGGATATGGTTTGTAAGCTACATAAAGCACTCTATGGTTTGAAACAAGCACCTAGAGCATGGTATGAGAGACTTCACAAGTATCTAGTGCAAATAGGATTTGAAAGAACTGATGATAATAGCAACATGTACATCAAAGCAGAAGAAGGTAAGGATATTATTGTATCTGAAATCTTTGTGGATGACATAGTGTTTGGTGGAAAGGAAGTGTTTTGCAAAGTCTTTGTTGACAAAATGAAACATGAATTTCAAATGTCTATGTTTGGAGAAATCAAATTTTTTGTTGGATTGCAAGTACATCAACTAAAACATGGTATATTTGTGACACAATCAAAGTACATCAAAGAGATTTTTAAAATGTTTGGATTGGAGGAGTCCAAACCAGTCAGCACACCAATGGCAACATGGAATAAGCTATCCAAAAATGATGAATCATCTAAAGTTAATCAAACAATGTACAGATCCATGATTGGAAAACTACAATATGTTGTACATAGTAGACTAGATATAGCATTAGTAGTTGGAATAGTGGCTAGATTCTCTGCTAATCCCAAAGAAAATCATCTCATAGCAGTAAAAAGAATAATGAGATATCTTAAAGGAACTGATAACTTTGGTCTATACTATAAGAAGAATGGAAAATTTGGGCTCAATGCATATACAGATGCAAATTGGGGAGGCAACATTGATGATAGAAAAAGAACAAGTGGAGGTGCATTATTTCTAGGCAAAAGGCTAGTTACCTAGAGTAGCAAGAAACAAACATGCACATCCCAGTCCACTACAGAATCAAAATATGTGGCAGCAGCAATCAATTGCACAAACATTGTGTGGCTCACACATCTATTGAAAGGAATGAAAGAAGAGGCAACAAAACCTGTGATATTGTATCAATTGTGATAACACAAGTGCTATAAACATATCCAATAATCCAATAATGCATGCAAAAATCAAGCACATCACAATCAAGTATCATTATGTCAAATAATTGGTAGAAGAGAAATAAGTAAAGTTGGAATACATTCACACAAAGGAAAAAACTACAGATATCTTCACCAAACCATTGCCAAAGGATGCTTATGAATATCTTAGAGGCAAGTTGGGGGTAATACCCCTAACTCAAGTAGTTTAAAGCAACAAGAAAGCTACCCTACATCACCAATAATAAATCATTGAAATATTAGAAGAATGATGCAGAGGATGACAGCAAGAGTAGAAACTCCAAATCAGTCACAAGCATGGTGACAGAGGGAGAAAAACAACAAGAAGCCAAAGCTTATATTTTGCATGATAAAGATGCTACATCTTTGGCATTTATGTTAAAGAGGGAAAAATAAGTAGAAACTTGATCAATACAAAGAAAGAGGGAGATATATATGAAAAAGGGAGATATATGAGATCGGTAGTAAAGATGCAGTAGCGATGTAGTAGCCAAGATAAGTAGTAGACAACGTATACAATCTTAGTGGTAACTAAGTTGAACAATTGATCAGTTTCATTTTGCCATCAATGCCAAAGAGGGAGATTGTTGGAAATGATTGAAAAGATCATTAGGAAAGTTGTTAGAATGATCATATGGAACTGGTAAAGAATGTTTTCAATCATTGTTTTGTCATTGATGTCAAACTTGCTACTTGCAGGAATGACAATTACTTTAGTGATCCAAATACTATCAGTTAGTTGATTGACAAGAAGGAGGAAATCAATACGATGTAACTAGTACACCAAGAGAAAGGTTGAAGATATGATGTTGTAATGAAGTATAAGGATCAACTAAGCCATTGATGAAAAAGTTTGTTGATGAAATACTATAAGACACAGAGAATGGGCACACTGAAACATATCAAAGATGTAAGGTTTTTAGCTAAGACATTTGTAAATCCTAACTAAAGTTCATTAGAGAGAGGGAGCCGAGCAAGCTAGTAGGTGCCAAATAGATTCCTAGTTGAAGCCAAGCATGTTCAACTTCAAGTGTCGAGTAAACTTTAGATGCTGAGTGATACAAAATTTATCAAGTGCTGAGTAAACTTCGGATGCTGAGTGATACAAAATTTATCAAGTGTCGAGTGAACTTTAGGTGCCTAGTGATATAGTTTTATTTAGGTGCTAAGCTATCTAGGAAATAGATGTCGAGCATCAAAAAACCAATAGTGCCGAGTAACATAGAGGTGCCAAGCACCAATAAATCAATAATGTTGAGTTTCTGCATTATTTTGAAAATCAAAGATTTTCCAGATCTAAGCCAACAAGGTTGTTATCTAGAAGTTTGTAAATTAAATGGAAGATAAGAATGATGAGCTGGTGGCACAGAACACCATGTAGAATGTTTTTAAAAGATATAACTGATGAATTTTTTAATAAGAACAAGATATGGGATAGATACATTGTGTCCTACCTAATCCATTTGAAACCCTAAAATTGGAGAGGGAGAATTGAGCGAAAAAGGAAAATCAGATTTATATTTAAGGAGACATAAGTTCATGAAGAAGAGACAAGAGAGAGAGACGGTCAAGCACGAAAGCATAAAATGCTGAAGGGGGTGCTAAGGAGGAAAGAGAGCATAGTTACTTTGTTTCAATAAGAAGACCCCAGATATGGATGCATTGGTATGATGAGTAGGAAGACTCAAGGAGACGAAGCTTGAGAAGACGACAAGCAGTTAGAGCTGAAGTGATTAAAGCCATTCAAAAGGATAGAACTGAAGTGTGATCTGAAATCTGAAAATTATCTTGTAAGTTGTATCAGATCAAAAAGCCATTATTGTTACTCTCTAGAAATTGTAACAGATAGTTTAAATCCTATGGACTTAGGTTGGTTTAATAGCCATGAGGTAAATCCTTTAACAGGGTGACATTCCAAGTGAATGTTCAAAAGTCCTTTAACCAGGCCCATTCTTAATAGTTTGGTGAAATCGTCTAACAAGGTCACATTTAACAGTGTGTTGTAAGACTTCAATAGGGCAGTCTTTTAATAGGGCATCACTTTAGAAGAGTGAAAATCAAGTAGCATGTTACTGGTGGTTTTTCCCAAATTGGGTTTCCACGTAAATCATTGTGTCATGTGTTGATCTTTCATGTTTTATCTCTGCATGTTGATTTACTGTAACTTGCTAATATGGTTGATTTAAGTTTGGATGGATGAAAAGTGTATGGATTTATTAAAAGTAGAGAAAAAGTATTATTAGGGCATTTGGACCTTGAATAACTGATTCACCCTCCCTCTTAGTTATTCTAAAGAATTCTAACACTATCCACAATAATTACCCTGTGAGGATCAAATTAATAGGCTTGTTCCTAAAACTCTAATATTGACAAAAATGGGAACATTAAATGAACTTTTCAAGCACATATAGTTTATTACTAATTTACCTATAAGGGCATCCTCAGGAGAGAGAAGAAAGGTGTATTTAGGGAGAGGCTAGTGTAAATTTAGCCTATTAGTTATTCCCAAGATATGGTAGGGATCAATGATCCTAAGCGCCTTGCAAGCAAGTCTAAAGAAAGGGGTAAGTGCTTGGGTTTGGAAAATTTGAGGGAAACCATTGAGTTTGGTGCCGAAGAAATCTATTTACATCTTAAGTGTTCTTCTTGACTAAAAATAATAAGAAGAGCAAAATAAAACAAGCATCCAACTAAGTAGGCCACCTAATGTGGATGCTTAATACATGCCATTGAGGCTAAGGGGGCCAAAGTTATGCTCTTGGACTTAGTATTGGATAGGCTTAGAGTACTTTACCACAACTCAACATACACATGTGTGCTAATAATCACTTTTTGTGCAAGATTCTATTGAACAAATAAATTGTTTAAATCATTTTCTTGACTCTAGCTTGTTAGCCATTGTAAATTGTAAGGTATTAATCAAGAACTCGTGTATTATGTGTCTACTTCATTTTTTCACGCATTCAAGTTTGTATTTCAAGATTTCATGCATTCATTTGTATACTTTGGGTTATGTACTCATGTTCTTACTTCATGTATGCTTTTTTTTTTCATGCATTATGCTCCATGAGTACCTTACATCTTCTTACATCCAATTACATGTGTCATATGTTGGCTCCATTAAAAAAAAAATTTATAAATAATTTTTTCTTAAGGACAAGAAAAATCTCAAAGGAGAGGACTGTAATATCATCGTAATATAAGATCTATACAATCAAAATATAAATGAAGAGAATAAATAATAATAATATAACATTAATAGTGGTATAGTTATAATTTAGTATAATCATATTATAATATTGCATAATATATTACATTAAAGTTAAAATATGAGAATTAAATATCATTATATAAAATGATAAAATATTATATTAAATTATATAATGATTAAATTAATAATCATAATATATAAAGTCAAGGTGTGCATTATATATGTAATAATATTAATATTTTTAAGAAGTAAAGTTCGCACATGACTGGGGGTTGGGGGTGAATCAATTCTGCCAAGATACTTTTAAATCTAAACTCATAAATAAGACAACCAACTAGTAAAACCATGATGCACAATAATAAGAAACCATACACTATAACAAAATGATTTGTTAACTAGGGAAACCCTTGATCAAAGGGAAAACCCTAGTGGGGATGATACTGACAAGATGATGCACTAATATATAAGTTCCTTGTGAAAGGATGTGACCATGTTAGAAGTCAATTGCAATGCATTTAGTACAACACTCCTTGTTAGAATGAAGATCCCTCTTAGGAGACCTTGAACCCTTGTCAAAAGGTCCCAACTATGTTAAAGGATGATAAGGAAATAAATAAACTAAGTGCATAAATACTCCAACAAATGTGAAGAATAAATCCTCAGGATAACATATCTAAATCAGTAAACTAATTGATCTGCAACTTACTTTCCAGAACAATTCCTTTGAACCTCAACACAAACATCCAACTTAATCTATGCTTCACTTTAGTCATCCAACATAATGAATCACGTCCACTAACCAAATACATTGTATACATGATGATTACAGCCAAGGGAAACATCTTTCCTTTATACCATTTACAATTTAATAATTAGGTTAAAGGTTCCTCAATACACAATTACTAACATAGGTCCATACTAAGGCATACATGCCTTCATAGACATCCTTACAAATGTCACATTATAGTTCTCTCACATTACAATACCGTTATTACATTTTATAGTCATCAACAATATGTTTCCTTAACCCAATGAACTACCAATCAAGCCAACTTTTACGTTACATAAAAATGACCATTCGAAAATAATCCCAATTATTTTCTATACTAAGATGCATGAATAGTTCTTGTACAATGATCCAAGCTCATTGAAGTTAATTCCACCTCACCAATAAGATACAAAAAATATGCTAACAATTGTCTCTAACATTATTTCTTGCGAATTGGTTTGCTACCAGTCTTTGCCATACATACTATAACTCATGCCAAATACAATATAACATTCAACAAACATAGATATGATCTCTATACTCATTCTTCTACAAAAATCTAAGCTCATGTAGTTTAACCTATTATATACCAACTTTTTTGTGCAAAAAATCATCTTGTGATATGCAAAATCTCTATCTATCATGATCGTATAAATATATGTTGTCATAAATGACAAAGTCTGTCATCACTACAACACATAATCAATATATCAAGGTGTCAATCAAACCTCAATTTCTAAAAAATATTTTTATTATAATAGATAATATTATTAATACATGTTATAACCAATTGAATGAAAAGACACACCTTTTCTCATATCAATATATATATATATAAAGATATTAAAACATCAAAAAAGAGAGGGAAGAGAAAATGGGATATATAGAATTGGTCTATAAAAGTTCAATTGAGAAATTTAAGTCTTATTCTACATAAATTCTTGAAAAGGGACATTATAATTTAGTCCACTTGAGATGTTGCGACATGATAGTACCAAAAAAATTTTAGTCTCTGTTGTCACAAAAGTTTGCACCTTTGCCTGAAGTTTGACATAAAGACAACCTTGCAAAATATGGAAGCAATCTCCAAGCTGTGGGATTTGAACTGTGAGATTGGTTCTCTAGAGAAGGATGACTTGAGGGGAAAGGAAGAAGGAGATGCAAGAAAGTAAATTGCTGAAAGGGAAATGAGGGTGATGCACGTAATTGAAATGGTTACAACTCTTCCTTTATATCTACAATACATCAATGAAAAGACCAAATACACAAGTCCTAACTCTATTTTACTCTGAAAGAATCACATGAAGTTCAAAAACTAATAAGAACATTGAAAGGAAGAAATCTTCACAATACAACCCTTATCAATAGATTAAACACAACATGTAGATTCAAGGGAAATAGAAAAGAAACATTCAAAGAGAGACAAGATACATGCAAAGATTAATGAAAGTCAATAAAAGGTAAGAAATCAACTATTTCATTAATGCAAGGCAAGAAATACACTTGCAGAGCACAAGGCTACTATAGGTAAACATAATAGAATAGAGAAGAACCCCAAAAATATTTTTACAATAGCCTTTTATAGAGTTCAAGTAAAACTCAAATATCTAGCTAAAACCCTAAACTCAACCACTGAATTCAAGTTGTAGAAGAGCAATAACTACTGATCAAAGAAAGATCTAATAAGATGCACATCCCAATGCTGAAAAAAAATCACTTTTATGTGCAACACAGTCCCTGAAGAGATAGAAGTGGTAGCCATAACTGCTCTGACCAGTAGATGGATAGTCATGGCGGTGGAGGAATGCCTTTTGCATTTATTAGGCCTTGAGAACACCAAAAGGTGGTTGGAGGTGATCAAAGGATTTTTTCACCATTAATGAGACACTATGCAAGTGTTGAAACAAAATTGCATCACCAACTGATAGAAAATTAGCAGTCAACCCTATTACATGGCTCAATATCCTTGAAGCATCCCACCATATCATCTCCCAATGTTAAAAAGTCTTTAGCTTAGACAACTTGGACACGTGGCACAATCTCATTCTTCCAAATTCATTGAGAAAACCTATTGGTCATAGATCCTTATCATTCCTTACATATTATGGACAATGATCTTTTAATCGATCATTATATCTCCACCATCGATCTTGGTTTCAAACTCCACGGATGAAATTCCTTACTTAAGTTCCCTGGGACATGTGGCCTCATTTCAAGAATTTGAAACTTTTGGGGAAATATTCCTTCAGATTCTCTCAAGATAGAACAAGACTATTTGATTAACTTGACTTGACCTCCAAGATGGAGGCATGTGGCACAAGCACAAGGAATCACTAAAAGATTAAAGCTCCATCAAGGTGGGATCATCCTCGGGTAACATCATGTCACCAAGGACACATGCCAACATTTTGGGTTGGAACGTGTCACCATCCTATTGACCTTTGACATTCTTCCTTGCTTGACCATGGTAATATACACATCATTGAATCAAGAAGGATCTAATGGTGGAGATCTTGTTTTCAGGTTTCATTGTACTTTCTCTCTTCAATGCCGCTCAAACTCCTACAATGCTAACACCTATCTACCATGTGAAATCATCACCACTAGGTCCCACTAAAAATGGACTTATGAGAAACATGTGACAAATGCATGATTTAATTTAAAAAGAAAGGGGTGTAGGGAAACACTTAGAGTGGATGAACCTAGCAAGGGGACCCAACTTAAGTGACGCATGGATAACCCAACCCTTCAAAAAGGTAATACAAAATTAAATCATTGAAGGGTAGTAACTAGGGGATTAGTTATGTTTTAGCCACATGCCTGGCATAGTGTGGAACCTTGACACCATGAATTGATATCTCAATTGAGTTTTAATGATGGAGACAAGGGAACAAATGGGGGGGGTGGGCTAAACTAGCTAACATTTTTGGCAACTCAGAAGGGATGCTTGCTTGCTAAGGATAGGATTAGTGGCCTTAAGAAATCCATTGGGTTATAGAGTCACAAAAATTTAGCCCTACTCTGCAAACTCTACAACCAAAAAAAAATTGCAACCTAATATTTCATAGAAAAATAACCTATGTTTGTGCACTTCTTAAAGAGAAGAAAACACCTAATCTAGTATTTACAAAAAAATATAGAGATGGAAGGTCAAACAAACCCATTAATTGGTTTGTTGAAGTAGTTTTCCTTCCTCACTAGTTGATTTTTTCTTTCATGCATGTGTGCAACTGAAAATAGCAACAAGCATTATAAGCATGCTACTATAACTTGAAGCATCTTGCCAATGTTAAAAAAAATGAAGCTTTCAAACACTGGGATACATTGGTCTTGAGCAAGGGGTGAATGCACAAATTTGGATCACAATTCCATGGAAGTTAAATACGTGGAATGAGACCTCTTAGGAATGGGTACCCAATTTTAAAAAATGGGCACCCATTTTTAAAAAAATTGAGTACCCATTTTTTATTTTCAAAAAATGGGTACCCGTTTGTCAAAAAATAAAAAAATTGAATTTTTAAGAAATGAGTACCCTTTTTTTGAAAATAAAAAATGAGTACTCGATTTTTTTAAATGGGTACCCATTTTTAAAAAGTAAAAATTGGGTACCCATTTCTAAATAAATCATTTTTTTAAATTTTCAACGGATTTTACATGCCACTTTTAGTTTTTTTAAATGGGTACCCATTTTTTGAATTTCAAATAACAGATGCCCATTTCTTACAACATAAGGTAGGATTTTTTTCCCCTCCTCAGATTTTGGTTTGGGACAGGTTTGGTAAGACCAACCCTATGCCTTGGCCTCTCAAAATTTGACTAAGGCATTGAACTGACAAGTTTCTGGCTTGCCATAATTTGTAGAGGGCCTTCCCAATAAATTTTTTTTATGAAACAAAAACCCATTAGAGCTCTCACTATTCTAATTTCAGAAATATAAATTTTATAGTGTTATGATTTTATTTACTTTTTTTTTTTAAAATCAAAGGTGGTACCTAAATGTAAAATAGCAATACTCACTAAAACTTTAATAACTTTTTTATTTTATGGTTTTTCTTAAATTAATTTATATGTCATTAATCTACATTCAATTATTTTGAAGTTTAAAAAAAAAAGGAAAAAGTGAAATTTTGATCAAATTATGGTGTTCGTACACAAGAGGTCTTAAATTTTACCTTTATACGAAATTAAAAATTAATAATAATAAAATTATTCATCAAAAAATTCAAGAAAAATATTCTCATCAATCTTTGGTGTGTCAAGTAAATTTTTTTAAAAGGATTCACAAAAATTCATTTATTTGTGTCAAATTATGGTGTCTGTACATGAGCATGGTATGGTCCTAAAACAAGCAGTTTGAAAAGTGGTTTTTAAAGATCTATACCAAAACAAAAATCTATCATATGGGTATACAAATAAATTACATATTCAAAAAGAAGATCGTAGGCACTCCAATTTTTATTTCTAAAGCTTTTTATATTTAATCTCTAAATGAATCAAATTTTGGCATCAATTGACAAATTATTTCAAAAATAGGAAAAGCACGTCCACTTTTTGGCCAAAAGTGAGACCCAACTTCTTGCACTAACCCCAAGATACACTTGTTCCTTCTCATGAAAATCTTCTTCATAATCTAAGGTAAGCATGACTAGGGGTAACTTGGTTTTTATTGTAGAGCCAAATACCTAATAGGGCATCATGTTGATGGTGCACGACCAAAGGAATCATCCTTGTCAACTTGGTTGTGCTCTGCAACCTTTGGATCCTCTTGGCTAGTAGGGGCTAGCTCTGATGGTATGGCTAGTAGTATGTTCTCCACTAGCCCATGTGAATCCTTGCAAACAAGTGGATATACTTCCTACACTTGTAGTGATGTGGGAGTGAGGGATGGTCATGTCTATTTTGCCTTTGATGTAGACTTAATCATGCTTGGTAGCCTTTCCTATAGTTCCTTCCCACAACATTTATTTTGTATAGCCAACTCCCTTTCAAGAATTGTTTCATGCTCTTGTTTTTGGCCTCTAGCCTCTTTGTAAACTCCACCTCAAACTTCCTTGAAAGCTCTACCTCAAGTTGTACTCATTGTACTTCTAGCTACTACAATAAGGTTTCTCCTTATGGAGTGTGTGACAGTTAATGAGTAGCAATTGATACCTCTTGAACTTGGGGTATCTTAGGAAATGCTTATTCTTCCATCATATCATGGGAGATCTCCTACTATAGAACATGGTTTGGCTTTTCTTCCTTTTGCAATAGGCCCTTAGGTTCCACCCTAGGCTCAGAAGCCAAATTTTGTTCTTTAAGAACATGATCATACTCATCCTCATTTGTCTCTTTCTTCTCTATGCTTAGCAGCAACTCAACATCAATTTGAGGAGCTGTAGGCTCTTGAACATTATAGCAAGGAATAGAAAACTAGGGAGGCTCACTCCTTCTTAAGCTAGCAAACTTGCATTTGGGTGGCTCTTCTTCAGATGGATTTGGCAATGTTTTTTGTGATTAGGCCTTTTGCTCTTGTGTGTTTTTTATGTAGAATAGGAGGGTTGCTTTGTCTAATGCTAGAAAATTTTCTCCTTGGAGGCTCTTGTACTTCAGCTGCTTGCACTTGGGCAAGCTTGACCCTTGTCTCTTCTTGTTCAATAGCCAATCTTCTTGCAAGATCCTCCTCAAATTGCTTCTGTCTTAACTCTTCCTCCTACTACACACTAAGGAGGGCTTGGTGAGCCTCATTAAAAATATCAAAATCCTCAAATACCATGCTACAAACATGAGGATCAGATATCAATATCTCCTTCTCACCATGCAAATCATTTAGCCAAGATGTCATAATGAGCATAACATAAGCAAAACCCCATAGTTTGTATTCTCATAAGGATTATGAATGAATTTAAAAATCTTATCTATGTTAGTAAATTCAAGGCCCAAAATAATTATGCAGTCCAAAAACTCTTCTAACTTTGACCTAGGGTCATAAGAGTGTTCTAAGGAAGACTAGGTAGGCTGACTATTTGATATTGTAGAGGAGACCAAACCTAAGGAGGAATCAATGTATAGGCTTGATTTTTTCTACTTCTCTTGTCACTCATGGAACTCTTGGACTGAAATATACTTGGTGGGGGGAATTTTAACACATTCATGGCCAAAAATAACATGATGGGTTGGAGTAAAATCATCCTCTTGGTGATTTGAGTAATCTAGCTGATAATAACTAGGTTGTGGCTGATATAGAGGGTGACAGGGCTAAGGAATAACCTCTTCATGATACGGGGGAAAATGGAAGGTACCTCTATTAAGGGGATCCATGATAAAGAATTTAGGAAAACACCTTCATAGAAATACTAAAGAAACATAAATACTCAAAATCATACTAGCAATTGGTATATTGAAATAGGTAGATGCATAGAGTCGCCATGGTGTTAGATGAATGCCTCCAAAGGCTAATGACATTGAGAAAAATACCCAATTTCTCAATGAATGGAACTTTAGGTTAG
The DNA here is from genome assembly GCA_028749045.1 of Cupressus sempervirens. Lineage (NCBI taxonomy): Eukaryota > Viridiplantae > Streptophyta > Pinopsida > Cupressales > Cupressaceae > Cupressus > Cupressus sempervirens. The sequence continues at coordinate 828,692,775 of CM053785.1, read as the reverse complement.
CTAACTAGTGGACTTATGAATCTAAATCTATCCCATTGGGCATGCCAAAAACTGTGATATGACTAGTGGAAGCTCTAAAAGTTGATTTGAATCTTCTATTTCCAGTCCCACTAAGCATTGCAAAAATTGTTGCATGACCGGTGGAAGATCTAAAAGCTGATTTGAATCTGCTATTGGCAGTCCCATCAAGCATACCAAAATCTATTGTCACAAATGTTTACACCCTCACCTAAAGATTGACCTAAAGGTAACCTTGTGAAACATGGAAACAATCTCCAAGCTATGGGACTTCAACTATGAGATTGAGTCTCCAAAGAAGGTCAACTTCCTTTAAATAAGGGTGAACCTAACTACTTCTTGAGGGGGAAAGGGATAACGAGATGCAGGAAAATAAATTTTTGAAAGGGAAAAGGGGGTAATGCACCTAATTGAAATGGTTACAACTGTGCCCTTATATACACATTACATCAATGAAAAGACCAAATACATAGGTCCTAACTCTATTCTACAACCAAAGAGTCACATGAAGGTCATAAACTAATAAGAACATTGAAATGAAGAAATCTTCACAATACAACCCTTATTAGTAGATTAAACACAATATGTAGAATCAAGGGAAACATAAAAGAAACATTCAAGGAGAGGCAAGATACATGCAAAGACTAATGGATGGCAAGAAAAGGTAAGAAACCAGCTATTTCATTAATGGAAGTCAAGGAATACACTTGTAGAGCACAAGGCTACTACAAGTAAACATAACAAAACAAACAAGAACCCCTAAAACATATTTACAACTACCTTTTATAGAGTTTAGGGAGAGCTCAACTATCTCACTAAAACCCTAAACTCAATGATTGAGTTCAAGTTGCAAAAGGGAAATAACTACTAATTAGAGAAAGGTCTAATCAGATGCATGTCCAGATGCTGAAAAAATATGATCTTTATGTGGACCTTGGGCCCTAAAGAAATAGACATGACAACCATAACTACTCTAACTAGTAGATGGATAGCCATGGCAGTGGAGTTACAGCTTTGACATTTATCATGCCTTGAGAACACCGAAAGGTGGTTGCAGGTCATCAAAGGATTTTTTTACCATTAATGAGTCACTCTACAAGTGTAGAAAGAATGCAGCATCACCAACCAATAGAAAATTAGAAATTAACCTTAACACATGGTTCTATATCCTTGAAGCATCCTACCATCACGAGCAATCACAAAAGGATCAAAACTCTACCAAGGTGGGCCCAACCTATGGTAGCATCACATCACCAAGGACACATAGCAGCATTTCAGGCCACAACATGTTGCAATCCTATTGACCTTCAGCATTATTCCTTGATTGACTACAAAAATACACACATCTTTGAATCAAGAAGGATCTAACAACAGAGATCTCATTTTGGGCTTCATTGTACTTTCTCACTTATTTGCCGCTCAAACTCTCCAATGTCAGCACTTGTCCATTGCACAACATCAAAACATGTGAGAATTGCATGATTTACTTTAAAAAGAAAGGGGTGTGAGGCAACACTTAGAGTAGATGAACCTAGTAAGGGGACCCAACTTAAGCAATGCATGGGTAACCCAACCCTTCAAAAGGGTAATACAAAATTAAATTATCAAAGGGAAGTAACTAGGGTCTTTGTTAGGTTTTAGGAAAATTCCTGGTACACTGTGCAACCTTGACGCCATGAATGATCAGGTTTCAGTGATGGCGACAAGTGAATGGGGGGGGGGGGGGGGGGGGCTAAAATGGCTAATAGTCTCCATGATGCCAACCCAAAAAAACTCTTCTTCATAACACTTATATGTTTTTCCTCCATAGTATTGTAGTTTTACTTTGTAATGTCCCATTTTTATCATGATCATGATAGTGAATGGATTTAGCCTATTACTAGGTCCTTGTAGGCTAATACCATTGATTAGAGGATCCCATTGAGGGTTATGGCTCTACTTGGTGAGACTTACTTTTTGTAGTAAATCTATGGATAGTCCTAATGAGATTAAGATTAGTTAGAAGAGCTCAATAATGCTCTTAGTGTTTATTTTTAGCTTTTGGTTTGGGCTCCAAGAATCTTGGAGGGAGCATCTATTTGGTATGTCCCTCAGTTAGGTTCTCTAACTGTCTCTCTTTATCAGGATCACTCATGTGCTATCAAATTTTTATTTTGATGATTCTTCAATCATTTTCAAAAGATGAGTGAATTTTTTGAAAATAGATTGATACAAGAATGATAAATGTTTTTCAATCAATGTTTTGTCACTAATGTCAAACCTACTATCTTCTAGTAAGACAATTGCTTATATGATTTGAGTACTATCATTTATTTGATTGATGAAGAGGATTTGATCAAAATGAGGTAAAAATGGCACCTAGAGGAAAGGTTGATTTATGATATTGGAAAAGGAGTACAAGGATTAGTTAGGAAAGTGATATTATAATGCATTGATAATCTACTTAAAGTTACAAAAGATGGTTATACTGATTAAGTTTAGACGAATAACTTAAATGAATTTTCTTAGCCAAGCTCAACAAGTTGCATAGAAGGTGGCAAGAAAAGTTAGTGGAAGCTAAGTAGAAAATCAATTGCAGTTGAGCAAAGAAAATTCCAATGTAAATTGAGTCAAACAGTGTAAGCTAAATAAAGTTTAGTTGATGTCGAGTGTCTATAAACTTTAGCTTGTGCCGAGTGATTTTATAGAGGATGTTGAGAAACATAGTATGTGTCATGCATCAGAAGCTAGTTGATGTCAAGTGTCAGCATTATGAGAATGATTGAGAATTCAATAAATCTAAGTCAAGAGTTTGATTTCTTGGATTGTGTGAATCATGTCAAAGATAAGATGGATGATTTGTTGGCACAGAATTTAAGATAAATTATTTTGAGGTAATTTCAAAGATTATTGAAGGAGAATTTTCTAGTATGGAATGAAATGAAATAAGGAATAGATTCATTAAATAATACCTAGTCTAACCTAACCCCAAAATGAGTGATGGAGGATGAATGGAAAAATGTGCAAGAACCTAAGGAAGACAAGGAGTTTAGGGTATTGCTTCATTCAGTGACCTAAGTGAATAGTCTACATTGGCAAGCAAAGAAAGAAGGCTTAAGAGTATGGATGATTAAAGAGTGAAAAATCTATCAGAGCTGAAGGGTGTGAAAGCCAAGTAGAATGGAGGACTAAAACGAAGATCTGTATTTCGCAAATGTGTTGTAAGTTATTATCATATCAAGTCTTACTATTAATTTCTAACCATTTTATTAGTTTAGGGTAACTCCTTTGGATTAAGCTTGACCTAAGAGTCATTTGTAAATCCTTTAACCAAGTGACATTCCAAGTGAATGACCTAAAGTCCTTTAACAAGGCTCACTCCTAATAGGGTGATTGAAATCCTTTAACTGGGTCACATTTAATAGTGTGCATTGTAACCTTTAACAAGGTTGGCCTTTCATGTTACTGGTGGTTTTTTTCCAAATTAGATTTCCATGTTAAATCATTGTGTCAAATGTGTTATTGAATTTGTTATGTTTCATGTTAAACCTTTTTGCAAAGTTGATTTGACAGTAATGTATAAGTTTAAGTGATTATATAATCTAATGGATGCATACATGATGACATTTTTTTTATGGATATGGGTTCACTAAGATGTGAAATGTTTTAATTGTAAATCTAGACCTTGGATAACTAATTCCCCCTTCTCTCAATTATTCTAAAGAATTCCACAAATTGGTATTAGAACCATCTACTTAAGAGGACTAGTTTGAAGGTACTAGAAGCAAAAAGATCAAGATGTCAAAAAGAGAGGTACATGTGCTTAATAGAGATAACCTTCTTGCATAAAATAGTCTGATGAAGCTACACCTAGGAGGACTTGGAGATCATGCACAATCTACCATTGTTGTTGAGCATGTTGATCCTGTTGGAGTCTTAACTATTGAAGATCTAAAAAAGAAGAAAGAACACAACTAGGCAATGTTGGAGATTGCATCTACCCTAAACTATGCCAACTTTGACGACATCAAAGGTTGTGATAGTGCAAAGAAAATGTTAGATTCTCTACACACTATCTATGGAGGTGACAAGAATGTTCTAAGAGCCAAAATTGAAAGTCTCAAAGGTAAGTTCAATGATATGAGAATGCAAGGTGAGAATATTGCTTAATATTGCTCTAGGATAAAGGATGTTGTTAATGCGATAAGAGGGGCTATTGGTAAAATAGATGATAATAGTGTACTAAGAAATTTTTTGAGCACACCGTTACCTATTTATTCTATTAGAGTTTTTGCAATACAAAAACTGAGATGTATGCTAGGGAATGATCTAATTCTTGAAGGTTGAGCTAAGTCATTGCTTTTGAGGTATCTAATTTTGATAATTACAAACCTGACAATGTTGAATCTTCTTTTAAAGATAAGTTATCATTGAAGGAACCTAAGGAGAAGAAAAAGAAAAAGACAAACTATGTGTCTAGTGACAATGATACAAATGAGGAAGATTCAGATAAACTTGAAGCACTACTGGAAACAAGATTTCATGGAGGTAAAGGCAAGTCCAAAGGTATGTTACCCATCATGTGTTTCAATTGCAATGAGGTTGGTCATATTGTTGGTAGGTGTCCAGAGAAGAGGTGGTGACAAGTACAAGAGTAGAAGAGATGAAGACAACAAAGATTACAAAGATAAAGGCAAGAACTCTTGCTATATTGCTAAAGAGGAAACAAAAGATGGATTTGACAATCATGATGATGAAGGAGTGTATGTTGCAATGAAGGATGAATCTGATGAGGATGAGGCAACTACACTAGTGTCTTGTGTGAACAAGAATGATAGATGGATCGTTGGTAGTGGGTGTTCACATCACATGATTGGAGATTAAATTAAGTTCATTAACTTTAATTATTATGATAGAAATAGTTTGAGGTTTGGTAATGATGCACCTTGTCGAATAGAAGGAAAAGGTTTTATCAAATTCATAGAAAGGATTTTATGTGATAATGATTACTATGTTGAAGAACTTAACTATAATTTTTTGAGCATATCACAACTAAATAATTCAGGATTTAAGGTTGAGTTTGAAAATAAAATTGCTAAGATATATGATACTAATGGAAACATGATTGGAAAAGGTGATCAAACTAGAGGTACTCTATTCTACCTTGATATAAAGGATGCTACTTATTTAATTATAGAATTTGATGATGTATGGCTATTGGACAAGAGTTTATGTCATGTTAATTTTGATTACTTCATTATTATTAGTAACATGAAAAGAGTCAAAGGTTTGCCTAAGTTAAAGAAGCCTAAGAATATAATTCACAAACGATGTCAATTAAGTAAAATGAAAAAGTCCAGTTTCAAGAGTAAGACTCATATCTCTAAAGGAATATTAGAGATTGTTCATATTGACTTGTGTGGACCAATTGAAGTGCAAAGATACAAAGGAGACAAGTGCATTATGTTTCTTGTTGATGATTATTCTAGAATGATGATTGTTATGTTTTGGAAACCAAAATCTAATGCTTTCCAAATGTTTAAGTGGTACTTAGCAAGAGTTGAGAAAGAAACAAGTAAAAGCCTAAAATGTTTGAGATTTGATAGAAGAGGAGAATTTACATCAAATAATTTTGAGATGTTTTGTAATGATAGAAGAATGAAAGGAAAAACATCTACCCCTAGAACCCTCCACAAAATAGAATTTCAGAAAGGAGGAACATATTTGTAATGGACTATGCTAGGATAGTCATGATAGAGAAAAATGTTTCTTTGAAAAACTAGAGAGAAGTTGTAAGTACAACTATCTATACCTTGAACGATGTGCAACTCAAGAAAGGTACCCATTCAACACCTTTTAAACTATATTATGGATACTCACCTAATGTAAAATATTTTAAGGTATTTGGAAGGAAGTTCTATATTATCAAAGATTTTAGAAAAGGTAAACTAGATACAAGAAGTGAAGAAGATATATCCATTGGTTATTACACAAGAAGTAAAGCTTATAAGCATTTAAATACTAACACCAACAAAGTTGTGGAAAGTGCAAATGTGAAATTTGATAAATATACAAAAGTATAGGAGGCTGAACCTATGAAGGAACTAGAAGAATACAAATACTTTGTATATTTTTATGAAGGTATGCCTATTGATGAAGATGTTGTAAATTAGGTTGCAACCCAGTAGCAAATTTCAGCGATTGCCAAGTCACATACTATGAATGTCAAGTTGCATTCAAGAACTAAGTTACATTCAGATGTTGAGTTACAGAATGAATTTGAGGTACATTCTAATTTTGAGATAAGTGTACATGAAAGAGATGTTGAACTACTTGATAGAGAGGTACATAGTGATTCAGAAGTTGAGAGACCAAATGAAAAAGTTAGAGTTGAACCAAGATTGTCTAAATATGTCAAGAGACATCACCTAATAAAGATGCTAGACCAATGACAAAAAACAAGTTGAGAAATGATATATATTTACTAAGCATGCAAGAACCCAAAATAGTGAAAGATGTCTTAGAAGATGTGGACTAGAGTGAAGCCATGAAAGAAGAGATTGAACAAATTGAGAAAAATAAGACATGGACTCTAGAGCATAGATCAGAAGACAAAAATATGATTGGTACCAAGTGGGTATATAGAAATAAGTTAGATGAAAATGGTGAAGTCACAAGGATCAGGCAAGATTAGTTTGTAAAGGATATGCACAAGAAGAAGGGATTGACTATGGAGAAGAATTTTCCCTTGTTGCAAGACTAGAAGGAGTAAGAACTCTACTTGTTTACTTTGCATAAAAAAGTTTCAAATTTTATCAAATGGACCTTAAGTCTTCATTTCTAAATGGTATATTAGAGGAAGAGGATTATATAGGACAACTAGAAGGATTTTTTGATGCTAACAAAAAAAACATGGTATGTAGACTACACAAAGCTCTATATGGTTTGAGGAAAGCACAAAGAGCATGGTATGAAAGTCTTCATAATTATCTTATGAAGATTGGATTTGAAAGGACTGATGATAGCAGCAATTTGTACTTGAAGATAAAGAAAGGAAAAGGTATTTTGTTATCTAAATTTTTTGTTGATGATATCATATTTGGAGGTCAAGATACTTTATGTAAGGCTCTTGTAAATGAAATGAAGATAGAATTTGAGATGCCTATGTTTGGAGAGATCAAGTTCTTTGTGGTTTTGCAAGTACATCAGATGAAATATGGTATATACATCACCTATTCAAAGTATGTAAAAGAGACATTAAAAACTTTTGGATTGGAGGATTCCAAGCCAGTAAGTACACCTATAGTGATAGGACATAACTTGTCAAAGAATGATGATTCAACAGAGGTGAATCAAACATTATATAGTTCTATGATTGAAAAATTACAATATGTAGTATACAATAGACCTAATATTCAATTATCTTTAGGGATAGTTGCAAGATTCTCTACTAATCTTAGGGAGAATCATTTGATGGTTGTTAAGAGAATAATGAGATATCTGAAAGGAACAAAGGACTATGGTCTATACTATAAGAAAATTGAGAAATTTGAATTAAGAGCCTACACTAATACTAATTGGGTTGGAAATATTGATGACAAATGGAGCACCAGTGGAGGAGCATTTTTCTTAGGAAAAAGGCTAGTTCCATGGACTAGCAAGAAACAAATCTACATTCTCAATCTAATGTTGAAGTTGAATATGTTGTTGCTGCAATAAATTGTACAAACATTGTATGGATCAAACAACTACTCAAAGATATTAAGGAGGAAATCACTGAACTTGTGATACTTTATTGCAATAATAAAAATTCTATAAATATATCAAAGAGTCCTATGATGCATACAAAGATTAAGCACATTGCAATCAAGTATCATTGCTTGAGACAATTTGTTTAAGATAAAGAGGTGAAGATGGAATACGTTAACACAAAAGAGCAAATAGCTAGTATCTTCATAAAAGCATTACCTGAGGATGCTCATGAGTATCTAAGAGGTACACTAGGGGTGATATCCCTATCAAAGACTATCTAAGAAGCATGAGAAGTGCCCTACATCAAATAAGTTGATTAACATATGTTAGATATTGATGCAATGGATCTTACTTTAGGAGCTTCCTAAAGTAATCAAAGAGTTAGAATTACAAATCAGTCACAAGCAAGGTGATTGAGGGAGAAACTAAAAATATTCATATCTACATATGAAGATAACACATCTCTAGCATTACTATCAAAGATTGAGATAAAGACATTGAAATTAGAGATATAAAGTGTACTGAGTTCACAAAGATATAAAGAGGGAAAAATCTAGATAAAATATACAGAACTATGGAATATTTACTCAAAGAGAGAAACTATACCCATTGATTACATCTACCTAGTAAGAGGGAGATAATGTTGAAGGATATATAAGAAGCAATTAGGATGAGTTGATTAATTGTTTGTTGATTAGAAAAGAATTTTGTAGCCTATTCAAAAGATTAAAGTTGCTAGTAAAGGAAGAGATTTCAATACTAGGAATTATTTACTTTTTGGTATTTTGTCGGTCATACTGATTAAATTTGTTCAGTTTGGTTTGCCATCAATAGCAAAGAGACAGAATGTTGAAAATAGATTGATACAAGTATGATAAATGTGTTTCAATCATTGTTTTATCACTGATGTCAAACATGCTACTTGATGGTAAGAAAATTGCTTATATGATTTAAGTACTATCATTTATTTGATTGATGAAGAGGATTTGATCAAATGAGCTAACAATAGCACCTAGAGGAAAGGTTAAGTTATGATATGAAAAAGGAGTTCAAGGATTAGTTAAGCTAGTGTTATTACAGTACATTGATAATCTACCTAAGGTTGCAAAGGATGGTTACATTGATTAAATTTAGAGGAACAAGTTAAACAAAGTTTGTCCCCCAAGATTAACAATATGGATAGTAGGTGTTGATAAAAGTTATTGCAAGCCAAGCAAAAAATTAGTTGGATCTAAGAAAAGTCAACTTTAGTGTACAAGATTGGTTGATGTTGAGCACCAGTAAACTTTAGTTCGTACTAAATGATTTGATAAAGGATATAGAACAACGCAGTATGTGTTGAGTATCAGAAGCTAGTTGATGTTGAGTGTTAGCATTATGATAAAGATCAAGAATTTGATGAATCTAAGCTGACAAGTTTGATTTCTTGGATTGTGTGAATAGTGTGGAAGATAAGATTGATGAGCTGGTGGCACATAAAACTAGTTTGAGTTGATTTCAAAGAGGATTGAAAGAGAAGTTTCTAGAAGGGAATGAAATGAAATGAGAGGTAGATTCATTGAATCCTACGTAATCTGACCTAACCCTAAAATGAATGATAAAGGATGAATGACAAAAGATCTTAATTCTCTATCTATAGAAGTGGCTATTTAGAAGCAAAGGTTGTCATGTGCAAGAACCTAAGGAAGACAAGGATTCTAGGGTATTTCTTCATTTAGTGACCTAAGTGAAGAGTTTGCATTGGAAAGAAAAGCAAGAAGGCTAAAGGGTATGCATGCTTGAAGGGTGAACAAGCTATCAGAGCTAAAGTGTTTGAAAGCCAAGTAGAATGGAGGATTGAAATAGAGATCTATAATTTGCAAATGTGTTGTAAGTTGTTATTAGATCAAGTCTTACTATTACTTTCTAACCATTTTATTAGTCCAGGGTAAATCCTTTGGATTAAGGTTGACCTAATAATCATTTGTAAATCCTTTAATCAGGTGATATTCCAAGTGAGTGATCTAAAAACCTCTAACAAAGCTCACTCCTAATAGGGTGATTGAAATCCTTTAACTAGGTCACATTTAACAGTGTACATTGTAACCTTTAACAGGGAATAACTTTTGAAGAGTGAGAATGAGCAGCATGTTACTGGTGGTTTTTCCAAAATGGGGTTTTCACATTAAACTATTGTGTCAAATGTATTGTTGAATCTTTTATGTTTCATGTTTACATTTCTACAAAGTTGATTTAATAGTTACCTACAAGTTTTGGTGATTGCATAATCTAATGGATGCATGCGTGATGAAAATGTTCTATGGATATGGGTTCACTAAGATATGAAATGTTTTAATTGTACATCTAGACCTTGGATAACTAATTTGACCCCCCATTTGCCTCTCAGTTATTCTAAAGAATTCCAACATGAATTATGATTATTATTTAATTAAATATAGTAAGGTTGTTAGTGTAAAGTTTCTTACTAGATTTTAATTTGATTGCAAGCTGATGTATACTTTTTTTGTAGGTATGAACACTAATGCCAATGGACTGATTTGCTTCGAAAATTTGTAGAAGTTAGTGTAGTAATAATAGAGATAAAACAATACTATTGAACTCAAAATTTCCTTCAATCCTTTGATATGCTTGCATTAATAGATTTCAATTACTTGTTTACTTTGGGCATATTGGTATATACATCAAGTGGAAAGGGTGTGGGGGCATACACTTCACTCACATTTTTCATACACACACTCTCATCTTAAGTATATTAGGATCACTTATTAGATTACTCACAGGTTATAAGGCCTAATACTAATATTCTTGGATCCTTATTTGGATTGTTAAGAGTTTCAAAAGCCTAATCCCTGCATTTCAATTTTTCGATCCCATAGGGATACAAATGTCCTTATGCCTAGATCTCTTTGTTCAATTCCCCTTTTGGTGACATGAGTCTCTTAAGGGTGTATCCTTGAAGGGTCGACTAGCATGCCACACAAACTAGTTTCTTAGATTTAGCATTGATATCACTTGCATCCTCATTGAGTTGAGCCAATCTAGTTTGAATCCTTTGAAGGGTTATTCTTAGGTATGCTTTCACTTTCCCTAAGGTGCAATATAAATTAAAGGGACAATTGATCATCTCACATATTCAATCTCCATAGTAATTTTCATACATTTTGATCCCCTTTATTTTAAAGTTACAAGAATATACCAATAAAATGATAGTTTTAAATCCTTATTACAATCTCAATATGACTAACAATCGCACCTTGGAGTGCAATGGGTAAACCGAAGAGGTATGAAAGGTCAATTAGGAAAAAAAATCCTAATTTTTTGCACAACTTTATGTAGTTGATGTGGTTCAATTGTTGTGCATATAGCGTCAAATCAACTAGGCATCCACTTCTAGGGATTCAAACATGACCAAAATAAAGATCTTTGAATAGAAACATAATCATACTCCAAT